>VBSM01000483.1:7654349-7763774 GCA_008086735.1 Cheirogaleus medius
GCCTCCCAGAGTGCTAGGATTACAGGCGTGAGCCACCGCGCCCGGCCCTGATAGAGGTTTTTAAAATTTTTATTTTTTTGGTATTACATTTGTCATTTCAGTTATTTATTTATTTTTTCCCATGGTTCCTTTCTTGGTTGGCTGGTATTACACTTTCAAATAATTATAGAAAAAAAATCTAATATTTTATATTCTGAGTTTTAGTATTCAGTGAATGTCATGTTTTGCATTTACATATGACCTACAATTTGGCCACACATCAAAATCTTGGGTAACAGTTATTTTCTCTAAAACTCTGTAGATGTCATTTAATTTAGTTTTATCATTTAATATTTGGTGGAAAAATTCTGTAACTACATTTTAATTTGATTCCCCTCATACTCAAACTTTTTTAACTTGGATAGTGAGGGGAGTCTTAATTTGTCTTTAAAATTTAAAAATGTCACTGCCACGTAGCCATGTATTTTTTTCTGCATTAATTTTCTTGATTTTTAGTAAGCCCTTTAAATATGCAGATTCAGACATTTCTATAAGTCAGAAAAGATATTTTTAATTGAATTATTATTTTTACTTTTAATCAAGTGTTTTTTTGGTATCTTCTTTACAAGCAACACATGGATGTCTATTAGACACCAGTTTTCTATCTTTTTTCTTATTTGGCCTTCCTCTCATTGCTTGGAAATTTTCTCCCATTTGTCTTCCATATAATGAGTGCAAATTTTCTGTAATGCTGATTTTACTATTCATTGTTTGTGGTGCATATTTCAATTCAGCAAGTGTATTTCTTCCATTTCTCTTACTTCATTGTGCTGTTTTTTCTTTTTCCTCTCTGTTACTTTACCATTTTTATCTGTCATGTTTGGCTTAAGAATCCATTTTATCCTTGAATTTTATTGTGAGCGCCAACTGATATATTGACAGTTTTTACTTTTATTTTTAATAGTTAAGTTATTTTGGTAAAAGTACACATGTATAATTTTTAAAAAAATATTCATTGAGCGAAAGAAGTCTATGCAGAGCTAATAATTGCCCATAAGTGGTTCGATAGGTTCTCATTGTCTAAACTGTTGTCATAAAAATCTTTTATCACTGTGGTCCCCAACCATGGAGTCATGGACTGGTACTGGTCTGTAGCCTAATAGGAACCGGGCCACACAGCAGGATTGTGAGTGAGCAAAGCTTCATCTATATTTACAGCCACTCCCCTTTGCTCACATCACTACAAAAGCTCCACTTCCTGTCAGATCAGCAGCAGCATTAGATTCTCATAGGAGCACAAACCCTACTGTACACTGTGCATGCAAGGGATCTAGGTTGCATCTCCTTATGAGAATCTAATGCCTGATGATCTGAGGTGGAGCTGAGGCAGTGATGCTAGCTCTGGGGAGTGGCTGCAAATACAGATTATCATTAGCAGAGAGGTTTGACTGCACAATAAATGTAATGTGCTTGAATCATCCTGAAACCATCCCTCCTACACCATCCATGGAAAAATTGTCTTCCATGAAACCAGTCCCTGGTGCCAAAAAGGTTGGGGACCACTGCTTTATCATATCTTGAGAGTTTTGACTGGTAGATATAAATTTACATAATCAGTGATCTAGCACAGTGAGGTGAAGGAAGAAATTCCTATCATAAATTGCAGAAGAAACTACAGCCATCTAGATAATAGAAAACTCCAGGTGATATAAAAGGCCCATCCATTGTTTCAGATTCCTACGGAAATGAGCCATAAAGTTATAGGGGTGCAAGCAGGGGAACTTCCTTATAGAAAATTTTCTTCTTTATTAATGAAACATATGTTGGGAGCCAGCTTTCAGATGATGTGTCTTCTTTTGGTGCTCCATCTCAAACCAGGGTCAGCCTTCTTGATACTGCTGCTGCTCTGTTCATCCGCTGATGACTGCAGCCCACGTGCAGTCTTCCAGGGCCATTGACTTCCTAGCAGCCAACAGACGTCTAAATGGCATAATGGCCATGCACTGACCAGGACTCCAGTGTTTATTCTCCAGAATTAGGTAGTGTTCCTGGATTTCTGCCTGGGTTTTTCTTCTTCCCAGTAATTCTGAGGTTTCTCAGCAGGGAAATTTGGGAGTCATCTCTAATTTCTTGTTCAATATGATCGGCACTATTTTTAGTATAATTTACTAAAAAATATTGTTATGTTGGTCATCTTTCTCATTGTTAATCAGAGTTCCCCTCAATTTTACTGGTTTTTTTTTTTTTTTTACATTGTATGACTCATTTCTATAGGAATCTGGAACAATGGATGGGCTTTTATGTTACCTAGAGTTTTCTTTTCTATTATCTGGATGGCTGCAGTTTCTTCTGCAATTTATGATAGAAATTCTTTAACATCCTGATTAACCTCTTCTGGAATCATGAAAGTTGGTTTTATTCATCAAATGCTGAATATCTATTATATTTCAAACACTTGGGATATGAAGACGAATTAAAAAAATACTTTCTTCAAGATAGTCATAGTTGAGATGACTTAACATCAAGTAAACAGAAATGTGATTAGTTCAGTCATTCAGGCATAGGAAAAATATTTTTGCAGTTCCTTAGGGGAGGCATTTAAGAGGACATAATTGCGAGTAAAATTGACATTTGTTGGAAACACAGGAGCTTTTCTGTTGGACAAATCAGGGAGGTTAGGGGAGAGTCATTGAAGAGAAAAGTAATAGCATATGCAAAAACCCAAGTATGAAAGTGAAAGAACTTTAAGTATTTTATGCTAAATATATCTACATAGATTTTTGTCTTCCAAAAGTAGAGACTCATGACTTCTGTGTCTTCTTTCAGGTCACTGAGAAACAATTGTCAAAGAAAAGAACCCAGTGGCGTAGAATAGCGTAGCATTCTGAATCAATATCATTTCATTGTTCTATATCTTTCCACATTATATCCTATAATGTCACATGATTTTATTGAATATGTTAAAGAAATTGGGCTTTGTATGTCTGGGCTATTCATCTACTCTTCCAATAGAGAAACAGTATCCAAAAAAAGAAACAAATATTGATTTGATTTGAATTTTGTTACTGACCCTAATTAGACTCTGATTTCTACCCTTTCTTCCCTAAATATATACAAGCCATCTGTTTAAAAACCTGTCCTAGAATTTTCTTTTGAGATTGATGTCAACATTTCTATGGTTTCTAGAACCCAAACTTAAAATAAAAAGAATAAGACACCTTTTGCCTAGCTCAGTCTTTTGGTACCTTTTCAAGTTTGTATGGTTTCTAAAAATTAATTCTAGGTAGTGTGTGTTCATATATGAAAATGCCCTCAGCCATTTCTGATTCAGTCATCTGGGTCTAAATATTTGAACTTTTTTTTATATACTTAAATATTTTTTTAATTTCTTCTGAGTTATCTTGAACTTCAGTTCACTATGTCTCAGAGAAGATTGTTCTTACTCCTTCCTAGATGAACACAGAAAGAAAGTTTGTTATCTAAAAGATACTAACTTAAGCCTACAAGTCATCTGGCACTTTGCTGTCTTAAATTATAAATAATCATGCCAACTTGTTGACGGGCAAAATGTAAATCACTCACTCTGCAGTGATATCTGCTTTTATTGATGTTTTGATTTTTCTCATTTAATCATTCCTTATTGTTATCTCGAATTTTTTACCTTTCAAATACTAAAAGAAAGGTTCTTGAAACAAAATTTCTTAACCAAATTGTATTTGGACAAGTTAGGAGCTTATTAATTGGTTGTTCATTTAAACTACTTTTCGCTAGAGAGGGCTGAGAGGTAGACTAAGCTTAGGCCGTTGCCTTGGGTCAGCTGGGAAAGAGAACCATGTGTTCTTAGGACAGAGTGAGTTACAGGAAATTGTTGAGCAAGGAAGGGTCATATGGAAGTACTTGCATAGTTTTCAGGCAATTTCTGAGGCATTTTTTTTATTTCCTTGGCTTTAATATTGGAATAAAAATTACATTCTAAAGTATAACAAATACAACTGACCCTCTGTCCACTATTTTGTTTAATCTACATTTCCTTTCTACATTACTGTGGATTATGGAGAGTATTCATACTCAATTTATTTCCAAGCCACCATTTCAATTAGCATAACATTACTATAACATAAAGTTTGTTTGTTTGTTTTAAAATTATATCTTTAAGAGCTTTCATTTCTTGCCTGTGGGGTATATAGCTGTTATCTTCGATAATAAATAAGAACTATCTCTTTTTTAAAAAACAATCTCTGGTAGCAATTGTTTACTTTGCTGAGGTAAGCTGTTAGTCATCTGCCTCCAAAAGCTAATCAAATAGATTTTAAATATTGCTGTGTCTTTCTGGTTTTACAATATATTTGATTAGCCAATAAATATAGGTTCAGTATCTTTCCAAATTAGAGTTACTATGCTTGCATTCTCCTTTCCTAAGGCAAATTATTTTTTTTCCTAACATTTTGATGAAAAATACTGTTTTCTTGAGAAAATTAAAAGAGCTAAATAAAACCGTGATGATTGTATTTTTGTTTGTGGGAAAAGGAGCAGGTATATGCATGTGTGTATATTTTTAACTTAGAGTAATATATGATATTCACTTAAGCATTTGCACCTAACATTTCCTATTCTCTGCATAACATCCTCCCACCTTACATTCTGCTTTCTAGGAGCCAGAAATGGTGTCAGTGTTTCAGGGACTTTGGGAAAATTGAATATGTGCTTTCTCTGCTTGTTTTAAGAGAGCTTAAACTACAGTCTCAAACCTTCTTTCTAGCCAGATCTCACTTGTAAAATTGTTCTCGAAATACCCAAATATGCTGGTAAACACTAGTTATTTAACAGTTTGAACTTGGTGGAGAACATCTATTTTTGTTTATTTCTTCATTCACCACTTTCAAATAGGCCCCCTCTCTGTCTCTTTAACAATTTCTTAGGCAGATCTGTAGCTTTCTTGTCCTCCCACATATTTAAAAAAAATTCCAATGTGTATATTCCAGTGCAAAGCTTCAATTCAGTTTCTTCCACATACGCCATCACTTTCTGACCCAGCCAGGTGGGCCTTGGCTGGAATCCTAAGGGGAGTGGGCATGGTTTGTGCTTTCTTCATACCCCCAGCTGTGCCCTCTTCTTCTTCTGCTTCCCTTCTAGTTGGAGCATGGGGCTGGGGTGGGGAGAAGTGGTGGGAGGACTAGAGAAAGGGTATGAAGATATTCTTTACTTGACTGCTTTCTATGAGCTGTGTGTGCCCTTCTGTGCACCCTGGGAGGGCCTTCCTGTTGCAGTTTCCTCATAGTGGAGATAGGTCCAGCATGGCTGCTTCTTAGTTTCTGCCCTGGCCCATGGTACAACTCAGAGCCTGCTGTAGCAGGGCTGCTGAGATTGCTGCATCCAGAAGGCAGTGTTCTTGGTTGAAATATCTGCAAGGCAGCCCAAGCCTGGCTGTTTTCCACAGTAAACATGATGTGTCAGAAACATGAAATCCTTGCCACACTATCTATAGTGGAAGTGGTGGCAGGTCCCACTGTCGACTGCTGCCTCTTCTACCACTTCCCTCAATTCCTTTTCCTGTGGTCCAGGAGTCACAGAGCAAGTCTACTGCACAGGCAGAGATAGAATGTTGGTTTCTCTTTCTTGCAACCTCATCCAATTTTTACAGGTCATTACTTGGTTTTGTGTGGGAGGAACATGCTTCTACCTTCCCTTGCAGGGAAAGGAGGGGAAAAACAAGTTGCTTTCCCCCTAGATTACTCCCTCACTGCCCCAGATTGACTACTTCACGTTGCTAGTGTTCTGTCTGAACAGGGTGGACCTGGAGGGGGAATAGGGTAATGGTGGCAAGGCCAGTTCTAACTTCTCTTAAGAACTTTTCCAAGAATGTGTGTGTGGTTGTCTTTAGAATGTAGTGTTTTATTGCATCTATGGTATGCAACTTTGGGCCATTAATCATAATTTGGTGACAGCAGAGCAAAAATCATTCACTATCATGTGGAAATAGCATAACATATAGACTTGTGAACCAAAAAGAAAAAAATTAAAAGCAAAATTACCAATTAGAAATATATATGTATTGGTTTTTTTGTAGTTGCTTTTTTTGTTTAAAGTAAAATAAAATTTCAACATTATTTTTACCTTCATAAACTTTAAGGAACATAGACATTTCCCTCTAGTATCTAGCATTCTAGTGAAGAAATGAAGGGTTAATTTTGCTGAGTGTGCTGTGCCTGAAAGCCCTCTGGCTTTTTTTTTAATTTCAGAATATTATGGGGATACAAACACTTTGGTTATATAAATTGCCTTTGCACTGCCAGAGTCAGAGCTACAAGCGTGCTCATCCCCTAGACAGTGCGCACCACGCCCATTAGGTGTGAATTTACCCATCCCCTCTACCCTCCTCTCACCTGCCCAACACCTGATGAGTGTTACTTCCATATGTGTACATAAGTGTTGATCAATTAGTACCAATTTAATGGTGAATGCATGTGGTGCTTGTTTTTCCATTCTTGTGATACTTTACTTAGTAGAATGGGCTCCATCTCCATCCAGGATAATACAAGAGGTGTTAGTTCACCATTGTCTTTTATGGCTGAGTAGTACTCCATGGTGTGTGTGTGTGTTTGTGTGTATATACATATATATATATATATATATACACCCCGCATTTTAATCCACTCATGTATTATTGATGGGCACTTGGGTTGTTTCCACATCTTTGCAAATGTGAATCGTGCTGCTATAAACATTCGAGTGCAGATGTCTTTATTATACAATGTCTTTTTTTCATTTGGGTAAATACCCAGTAGTAGGATTGCTGGATCAAATGACAGTTCTACTTTTACTTCTTTGAGATATCTCCATATTACTTTCCATAGAGGTTGTATTCATTTGCAGTCCCCACCAACAGTGTATGAGTGTTCCTATCTCTCTGCATCCATGTCAGCATTTGTTGTTTTAGGACATTTTGGTAAAAGCCATTCTCACAGGAGTTCAGTGATATCTCATTGTGGTTTTGATTTGCATTTCCCTGATAATTAGAGATGTTGAGCAATTTTTTCATATGTTTGTTGGCCATTATTCTGTCTTATTTTGAAAAGTTTCTGTTCATGTCCTTTGCCCACTTTTTAATGGGGTTGTTTGATTTTTTTTCTTGTTGATTTTTCTGAGTTCTCTATAGATTTTAGTTATCAGCCCTTTATTAGATGTGTAACATGCAGATAAATGGTTCTGGGAAAATTAGATAGCCACATGTAGAAGACTGAAACAGGATCTTCACCTCTCATCTCTCACAAAAATCAACTCATGATGAGTAATAGACTTAAACCTAAGACATGAAACCATAAGAATTCTAGAAGAAAATGTTGGAAAAACTCTTATAGATATTGGCCTAGGGAAAGAATTTATAAAGAAGACTCCAAAACAATCACAGCAACAACAAAAATAAATGAATAGGACCTGATCAAATTAAAAAGCTTCTGCACAGCCAAGGAAACTATCATTAGAGCTAACAGACAACCTACAGAATGGGAGAAAATATTTGCATGCCTCTGGCTTTCTTGTCATTCAGTCTGAGAGGCTGGCGTAGTCTCATGCCCTCCTTGAGGTTTCTCTACCTCTTCCCAGAAAGTTGAAGGTCCACTGAGGAGATGGTAGCTGCTATCATGCTTAGTTTTATCCCTTAGCATTCCATTCTCTGAAAGATGAATGGGGAATGGGGTACACTTTCTTGACCCTTATATTTGCAACTCCCTGGTATGATTTCATAGTTCTTTTCAACTCAGAATTTTGTAGTTATCTCACAAAAAGAAAAAAAGGAGAGACAGAGGAAGAAACTCTATGAAGCCCTTCTGAACACTTCCTTCTCCTCCCCCAGCAGCACTAAACCCTCCCCTCTCTGCCCACCCCTTCCACTGTCATAGCACTCCATCACTGAAAGGATTTTTTTACACTTACTTGTTTGTGTTCCTTCTACTAGACAGAAGGCACTTCAGGAGCAAGTACCTTGTCTTCTTTGCCATGATGTTTTAAGCACCAAAGGAGGTCTTGGCAAGCCTTGAGGCATGAGGGGTATTTGATGAATAAAAAATGAATGAATATTGAACAAACAGCAATAATAAAAAATAATAAAACAAGCAAATTAGACAATTTATAGATTTTATTAGTTTCTTATTGCCATTATAACAAATTACCACAAAGTCTCTTAAAACAACACAAATTTATTATCGTGAAGTTCTGGAGATTAGAGGTCCTAAAATCAAGGCATCAACAGGGCTGCCTTCCTTTGGCAGTTCTAGGGAAGAATCTGTTTCCTTGCTTTTTCTAGCTTCTAGGGGCTGCCTGCATTTTTTTGGCCTGTGGCCCCTTCCTCCTTCTTCAAAGCCAACTTCAAATCTCTTCCTCTCTGAACTCTGATTTCATATTTGCATCTCCTTCTCAAGACTGAGTCTCTGACTCTGACTCTCCTGCCTACCTCTTATAAATCCAGGATAATTTTCCAATCTCAAAATCCTTCACTAAGTCAGTCACATCTGAAAAGTTTCTTTTTGCCATCTAAGGGAACATATTCATGGATTTTGGAGATT
This sequence comes from Cheirogaleus medius, assembly GCA_008086735.1. NCBI lineage: Eukaryota > Metazoa > Chordata > Mammalia > Primates > Cheirogaleidae > Cheirogaleus > Cheirogaleus medius. The sequence goes on from VBSM01000483.1 coordinate 7,662,890, forward strand.
AAGATGTGGATATCTTTGAGGTACCGTTATTTTACCTACCACACAGACCCTTGCAGGATTCTTATAACTCATAATGCCTGACTCATACTAAGTATAGGTGAGAACCATGTTGGGTTAGGCTAGATAACTGTTATTGCTGGGGCTAGAATTTGCCAAGATTCCCCTTTTACCCCCCTGTTCCCTTTTTCTCCACCCTCCCCAGTCTGAATCTTCTTTTAGAGAAGACTTCATTGGCCATTTCTCAGAGATGTTTCTAGTTCCTTGTACAATATAGATGGAAATTGCCCAGTTGCAATATATCATGAACCTGTTCTATTTGTTTAATCTTATGTAGCTAAATGTATCCTCCTCCTCTGAAATGGTGGAACACTCAATACTCAGGGATCATGTAAGTAATGAGCTGTCAGATTCTCATCATTATTGAAATAAATCAGACAAACCGCTCTACCAATTTAGAATAGATATTAATTTTTGGTATCAATTTTTTTGGCAAATCATGACTTAGGCAAAATTACATCTGAGGAGAAGTAATTTCTCAAGCTTTCCTTGGATTAACCAAGGGACCTTTATCTTACCCATTTTGCCTGGTAATTTGATCCCGTTCTCCCTTTCTGTAAAAAGGCTTACCCAGCCATCAGGGTTCATTTACACTGCCCTCCTCAGAGTGGCTTTTCCACATTCCCAGATGCTTAAAATTGAAATTAATGTTTATTCTATCACACCTTTACCATAAAACTTTCGGGGTGTGTGTGTGTGTGTGTGCACACATGCACATGTGTTTTGAAAGTTCTGTGGTATAGTTAAGGTCATGAGACTTTGGAGCCAAACTGCCTCAGGATTTAAAAAAATCCTGGCTCTAACATTTATCAGCTGGTGGCCTTGGGCTTGTCACTGTACTTCTCTGGACCCCAATTTCTCACTTGTAACATGGCCTTGTGTGAGGTTAAGTGAGTAAGGCTCTTAGGTCCTTAGCTCACACTTAATATATTTTATGTGTTAGCCATTTTTTCCCCAATGATTGCTTATGTATTCGTGGCGGTATATCACAGTAGATTATAAACTGTTAAGAAGCAGTCACAATATCCACAGTATATAGTAGAGAGTGCCTGGTAGAGATCAGAAACCTAAAAATTGTTGAATTCTGTCTAAGCTTTTATTCTTCCCTTTTCCTTGTCTCTATGAATGGCACCGTTATTCTCTCATATGCCCAAGTCCCAACCTGGAACTCTCCTTTAACCCTAACTTTTCCTTACTTTCTCCTCTCATACCTGTCCTTGATCTGTCCATCCTTTCTACTATTACCTTCAATCTTACCCCTGAAGACCATACATCCTACTATAATAGACTTTGGGTGCTTTCCTTGTTTTCATTCTGGCCCCAAACAATCCATTCTTTAACCAGCAACCAAAGTAATCTTTAAGACACTTAAGTCACATCATGATACTACCTTGCTTGACACCCTCCCATGACTTCATTACACTTAGAATAACATCTGTTCCTCTTCTGAGCTATCACATGGTGGTTGCTGTCTACCTCTCTGATCTCATCTTCTTTCCCTGCCTCACTGGGCTCCAGCTCCATTGGCATTCTCTCTACTCTTCACGCCTGTCAAGCTTCTTCTCATCTTAAGGCCTATTGTTTGCAGGTGGAGTGCTGAAGGCTTGCCCTGTTTGGTTCTGGAGTGAGGCATTATAATTTCTTTCTGTTATGGAAATGTAGTCACCCTAGTGCCCTAAGTTCTCAGCTGGCATCTTGGACACAAACATGAAAATTGAAGTCTTAGTTTATGTTTTTGTTTTCTAATCAGAGTTCTCATTTTTTGGCACTGAAAGTAAAAGCTCATTAGGGACTTTGGGGTATTAAAATTACTAAAGGCAACAAAAGATCAGAGCTTTGAATGACATTCATACTCATGCAGTTGAATTGAGACTTATTTCCTGGCTTGCTGCTGGTTATTTTTCTTTATATTTCCCTATTTGTTGCAGAGACTTGTTGCAATTGTTGTAAATGTTTATATCTACTTATTAGAGTGATTACTTTGCATTTATGTCTCAGCAGTGTGCATACTGTAACTCACACAAAATGTTAGCTGTTAAAAACGACTGCTGGGCCTGAGTTAATTAAAAATACAGAGGAGGCTGAATTGTATTGTGGGTGTAGTATCAAGCTCTGTTTGGACAGGAGTTTTTATATATTATGAAGTGGAAAAGTGCAAAAAACAAACTCTAAAAAAACAAAAAAGAGAAAAGCTTTGTATCTGGGTAGAGCCACATGCTTCAACCATGGTTGCTAATTTTTATCCCCAAAAATAGATGGTTTGTATTTGATTATGATTCTCCTTTTCAGAAATTTATATGCCAGAAAACTCTTGGCAGAATGTAGATTTTTGTCCCATTTCCAAATTCCTTCCCTATAGTTCTCCCCACCACTCGCACCCACCTTCTTTTTTCTTTCTCCTCAGTGAAGGACAATGTTAGCAGCAGCAACAGCACTTGAATTAACTTAATTTATTTTTCTGTGTGTTTGCAGAATGGTTCAAGGTCCATACCAAGGTGAATCTTTCTCAGATTATGCACGCATTCTCAAACTGCAGAGGTCACCCAAGGGTAAAAGGACTGATTGCTGGGAGCCATTAGGATCCCTCCTCCTTCTCTTCCTTTAGAAAGAATGGCAAGTCTCAAGGCTGCTTAATGTGAGAAGCATGAGATCGCTCTCAAACCACATAGAGGGATTTTCAACAAATATATTTTGGGGTGTTAATATGTGATAACAGGCATGTCTGTACCTGTTAGATGAGCTAATAGTATTTAATTAACATTTGTGATAGTCAGTTGGTGACACATTTTCCAAGAACGCTAAAATTATGCTGTCCAGATTAAAGTATTATTTTAAAAATCCTAGTTTTGTCTTTTAATTGATCTAAAAATAGTTCTTTCAATTCGAGGCTAATTAAAGCTCATTTAAGTTTTTGTTGTAGGAAAATCATTTTCTGCTCTATACCCCCTCCTTTTCAATGAGAAAAAAAAAAAGAGAATTGAGAATGGCAAGAAAAATAGAATTTTTAAAATTATTTAAAGGTTGTTATACAATTAAATATGAGGGTGTAGAGAAAAATTTCTCGATTTTCAGCTTGGGTGGTTGTTGCTTTTGGGGCTCTTGAGTGGTCCTACTAAACTATTAATAGCTTCCCCAGGGGTGAGTTTTTCCCATAGGACCGATTCATATCACTGATGAGTCTTCTACACCATCTGATATTGAGGCAGTTTATTCTGGCACCACTCTTACAAGGTAGGCATCAGGAGCAGGCCAGTGCCATGGGCCAGACATGGTCAGGGACCCAGATGATTGCCAATCAGGAAAGTTTCTGTCTGGAAACGATTCTCAGAGTTTGTGGAATTCTCCCCTCTTTTTTATGCCTGTATTGAGTCTGGGTCAGTTACCAGGCGTTTCTTTTGTAAATGGAGTTTAAGTATTCTTGTAGGGCAAGCTTTATGTTAAGGTTCATGAAAGTTGCACCTGTGCTGAAGTGGCCTTGTCTCTAGGGCACCCAGGGCTTTTTGGTCCCATTTTCATGTAGGCTTAGTCATCCTGGGCCAGGGTTGGCAATTCCCAGGCCACATTGCATCATACTGCTAAGTGACAGGTAGTATAGGCCTTGCAAGATGTTTGAGTGGGCCTTATGGCAATCACTAATCTAACAGCCACAAAATGTCTCTTATGGTATTCTACAATGGTTGATGAGCTGATAGTTTTTCCATTGACTGAGGTAGAAAATATAAGAGGAGGAATACTTAATACTAATCAGGGGTTAGTTTGTGGATGATTGTGTTGGAGATGCCCAAAAGCCAATTAGATATGTGTCTGAGTAATGAAGGTGATTGTTCATCCCATTGGTGCCAGAGTTGATTTGACACACCTAATTTTCTAGATCACAATCTTTTCTTCGCTTTCCACTCTACATTCAGTAACCCATTCACAGTTGTGCAAGATGATGACCTTCCCTGATATATAACACTTTCTTTGGTCAGAGACCTATTTAAGAGTTATAGTCACTGTAAAGAGTCTACAGAATGGGAGAAAATATTTGCCAATTATACATCTGATAAGGGGTTAATATCCAAAATGTATAAGAAATTCAATTTGATAAGAAAAACAACTAACCTGATTAAAAAGTGGTCAAAGGATTTGAATAGACATTTTTCAAAATAAGACATACGAATGACCCATAGGTATATGAAAAAATGCTCAAAATCACTAATCAGCAGAGGAATGCAAGTTAAAACCACAATAATAGAATGGCTACTATAAAAAAATTAAAGATAACAAGTGTAGGAAAGGATGTAGAGAAAAGGGAATGCTTATAGACTATTGGTGGGAATGTAAATTACTACATCCATTATGGAAAACACCGTAGAGGTTCCTCAAAAAATTAAAAATAGAACTACCATATGATCTGGCAATCCCACTTCTGAGTATGTAGCCAAAGGAAATAAAATCAGTAGGTTGAAGAGATATCTGCACTCCATGTTCACTGCAGCGCTATTCACAATAGCCAAGATATGGAATCAATCTAAGTGTCCATCACTGGATGAGTGGATAAAGAAAATGTGATATATTAATATATCCAAACACATAATGGAATACTGTTCATCCTTTCATAAAAGAAGAAGAAAATCTTTTCATTTTTGACAACATGGATGGACCAGGAGGACATTATGTCAAGTGATATAAGCTCGGCACACAGTGACAAATACCACATGATCTCACCTCAATATGAAATCTGAAAAAGTTGAACTGGTAGAAGTAGATAGTAGAATGATAGTTGCCAGGGGTTGGGGGATGGGGTTGGAGATGTTGGTTAAAGGATACAAAATTTTATTTAGATAAGAGGAATAAGTTCAAGAGATCTATTGAACAACATGGTGACCATAGTTAATGAAAATGTATTATATTCTTGAAAATTGCTAAGAAAGATTTCAAATGTTCTTACCACAAAAAAAAAAAGATAAGTATGTGAGGTAATGCATATGACAATTAGCTAAAGTTAGCCATTCTACAATGTATACATGTTTCAAAACAACATATTTTATACAATAAATATGTACAATTGTTATTTTTCAATTAACGAAGGAGTTATATAATCTATTAAAAACTCCAAGATGAGTCAGGAGTTCAAAAGTCAAAGCTGATAATTTAGGTTTAGGAATTGTTTTGGGTACAGTTCCCCAGGATGATAGATGGCAAAAGAGAAACTTACAAACAACAATCAGTTCTACTCATATACTTTATTAGCATAAGAGGATGTAAGAGCAGCATAGGAAAGGATACATCTCAGCTAATTCTTCCTTCTAGTGTCTGTTTCCCTTGTTTCCTCATGTGCTACTGTCAGTGTGGATGCTATGGTGAGCAGTCCACTTGGGCTAAGTAATCATTCAGATCACAGCAGATTGTAATAAGTACTATCAAGGATAAGTGTGTCTCTAATATTCATTATTATGAGGTAATTTTTCATTAAAGAATAGAGTTTTCATGGGATGGCTGATAGTGAGAAGAGAGGCACTTTCCAGGTACATTATAGGAGATGTTATGAGTCCTTAAAAATTGTGTTAAACTATGGGGAAAATGCTTTGCAATGGAGGGAAGAGACTGATAGAAAAATAGTGGGAAATATATTTCCTCGTTCAAAACTGAATAATGGAGTAGAAGGATAAAGAGTAGTCAGGGATAAAATATGAATATGCTTCTATTATAGAACATTTTTCTAGTCTTAACTGTTTTGGCTCATAGGATATTTTTTATTTTCTATTAAAGAAATTCTACTTTAAAAATATTCTTTTATTATGAAAATTCAATACTATTAGAGAGTTGGCAATAAACCATATTTGAGGTGCAAGGCTTTATCTTTTTGAAAATATGTTTAAGCATATTCCATCTAAATTATATAATAATAGATGGTTGTTATGGTTATTGTTTTTGATGTTTAAAAGAGTGTGACACTTGGTTTCAAAATGCTTATCAACACATATGCATCTGTATACATAAATCTATTATGTGTACAGTTAAATATTGTATATATATTTTTATGTCTTGTAATTGAAACTCAGCGTTTTAAGAATCATAATTGAGTCTTTTCAGAACCATTAATTTAGTACTTTAACTTTTTCATTGATCATGCAACTTATTTTTCCAACTTATAGTAATATTTCACACTTTATTAATCTGTTCATTTTCAATAACTGCTTCTGATGTTCATAGAGCTAGCACCAGTAAAATGCAAAATTGGAGACACCTCTCTCTAATATTGGATTTTTTTAAACACAAATATTGATGTTTGCATTTAACCACAATAAAAAGAAAAGTTTTAGTCATTTTTATGTTTAGCTTGTATTTTGAATTCTAGAAAATTTCTCATTAATGTATTTATTATACTTGGGAGGATTTCAATAGAATGATACTCTATTCTAATGTATGTTTATAGATATGCATATATATATTTATATATATGTATTTAATTATAGAGATATCATTGAGCCCATAAAGCATGACAGCAAAGCAGGTCAATTTCTTAAACAACAGTATTTCATTCAGTACCTTGGTGGTTGTAATTAACGTTTCTGTTTAGTTCTAATTATAGTTTTTGTATCATAGCCATTATGCTAATGGTGTTATTCAGTAGTATGTGAGATTGCATTCATTATCACTGGTGAATTAAACCTTTATTAAAGAAAAATTCCCGCAGGCCTCATTCTGGAGTTAAGTAATTATTCATTTGGTTTTATCCTAGCAATTAGCTTATATACTGTAGCACTCATTATTGAGTTTCTATACCTCACTGAATGAGATTAACCCACCATGGTAAATAAATGCCTAACAGCTCCCAAGCTCACAATGTGTTGCTTTTTAAGCATATTATTATGTAACAAAATAAGGAATCAGAATGCATTGAAATAGCATTCTGGCTTCCAACAAATAATGTACTTGCTGGGAAGACTATGTTGGACATTTTGTGTTTAATTCAGAATTTAAAAAAAATACAGTTGAAGCCCTCCAACGCTAAGTTCACCTTTGTGGGTGTATGTTTTCCTTTGTTTAATTCCATTCCATTACTTCCTTGCTTGTTGAATTTTATTACTATGCCTATTTGATGTTGATAAAAGCCTATTTCAATAGCATAGCCTCTAAATAGAACATGCAATTAGATCTCCATTCCAAATGTATTTGAAGAGGGCTTGATCACAGAAGTCTTTTAGCTAGATGGGATCTTGGGCCATTCATTATAAATCACTAGAATTTGTTGATCTATAGTTTTAGTGAAAATATTTTAATTACTGATCTGTTTTTACATAGCCATTCATGTCATCAAAAGGTCTGCGTGTACAAAAGGCTACTCACGTCTTCAAGTTTTCACATTTATTATCAACTGATAATACCTTTTGAGATAAAGTGTCTGCTATTACCTTTTCTCTTCTTGGAAATTATCTTAGTCTACATACTCTGTCTCTGCTGGGTTTTTTTCCCTAGAATTTACTTCATTGAAAAACACGCTCCAAATTAAAGTTCAGAATAGACCTCTTTTGGGTCATACCTGCCTCTTTTTAGTCCCTAAGGAGAAAGTTGTCACCTTCTTTATACTTTTTTATTGTAGTCTGTAGTCTATGTCTACAATCTCAAAAACAGCATCATGAAGTTTGTTATCATGGCAATGATATATCTGAAAAAATGTTTCAACAACTTTTAACTATTAACAACTTTTCATAATGTATTTATTTTCTTGACTTGAAATGAAATTTATATATAAAAAAATGAGAAGTTTCAAAATTTGGTTGTTTCAAATTCCTAGTCTATCCCAAATATATTTTTGGAAAATGAACAGTATTTTCAGAGAGAATATTTTTATCATCTTGAAATTAGTTTGCATGTTTTAGTATAACTTGTTTTTATGCCTTTTTTAAAATCAGAATATTCCTTATAGTACTGAATCATTGGTAAATATTTGTAAGACAGATATTTATTTTTGAATGCTTTTGTTTGTAGTAGATAAATACTGCATGGTAACCCCATATTTTTCACATGCCAATACAGCCATAAAAATACTTAATGACATAACAATACCAACTAACTCTTATAAAGAGTTTTATATATTAAAATAATCAAATCATGACAAAATATTTTTAAAACATTTTCTTTTTATCCAAATATCTTTTAAAAAATACACAATTGTTGAATCATAGTGATTAAAGGCAGATCTACTGATGGCATATCAACAATGTTTATGATGTTTGAACAGAAGACTTCTTACATGTGAGAAATATAAAGATCATCCTTTAATATCTGACATGGCTTTCAATTGCAGATGAATTGCTGTTTGTACTTTATATATTATCTATATATTTGTTCATACTTTATTTTTCTGGGTATTGTTTCCTCTGTGGCAGTTGTTTGCACTGAAGGTCTAGGCATGCAGCACACTATTTCATATCAAGCTTTGGTATAATCTCTTGGGCCCCTGTTTTGGGCTCTTTGCATGTGGCTGCCTTCCTCGCCACACTTGTGATCTAACACACTGCACTTGGCTGCCCCTCTTGGGGACCCCCTCCTTATCCTGCTCAGTCACTGCACTCCATCACCACAGGCCAGACCAGTGCACTGAGGCCCTCCCTGCCTGGTGCAGATATCTACCATGCTTAATTTCACCTAATGGCTTTAGAACTAACTTGTTCATGAGGGCAGGCCCACCCAATCCAGCCACACCCAGCTTCACCCCTCCACCCTCCCTGCTGAGATAGAGAATAAGGACAATCCTAGATGTTCCAGGGCCCCACCAACCACCTGGAGCATTAGAGTGCTTCTCCTGAGGAACTAGAGCTAGTCACAGGACCCCAAAACAACAATGCAGCTTGTTCGTCCTGACAAACACCACCCACTCCATACTCTAACTTATTCAATTTGGGATGTTATCCCAAATTTAACATCATAGCATCTCAGCTTTGAAAGGGATTTTTGTGCACATCTATTCTCCTAGCAATATTCCTGAAAAGTAGCTGGCCATATATCCAGTGACAGCACATTATTGCCTGTTACAGAATATTTTCACTTTCAGACTTTACTAATTATTAAATCATATGTGCTGTGATCTGAATGTATGTGTCCCTTCAAAATTCACTTGTTGAAACCTAACCCCCCAAGTTGATGGTATTAAGAGGTGAGACCTTTGGAAGGTGATTAGGTCATGAGGGCCCCACCCTACCCTCATGAATGGGATTAGTGCCCCTATAAAAGAAGCTTAAGGGAGCCTTTTTGTCCCTTCTGCCATGTGAGGATACCTTAAGATGTCACTATCTTTGAGGAATGGGCCTTTACCAGACATACAATCTGCTGGAGCCTTGATCTTGGACTTTTCAACCTCCAGAATAATAAATTCTGAGTAATAAGTTCTCTGGTTTGTAAGTTACCCAGTCTGAGGTATTTATTATAGCAGCCTGAATAGACTAAGACAATATGTTATAACATTCAATGAAAATTCTCTCTTTGAAATTTACATTTTTTTCTCCTAATTCTACTTTCTGGAGTTAAAGGGACAAATCTCCCCTATCTTTCCACTGAAACACTGGCTAACAATTATAGACAGCTAGCAAGGCTCTTTGCATTTTTGCTCTTCTTTAAAGTATGTATCTCCAGCTCTTGCCCAATATATAGTCCATGCTAATCCTAGGAGACTTCTTTTTGTCATATTTCTCTTGATAAAAATTCCACAAAAGGTATAATGCATAGAATTGAGTATATCATTTCAGATATGGTGTTATCTATGTGAAAAAAGAACAGAGCAGGCATCTCCCTTGATCAGATTATTATACTTCTATTAGTGTAACTAAGCTCCATTAATTGAACATTATTATGATGATTATTACTAAACCTCAGTTATGAGCCAAGCATGAAGCAAGGCTCTTGGACTCCATGAGATATACAGCATACTTCTTTTACTTAAGTGGCTTGCAGCCTAGTTGGAGGGTGCTAGACAAATAAAGAAACGAGGGTAAAGATGCATCCTAGCTGATAAGATAGAAGTGTGCATATTAGCATTGTTCACAGCCACATAACATTGTTGATACATGGAAGCAACATTTGTGATGGTGGAAAACATGTATTGAGTCAGCCTGGGTTTTAGTTCCAGTTTATTCAATGTTATCAATCAGTTTGTTTTTTGAAAATTTGATGAGCAAAACTACACTTCAGCTATTTCAATATGTACTTCTCTGATTATAAATAAGGTTTACTTCTTCCCCCTCCTTTATCTCATGGAATCTGGTGACATGAGGGCAGCCCTTTCTTTGCCACCTTATAGCTCTCTACCATGACATGTTTCACCTTTCCTCACTGTTTTTTTCTTCCCTCTGCTCCATTAGTACAGAGACATGTCAGTAAACACAGTTGCTAATAGACAGTCAACTAGGAACCAAAAAAAACAATTTGTCCTTCTTGTAGAAACCCCCATTATTTACAATCAATTCTTCAAAATCTTTCTCATTAGACCTAGGAGAGAGTCCCACAGGGAGGTGAAGAGAAGGAATAATTTTCCTGCAGTCACCACTCCTCAAAGGCACCCAATAGTTGTGGTGGTTGTGTAGTAGGGTGAGCATGGAGGGCAGTTAGACCTGGTTCTACACTATGCATCTCTCAGCAAGCCTGTGGGGAGATAGTCTCCATAGCTTGTAGCTTTCTGTACTTAAAATGTGGTATAACTGGTTTTTTTGTATTCATCTGGGTCTCTTAGTTACCAGTTTTGTCCCTCCAATCCTAATATCATCCCATTATATCAAGAAACACTATTTAGTGACCATGCCCCAAGGGCTTATATGGATCTTAAGGACCACTTAAAAGCTTGTGTATTATTTATATAAACTGTACCTATCAAGTCTGCTTTTCATTGAAATTTATCTTATGTATATCCAACAACATATGAGAAAGTATCTTATACAAAACTAGCATGTAAACATCCTTTGTTCTTCACATGTCATCTTGAATATGTTATCAATTCTGTTATCAATAGTTTGGGCACTTGTACAGGCTGATTAGTGTCCTAGATACAAAGAAAATGGGGAGAAGGCAGAAACAAAATAAGAATATGTGTGGTTTTCTTCTGTTTGTTATCTCTATGTACACACTCTACATCCAGACTTCATAACCATCCCTATTTATATCAGGATTTTCATTTGTAAGCTATCAAGATGTTAATGGGACTATCTAGATATGTGCTGTCCAATTAATCAAAATTTAAAAATGTAAAATTTAGTTTCTTAGTCACACTGACCACATTTCATGTACCCAAGAGCCACATGTTGCTGGTGACTACTGAATTGAGCAGCATAGATATAGAACATTTTCATAATTCCAGAAAGTTCTATTGAGTAACACTGATCATGAAGATCTGGAACCTAGAGACAATATAAATCCTCTAGGTCAGGCAAGACAATCTCAAAAGGTCCCATCAAAAAAAAAAAAATAGTTGGAGATACAATTGGGCAAGTTAAGTCTGCATAAGAAAGACTTAGTGGTTTGCCAAAAGTAAACATAGTGTCTGAGGACAATAACAGCAAACAATAGTCAGATGTTCAAGATGGCAAAATCAGACAAATCTGGCAAGAAAGAGGCTTTAAGGGTTGAGTGCCTAGTCCAGCAAGCTCTGGCAAGATCAAAGCAAGATAGGTTCTAATCCTAGATGGGGCTAGAAGTACATAAGACACTCTGTCAAGAATTTAGTTTGGGGGACAGGAAGGATAGGTCTTGGATTTGGAGTGAATTTTTTTTTTTGACATAGAGTCTCACTTTGTTGCCTGGGCTAGAGTGCTGTGGCGTCACCCTAGCTTACAGCAACCTCAAACACCTGAGCTCAAGCAATCCTCCTGCCTCAGCCTCCCAAGTAGCTAGGACTACAGGCATGCGCCACCAGGCCTGGCTAATTTTTTCTATATATTTTTAGCTCTCCAATTTCTTTCTATTTTTAGTAGAGATGGGCTCTTGCTCTTGCTCAGGCTGGTCTCAAACTCCTGAGCTCAAACGATCCACCTGCCTCAGCCTCCCAGAGTGCTAGGATTATAGGCATAAGCCACCGTGCCCAGCGCTGGAGTGAATTTAAGATGGAGATTGAGGTTTATTTAAGAAGACCTAGCTTAGAAACCAGGTAGTAGAATTAGATTATAATCTCGGAATAAGGCTGCTGTTAAGAGCAATTAAGCTCCCCCTAATTAAGGATGTGGTACAAAGCACAGCCCTCAGGTAGGATTGTGGCCTTTCTGTGAGATGGTAAGTATAAACAGTCTGAGATCAACAGTTCATTTAAGTTAGCTGATAGCAGTATTACATATACAATAAAAAAGGAAAAAGATGAATACCACAAAGCTTTATAATTCTACCTTTGTACCCAACCTGAGAAGAAATACGCAGTTTACTCTAATTTCTTACTGAAGAGCTACCCCTTTGAGATTCAAGTTTTCTCTCAAAGTAGTGTGATTGGAAACTTTCTAAAAAGGTCCTACTTATTGTTGGGTCTTCTGGTATTATTTTCATGTTTTACTTCTGAATGTTTTTTTAAAGCTAACTCTGTGTTATTTCTCCATAAATGTCAAACATCTGGTATGACAATTGTAATCATTCTTTTATATTCATTATGATTTTAATTTTGATTCTCAGCTATCATATTTTAAAATACCATATTTGCTTTAAGTTACCTAATCAAAATGTTATAGGCATCTTGTGAAGAACAATGAGTTCATTTTAAAGGGAAACAAAATAAAAACCCATATGCTTAGTGTTGAGATAGTAGTTACAATAATGCACTATTTAGGGACTTGTAATTTAACCATCAGGATTTCATAACCAATTATTCCCCATTCCTTAGGGATTAAGAATATGGTTTCCATGGTAATTCTGGATTCTGAAAATGTTCATCTTTTCCCTAAATGGATAGTAAATACTTTGAATAGAAAACAACCTGTCTGTTAGCTAGGATTATACTTCAGTGTTACAGGCAAGAGAAATACACTACATGTTTAAAAATAGACTAGTTTCAGGGCACTGTAATACACTGAAAGTCTCTAAAATCACAACCCCTTGATTGCTAGTGTTAACGAAAGCTTGTTCTTTAATTACCTATATTGCATTTGGCTTCTGTTTCCTTCCAAAACCCAATTATGGTTAATAGCAGCAGTAAGCTGTACTCTTGTTGTTTATGGCAGTTCATTTTAAAATGCTCTGTTTGATCATCATTTGTCTTCATGATTTAACAAATCAAGTTCAGATTTCCAATGGTCACCTCCAGTTTAGTAGTCTTCACATTGCTTATGTGTATAAATGAAATTCTTATATAATGTGGGTGTCTCTTTTTTTATTTTTTCCTAACCAGAGGCTATTCTCTAAGGGATGGAAATCACGCAATTTTTCTAAATTCTTCTAATGGCTTTTTCAATACGATAATTCCAACACCTCACACCAAGGGGATATTTGAAATTTGTAGCAAAGGGATGGAGAACTTTTATTTATTCCTTCCTCCTACAAATCCATTTTCTCCCAGTGTGTTGTTCATTGCCTAATCATTCTCTGCAGCTCTGATTCATATGTTCTCCTGCAGAGACTAGCAGCCTGCCTTCTAGAGTTGAATCCAGAATAATTCAGCAGTCTAATTTCTGATTTAATTTTGCTGCTCTCCAACTGTGGTGTAAACTCGCTCTGAGAATTGAATGCAATTTGTGGCACTTTGCCTCAGCTGAAAATACGTATGTCTTTATTCCTCTTTCTCACCAGAGTCATTGTTTCCATGATAACTAATGGGCTCCAAGTGGAAAAAGGAGAAAAAGACACGTGCAAGATAAAGAGGGAAAGACAGAAATTCAAACAGTAGGAAACACTCCTTTTGCTTTATTGAAAATTATTGACTTCAGCATACTGAATGTAGGTGGTAGTTGCTATTGTAGAGATAGGAAAGGACAAGTAGTTTTTCATTTGCATCTACCCCTCTAACACTCCATCCTTGTCCTCCTATGTCTTTAGATGGTCAAGGAAGCATGTGAACACTAAGGCAGTGGGGTAGCCTGCCATTCTGTACTGTTATTTATTATTATTTGGGCACAGTCATTTCTTTCTGAAGAGGTATAATCATTCTGCTTTTGGTCTATCCTTGAAAAAGACCCTTCCCCAACCATTGGCCAAACAACCCATGAAAACCTTTCCATTCAGTGTGCATTGATATCAGCAACACTGACGTCACTTTGGCTCACGTTAGAAATGTAGACTCTCAGGCTTCACCCCAGACATGCTAAGTCATGATCTACATTTGGGAAGCACAGATAGAGAATATTAACATTAACAAGATCCCCAATAATTCATAGATTGCTTAATAGATATTACATATAAAACCCTTTAGGTACAATTTGTTTAGAGAGGCGATAATATATATTTAATAGATAAAGCCTGTAGATGCACCTGACTTTTATAGGGCAGGATCTTTATTTTCACATTTTTTTCATACTTTCTTACTAAAGAAGACTCTTTAGGAATAGAAGTTTGCTTCTGTCCAGTTCTTAGGCTTCTATACCTTTCCTCTAGCTTAGATTTGCATTTCTTCAAGTAGTTCTATGGGAACTCATATTTATTAAATCTTCTTCTATCCATGCCACAAACTGTTTTAATCTTTTATATTCTGGGCATATGGTTTCTCCTAAATCTCTTCAATCTTTAGTCATGTATCACTTCTTTTCCTTGACAGTGTAATAAGCAGCCTCATGGGATGATGCAAGACAAGACATTTCTATTGAGACTAATCCAAGTTTTGATAAAATCCAGTCTTTTCTAATGTAAATTTCTTGTCTTGAAAATGATTCACACTGCCAGGTATAGCTTCAGGATGGATATATGTAAATTTTCCCTTTGGTTTTATGAGCTTCATGTTGCCATTGATGAGAAACTTGCCATACTAGAATCTTTCTTCCTTTTTTAAAATCAATTTCAACATTGAATATAAAATCAAAGGTAATATATTTTCTCATGTGTCTTTTCCTTGACATTTTCTAATCTAGGCTGATGTAAACAAAGACAGATGTTCATCAGCATAATGGGTGTTTTTTAATTCCTCTCAAGGAGAAATAATTATTGATGTCATAGTATGGTAAATGTGGTCATTAGCTGTTACCTTACCATGAGCAGTAGAATTCCATGTCACCCTTTACCTATTTGGAGTAAAATACCACCTTAATAACATATTTTGACATTGATTTTTTTTAACAGAGAAAATATTCCAAGTGTGTAACACTGTAACACTAGTGTGTTGAGGGGTCCAGTGAGATTTTTGAAAATCAATATCTGATTATTTTTCTAAAGCAGGCGCCTTTATTCCATTAGAAATAAAGATTTTCCAATGATTCTCAGTACTTTTTGGTCTACTTGGCAAAGGTAGGTGTTAAAAAATATTACAGCTTTCTGTGTCCACTGGTTAATGTATACATTCAGTCATTTGATTCTACTTCCCTTTCTTGCCTTTCTTCCTTCCTGCCTTCCTTTGTTTTTCTTTTTTTCCCCTTTCTTCCTTCTTTCAATATATTACTGTTGATCCTCTTATGTGATACTCTATCTGGTACCAAAAAGAAAATTCCATCTTAAATTCTAGAGATCTTTTTAACCTGAAGCAATACAATTATGTTACTTAGGGTAATTAAAAAATTTATTTGGTAACTCTAGAGTAGACATTTTACACAGCTAAAAATAAGTTATTTATGACCCTGTTCATTTCTAAAGCCTTGAAACCAAGTTAAAATTATATTGTGAAATTTTTTAAAAAATGAGAGAGTAAAAAGGAAACTCACAGAATGGAAGAAAATATTTTAAAGTCATATATTTTATAAGAGATTCACATCTAAAATAGACAGAGAACTCCTAAAACTCAACTATACAAAAACAAACAACCCAATTCAAAAATGGGCAAAGTACTGGAATAGACATTTCTGTAAAGGAGATATACAAATGGCTAAGAAACACATGGAAAGATGTTCAATATCACAAATCATTAGGGAAATGCAAATCAAACCTAAAGTGGGATACCACCCATTAGAATGGCTATTATCCAAAAACCACAGAAGATAGCAAGGGTGTGGAGAAAATGCAACCCTTGTGCATTGTTAGTGGGAATATAAATGGTATAGCACTATGGATTTTCTCAAATAATAAAATTAGAAATATATCATATGATCCAGCAATTTCACTTCTGGGTATATACTCAAAAGAACTGAAAGCATCATCTTGAAGAGATATTTGTGCAACCCATGTTCACAGCAGCATTATTCACATTAGCTAAAATGTGGAAGCAACCAAGCATCCATCGATGGATGAATGATAAGCAAAATGTGCTATATACATACAATGGAATATTATTTAGCCTTAAAGAGGAAGGAAATTCTGACATATACTACAACATAGAAGAACCTTGAGGACATTATGCTAGGTGAAATAAGCCAGTCACAAAAGACAAATACTGTATGAGGTACTTAGAATAATCAAAGTCATAGAGGCAAAAAGTATAGAATGGTGGCTGCCAGGGACTGGGGAAGAGGGAATGTTTAATGGGCATAAAATTTGAGTTTTACAAGATGAAAAGAGTTCTGGATATGGATAGTGGTGATGCTTATACAACATTATAAATGTTGTACCAAACTGTACATTTAAAAACTTACATACTACTAAACTGTGCATTAAAAATGGTTAAGATGATAAGTTTTATGGTATGTGTATTCTACCACAATAAAAAAATTTGAACAATTTGCAGGGGAGGTGTTTTTATTTTGTTTTTGCAATTACTTCTTCATGATTCTTTTTTAAGTTAATTCAGCAGCCAACATTTATTAAGTATGTGCTAAAGGCCAAGCACTGGCAAGAAAGACATCAATGGCTGAGAATGATGCATCTGACCTTAACGGGAGGCTGTGTGATGAGAACCTCAACAGAGAGTGTCTTTGTTTTCATCCTCTGTGTGTGTGTGTGTGTGTGTGTGTGTGTATGTGTGTGTGTGCTTTATCTCATTGAAAGAAGAGAAGCAACAAATATTTTATATTCATCTTGAATATGTGATCATACCATAGTCCTTTAAAATAGGGAGTATAATGTTTTTGAGGTACTTAGAACTTTTTGTTTCAGCATAGTCAGAGCCACTGTATGAAACATATGGGAGCATTTTGATGGCATTAGGCAGGGATTCACACTCCCGCTGCACTATAATCTAGTGGTGCTGAAAAAAAAATAACAACAGAAACCCTCCATCTAGCTTTATTGTTATGACTTACATTAGCCATTTACTAGACTGGATGGCTGCCTAGGGTACCCAGAAGATAAACTATTTAATCTGTGGTAAGGCACAATCCTGAAACCTAGTATTTTACAGAGGATAGTGGGATCTAAGTAGTTTTTATAGATTGGATTTGTGTGATTACAATCTATAAATCAATTATTAAATTTTTCTATTTCTTACCAATGGAGAAAAGATTTTTCTACTAAAATATTGAATTCTGAATTAGTTTTCAAAATGTTTAAGACACCAAACTAATTTATCTGTAAGAAAAACATTGGATAAAATAATTTGAATTTCTCTCTTCTAATCTTTTCCATAAAAATTAACTCCTTGTTTTTGTTTTTCTGTTGTTTTTCTGTCTTATAAACTAGATATTAAGAAATTAAAACCTACCACACCACAGGGTTACTTAATTTTAAAAGATTGGCATTTAAGAAAAGTAAAAAAACACTAAGAGGATTAGAGAATAATCTTATACTTTAGAGCTTAAATGTTCTCAATATTTTCATTCATTTCTTATTGACTTTCATTAATCTTGGCCTCTAAATTTACTTTCTGTGTGTGTGTATATGTGTGTGTCTGTGTGTGTGTATTTGTTTTTAAATAAATCTAAGGTTTCATCATCTCTTTTTTCCTGAACTTATTTTGTTCATGTATTCAAAATTATTTGCTAAACATAATACACTGTTTACTGCTCAGGGAAGTTTCCTTTATATTCTTTGTTGGTCTAATTTTAATGTAATAAAAACATTATTTATCAAGTTAAGATAATTTAAATTATTAGCACAGTACCTGAATTACTAAGCACTTTTAACTACAAAAGTAAGCATTTTTCAAACACTTCTATTTTTGTTTTTCCAGTGAGATTTTATAAATATTCTCCTGTGGTACTTATAAAATTTGACTTTTGTGTTAGTTTTTATAAAATCTACCTCTCTAATCTATTTTATGTTGCTTCATGATATGTTCATCTTATACTCTTCCCCTCTTTTCTAGGATTGCTTATGGTGGTGTGCATGCAGCAGAGCTTAATTTATGTTTCCTAAACTGACTGTGACTTGTATACATAGGGCAAAGGAAGTAAAGTAACAAGCCCAAATAAACTGATGTTTCATTCTTCCTCTTAAAATGCATGCAGATGTTTTTCTTCATTACCCAAAAGGAGAATGATTGCTATACAAAATATCAAAGTTAAGAAGGAAAGTAAAATTTAAAAATTTATTCCTAAATCCCATCTCTAAAACACCATATTAGTATCATGGTATACATTTGTCTAGTCTTTTTTTCATGAATTATCCTTATACATTTCCGTCATAACGTTTGTATGTTTTCCTTCTTCAGCCGACCAACCTCTGATATGTCATTTTTCTTTTCTCAGGCTTATAGCAAAAAGTCTGATATTTCCATGTCTTGTTTTAGAATACTTTAGATTGATTATAAATTTTAAAATTCAACTAATCCATACTGAATGACCCCTTGCTAAAGTCTGTTCTGGAAATGCATATTAGAAGAGAAAGCACACTGTTCAGTTTATCTTTTCTATTGCCAGGTGCATTTACATCACTCTGTTTTTTTTGTTTTTTTCCTAATGGTAGTGACCAGAGTAACTATAACAACAAGTGGTTAGAGAGGACTATTAGAGAGGAGATTTCCAGGGCCAGTATGTATCTATTTGTGGACAAATAGGATGCTGCTTTTCCAGATAGTCATAATTATAATGTAATCCAAATTATAATGTAATCCAAAAGCAGAGAGAGTTTCTCAGAGTTTTCTAGTAACTTTTGGTATAATCAAGTGAGATAGGTAAGAACTGTATCAATTCTAAGAAAACATAAGTGATTGGTATTCTTTTTGGTGTGGCATAAGGAAAAAAATTGAAATCAGATAAATCTGAGTTTGGAACAACAACTTTATTTAGAGTTGGAGAACATTCAGCAAATTTAACCTCTTTAAGCCTTTCTAAAAATCTTTAAGTGGGAATCACAATAAAAACAATGCCTCGCATACCATTGTGTTCATAGAAAGCTTTAAATGTTAACTCACTTATTTTTCTACACCCAAATATGACACGTTACCATTTAAGAAACCAGCAGAAGCAAGAACATCTTTCTGACCTTCTCTCATTCTTCTCCCCAGAAGCAGGCCATAAAAGAATTCTATTACTTTTTTCTAAACTAGGTCATAAGACCCTCATGAGAGTGATACTCTCTCTATACCAGTTGAGCATCCCTAATCTGAAAATCCAAAATTCTCCAAAACCTGAAACTTTTTGAGTGCCAGCGTGACACCACAAGTGGAGAATCCCACATCTGACCTTATGTGATGGGTTGCA
The DNA here is from genome assembly GCA_008086735.1 of Cheirogaleus medius. Taxonomy (NCBI): domain Eukaryota; kingdom Metazoa; phylum Chordata; class Mammalia; order Primates; family Cheirogaleidae; genus Cheirogaleus; species Cheirogaleus medius. The sequence goes on from VBSM01000483.1 coordinate 7,682,548, forward strand.
GTCAAAACTTTGTTTCAGGCACACAATTATTCAAAACATTGTTTAAAATTACTTTCAGCCTATATGTATAAAGTGTATATGCAACGTAAATGAATTTCATGTTTAGACTCGGGTCCCATTCCCAAGATACCTCATTATGTATATGGAAATATTCTAAGATCCAAACAAATCAGAAATTTGAAAAATGTCTAATCCCAAGAATTTTGGGTGAGGGATACTCTACCTGTAGCCTGAGGAAAGGAATGTCTCTGAAGACACTGGGACACAGAGAGGAACCTGAATATGTTTTGCTAAGTACCCTTCCCCTGGTTAATTACCATTAGATCATACCCCCTTGGTCCAATCATATTTCTGCATGACTATCTACTCTACATCAAACTAAAGCATAAAAATGCCAGATTTCCTTCTTTCTTTGGGTCTTCATTTCTGAAGGCTCTCATGTCCTATAATACTTACATTAAATATATTTGTATGCTTTTTTCTTTTCAATCTGTCCTTTGTTATAGGGGTCTCAGCCATGAACGTAGTGATAGGTGAGGAAAAAAAAGCTTTTCTCCCCTACACCTCTAATAAATCTATTGTCATTTTTTTCATTAAGACAACTAACAAATATGAATTAAATGCCAGGATTAAATTTGACATTAAAGATACAAAGTAGAACAGGATAGGTATGATCTCTATTCTCTAGTCAAGTTGGCACTGTAACTTGAAGATAGTGATAAAGAGGATTCTAGGCCAGGAAATCCACATATGTCTCATTTAAATGACTAATTTGTGGATAATTGTTTTATATATATGTATGTATATACACACAAACATATATAGAGAGAGAGAAAAAAATATTTATAAATACATCCCAGACTTTTCCTCGGTTTCTGACTGGTATATTTAATTTACCACTTGACAATTTCACTTACTGTGTTAATCTTGCCAAGAATTACATTTGATTATTCTTTACCTCTTAACTCTATTATCAAATCCTGTTTTTTCCTATAATATCTGATTGTACCTGAAATTATTTTTTTCTTTTTCTCCATTCCAGTTTTTATTAAAAGCTTTATTGAAATATGTTAATTACTTACATATTCTAAAGTTCATGTTCTTAACACATACAGATGATGTTTGGCTTACAATGGGGCCACATCCTGACAAACTAATCATAAATTGGGCTGCCTGGGCGTAACTCCGTCATAAACTGAGGAGTGTACTGGATGTGTATCACTTTCACACCATCATAAAGTCAAAAACATCGTATGTTGAACTACTGTAAATTGGGACTGTCTGTATTATTGTATCAATGATAGGATAGTCATGAAATTGTGTAACCATCACTATAATCTCATTTTAGAACATTTTCATCATCCTGAAAAGAAACCTTGTACTTATTAGCAGTCACTCCCTATCCCCCACCCTGCCAAACTCTTCTACAAAGTGGTTGCACCATTTTGCAATCTCATCAACAATGAATGAGGGTTCTAACTTTTCCATACTCTTTGTTGTCACCTGTTGTATTCTGTCTTGTTGATTACTGCTGTTCTAGTAGCTGGGAAGTGTTATCTCATTGTGCTTTTGATTTACATTTCCCTGATGTCTATTAATGTCAAGTATCTATTCATGTGCTACTGGCCATGTGTAGATCTTCTTTGGCAAAAGGGCTATTCAAATCATTTGCCCATTTTGAAATTGGATTATTTGTTGAATTGTAAGAGCTCTCTACATATTCCATATACAAGTCCATTATCACAAATAAGATTTGCAGATATTTTCTCCTTTTCATTTCCATGATGGTATCCTTTAAAGCCAAAGTTTTTAATTTTGTTGAAGTGCAGTGTATCTATTTTTCATCTTTTGTCACTGTGCTTTTGGTGTTATATCTGAGAAACAATTGCCTAACTCAAGGTTTTGAAAATTTACTCTAGTGTTTTCTTCTAGGTGTTTTATAGCTTTAAGCTCTTACATTTAGGTCTATCATCCATTTTGAATTAATTTTTGTGTATGGTGTGAGGTAGGGGTCCAAATTAATTCTTTTACAGTTTTTAGTGTGCAAGTCTTGTACTTCTTTTATTAACCTTATTTCTAATTACCTTCTTCTTTTCTATGATATTTTAAATGAAATCTCTTTCTTAATGTCATTTTTGGATTTCCTCTTTCTGCCTCCTGTTTACAAAGCACATTGTTTCCTGCTTGGACTACTGCAAAAAGCCAGTTTGCCAATCTCCATCCTTCCATTATTGCTTTTCACCCCAAAGGAACCAGAGTGGTCCATTAAATATTTAAATTCAGTCTTAATACTACCCAGAATAAAACCTTGCTATGGCTTCCCATTTTATTTGTCACAAATATTAACTATGGTCTATAAGGCTAGATGTTATCTAGGCCTTGCTTATTTTTCCAATGTGATCATTAATCCCTTCCTGCAATCACTATTATCCAGCCACAGCAGTCTTTTACTCCCAATTCAATACATCCTATTACCTATTTGCGTAAACCTTTTCTACACATCCTTTCTCTTTTAGAACGTAGTTTCTAATGCCTTTCTTCAAGTCAGACTTTTCTAGAGAATATTACACTTCATTCGTTTAACAGATTTATTGAAGCCTAATTGACAGTAATAAACTATACATCTTTAAAGTGTACATTTTGAAATGAAACAAAACAATAATGATAATAAAGAATTCAGACACAGAAAGACAAATACTGCATGTTCTCACTTCTAAGTGGGAGTGAAAAATGGATACATGTGGAAGTAGAGAGTGGAATGATGGACAATGGAAACTTGCAGGTGGGAGGAGCATGGTTGATGGGGGGTTGCTTGGTAGATACAATGTGTGTTGCTTTTGTGATATATACACTGAAGGCTCTGACTTCACCACAATTAAATAAATCAATGTAGCAAAATTGCACTTTTACCCCATGATATATATACAAATAAACAATAAATAGATGAAAAAGTAAAGAATACAGGAGGAAATTTTGGGAGGCGATGGATATGTTTATGGCCTTGATGATAGTGAGGATTTCATCGTTGTATACATTTATGCCCATATTCGTCAATATGTATAAATTACATATGTCCAGCTTTTCATATGCCAATCATTCCTCAAAAAAGTGTACAATTTAGTAAGTTTTGACATTTGTTGAAGGACTGTCTTTTCTATACTGAATCATCTTTAAAACTTTGTGAAATATCAATTCGAGCATTCATATATCTGGGTCTATTTCTGGGCTCTTTATTCTATTCTGTTGATCTATTTGTATACTTTACATGAATATCACACTATATTAATTACTGTAGCTCTGAAATAAGCTTTAAAATCAGGTAGTATAAATTTTTCAATTTTATTATTTTTCAAAATTGTTTTGGCTATTGTAGTATTTTGCATTTTCATAGAATTTTAAATCATCTTATCAGTTTCCACCAAAAATAAAAGCCTGCTAGAATTGTGACTAGAATTGCATTGAATATATAGATCAGTTTGGGGAGAACTGACATCTTAACATTATTGCATATCTTGATGTATGAATATGGTATATCTCTCCATTTTTTAAGATTTGCCTTAATTTCTCTCAGTAATGTTTATAGCTTTCAGTATTTAAGTCTTGTATATTTTTATCTGATTTATCCTTATATGTTAAACATACTATGATGAAAATTTATAATAATTCTGATTTTTTGTTGCATGTATATAAAAACACAATTGATTTTTAAAATATTTATTTTATAATCTGCAATCTGGCTAAACTCACTTATTAGTTCTAGTAGCTTTTATAGGTTCCATAGGATTTTATGCATAGACAAACTTGTAGTCTGTGAATAAAGACAGTTTTATTGCTTCCTTTCCAAGATAGATGCCTTTAATTTCTCTTTCTGACCTTATGGCACTAGCTAAAACCACCACTATGGTGAAAAGAAGTGGTTTGAATATATACATTCTCTGTTACTGATTTTAAAGTGAAAACATGTAATTTTTTCACCATTAAATATGATGTTAGCTGTTGAGTTTTTGGAGATGCCATTTGTCAGGTTAAGGAAGTTTCCTTCTATTCCTACTTTGCTGAGAATTTTCACCAGGAAAGGCTATCAGATTTTGTTAAATACCTTTTCTACATCTATTGAGATGATACATGATTATATAACATTGTGAATTTAATGGACTAATTTTTGAATCAGTTGCTCTTTTTTCTAAAGTCTTAAGGTTAGTCGTTAAACTAAACCAGAATCTCTGGAATAAGCCCCACTTACTTATGATACGTTATCCTTTTTTTATATTGCTGAATTCTAATTGCTAAAATTTTAAGAATTTTTTCATCGGTGTTCTTGAGGGATATTTTTCTGTAAGTCTCTTATAATGTTTTTGCCTTGTTTTTATATTAGGAAAATTCTGACTCATGTAATTAATTGGGAAGCATTTTTTTATTTCAGAATATTACGGGGGTACACAAGTTTTGGTTACATAATTTGCTTTTGTACAGTTTGAATCAACGTTATAAGTATGCCCTTCACCCAGTTATTGTGCATTGCACCCATTAGGTGTCAACTTACCCATCCTATCCTCCGCCTTCCCACCTACTTGATTTCCCTAGAGTTTTACTTTCATATGTGCACATAAGTGTTGATAAATTAGTCATTCCTATTTAAATATCTTTAAGATATTCCGTATAATTTTTCCATTAAATATTATGTAAACTTCATCACTGAAGCTATCAGGGCATGGTATTTGTGTGTGTGAGAGAGAGAGAGAGGGGGAGAGAGAGAGAGAGAGAGAGAGAGAGTGTTTTATGACAAATTCAATATCTTTTTTTTTTTTTTTTTGAGACAGAGTCTCTATTGCCCAGGCTAGAGTGCCATGGCATCAGCCTAGCTCACAGCAACCTCAAACTCCTGGGCTCAAGCGATCCTCCTGCTGAGCTCAGCCTCCTGAGTAGCTGGGACTACAGGCATGCGCCACCATGCCCGGCTAATTTTTTCTATATATTTTTAGTTGGCCAATTAATTTCTTTCTATTTTAATAGAGATGGGGTCTTGCTCTTGCTCAGGCTGGTTTTGAACTCCTGACTTTGAGCTATCCTCCTGCCTCGGCCTCCCAGAGAGCTAGGATTACAGGCGTGAGCCACCATGCCCGGCCAGTATCTTTTATAGATAAAATTTCCTTATTTCTTCTTGAATAAACTTTCCTAATTTGTGTCTTTCAAATAGTTTTTCAATTTTATCAAAATTGATGATATAAAGTTGCTTGTAATATTCCTCTATCATCATTTCTGTAGGTGCTGTAGTGATGTTACCTTTCTCATTCCTGATATTGGAAGTTTTTTTCCCTTCTTTTTTTGGCTAAAATGTTATCAATTATATGAAACTTAAAGAATCAACTTTTATTTCATTGATTTTCTCTGTTGCTTTTTCTGTTTTGTATTTCACTATTTTCTGCCTGCTCCGTATTTTTTTTTTCCTGTATTTTTGGGGTTTCATTTGCTTCTTTTTCTAGAGTCTTAAGGCAAAAGCTTGGAGCTTTGATTTGAGAAGTATTTCTTTTCTAGTATAGGAATTTGGCATTATAGGTTTCAAAGTATTCCCTTAGTGACAGCCCACAGATGTGAGTATTTTATGTTTCCATTATCATTTGCTTTAAAATATTTTTCTAATTTTCCTTTTGACCTAAGAGTTATCTAGAAGTATGTTATATATTTTCTAAAGACTTGGAAATTTTCCAGAGAGCTGTCTGTCTTTGATTTTTCACTTAATTCAATGTTAGTCCTAGAATGTATTGAATATGACTTGAATCCTTTGAAATTTATTGAGACTTTTGATTTAAAATTTAATATGCTATGGAAAGTGTTTTATGTGCATTCCAAAAGAATGTGCTATGCTGCTGTTGTTTGAAATGTTTTATCAATGTCAATTTAGTTAAGTTGTTGATGGTATTATTCAATTCTTCTGTATCCTCACTGGTTTTCTGTTTATTTATTCTATCAATTATTTTAAGAAAAGCATTTAAATCTCATTTTTTCTAATCCTTATCTTTGTTCCTCTGTATATAATGTATCTTTTTTCTCTGGATGCTTTAAAGATTGTTTCTTTATTGCCAGTTTTATACAGTTTGATTATGAAATATCTTGCTGTAGTTTTATTAATGTTTCTTATAATAAGAGTTAGTTGAACTTTTGTGTTTTTCATTTTTAATTAAATTTGGGTTGGTCATTATTTCTTCAAATATTCTGTTATGTCCCTACTCCACTCCTTTCTGTAGGGAACACATAGGCTGCTTGATATTGCTTCCATAGCTCACTGATACTCTGTTTATACTTGTTCAGTCTTCTTTCCCTGTTTAATTTTGCATAGTTTCTATTGCTATGTTTTCAATTTCACTCATCTTTCCTATTTAATGTGTAATCTGCCATTAATCCCATCAAGTGTATTTTTCTTCTTAGATATAGTATTTTTCATTTGTAGATGTTTGATTTTAAACTTTATTATTTTACTCACATCTTTACTTAATATGTTTAATCTTTCCTCTTCTTGAACATATGGAATATGGTTATAATAACCATTTTAATGTCATTGTTTCCTAATTCTATCATCTGTGTCATTTGTGGTTCTGTTTAGATTGATTAATTTTTTTCCTTTGCATGCCTGGCAATTTGTTTTGTATGCCAGACATTGTGAGTTTTACCTTATTGGCATTTGATATTCGTATCACTAAATATACTATTGTGCTTTCAATTTCTATGAATGCAATTCCTCATAAAGCTAGCTAAAGTGATTCATTCTTCTCCTTCCATCCACTGTATTTTTTTCTCACATCACTATGTCCTTTTCATTTGTTACATGAGTAATAATTTTTATGTATTTGTTCATTTACTTCTTTGCCATCTGTTTATCTCATATCCCAATAGACCATCAGCTCCATGAAAGAAAATGGCACTTTGCTCTCTCTTTATTGCTATTATCTAACACAATGTCTGTCACATAATTATTACACAATAAATAAATGCATGATATAAGAGTTTTGCTGTTTTAACATCATGAGTTAACATTTTGTTTTAGGGACTTATTTCTTGGCAATATTTGAATTTCACTCTAATAATGTGAAACATAAACCATATTCAAGGTTTATAATTCTGATTCTGATTATCTTGACTTTATTTTGAAGGAATCTAAAACAGTATACTTTGCCCTAAATTTCTTTATGAAATGTTCTACTAAAATGAATGCTTCATTGAAATATATTTATATGTATAATTTTTAAACATGCATAATGTATTTAATTTGAATTTTAATATGGATTATATATCCAACTATATAGTTAATAAATGAATAAATGTAAGACCCATTATTTCCTTCAACTACTTCCAGACATAATTAAAATTAAGATCTTGGTGCTATGTAAAAAATGCTAAGTTTAAGTTTGCTAACAATTTCTCAATTTTTATCCCATGCCCGTGCCAGTTCTGGTAAAATGACATTTTACATCTGAAATCTATTTTAAAGAATAAGCATATAATTAACATAGCTTTCTATTATTGTTTAAAAGTTTAAGTATTATTCATATTTGAGCCAGCTAGCTCTTTTGAATGAAGCATATTGGAAAGACCTAGCATCATGGATTCAATTATTTCATGGGCCAGTTAGCTTGCCACAAAGAATCCATTCTGTTTCATTGCACTTGAATGAATTCCTTTTTAAAGACAGCTTTCTTACAAATATATCTCAGGGTTCATAAGAGTCACCAAATGAGAGAGTGTGAATAACTCATTCCCAAAATTTCAGGATAATTAATAAAAGGAAAAAAGTTTTGATCTATATTTTTAGTATTTTAAGTCAGTAACATGATAATTTTATCTAAAACATTACATGTAAGAATATAATAACTCTCACATATTTGTTCTTAGTCCTTGGTGATTTCTGTGAAAGGTAGATAAAATAATGTCAACATTTTTGAGTAAAAAATGCTTACATTGCTAACACTAGAGAGGAATAAGTAGAGACTATTCTTTAGTTTGTAGTACTGATCTAAATCTTATGGGAGTAACTACATAAAACTTTAAAACTTTTTTTAAAACCAGATCAGTAGCAGATCATATGACAACATAAATGAATGGACAGCTGTATTTCTCAGGGAAAAAATGATATTCTCTTTTTATTTCCAATTGCAATACTAAGTAAAACATGTTGATGCTCCTTGAAACATAAGCTTTTCTTTAAGACTCTGAATCAAGATTCCAGATTTTAGGGTAAATCACCAGAGAAACATCTGTTAGCCTGTTATGAAAGGGATGCGTAGAGTAACAATACAAATAAAAATGCTGAACTCATGAAACCTTTTGTGTTACTGCCCAATGATGATAACAATTACCCTAAGCACTGGCAACATTTAACAGAACTATAATATTAAGTTAAGTCTCTGGAAGTTATCATTTTGATAAGAGAGTGAGGTTGTATATTTGATCTTATCATTTCCTGTTATTAGGATCATATTTTTAACTACCAGGTGGCTGGTTTATTATATTGACTTCAATATTAATTTTTTAAATTGGATATCTTATCAAAATTAAAAGCATGATAATTTATATTAGAAATAACTATGTACATAATATCTAAAGCTGAGATAATATGTTAGAAATAACTATGTACATAATTGATGTCTAAAACTGAGAGATGTACATAAATATACACATGTAAGCATGGACACAACACACATGAGCCTTTGCAGGAATCCAGATGCATCCTACCTTAACAACCTTGCTGACCATTTAGCCACTATTTTTTCAGCCACTTATATTTAGTTAATTCTAATTTTGAACAAAGAAGACCTCATTGATGTGCAGAAAAGAGATGCCTCTGAAGGCCTGAGCGCAGGTTATGTTGTTCACAGGGAGGAGCTAGTTTTCAGCAAAATGTCTCTGGATTATGATTAAGGGTTAAAAGTAAACAATGAGCGTCATAAGTAGGATCAAATCACAGTGTATTATATATCATTTTAGATATGATTCTATAAAGGGTATTTTCAACCCAAATGAAATGGACATTGAAAGAAAGGGGGATCACTTAATAAACAGTGGTAATTTTGCTGTAGTCAAATTCATTTCTCCTTCTTTGTTCTGCAGATTATCTAAATGCATTTTCTGAACTATATTATATGTACTTTTTCCATGTTTCCTCAAGATAATACAATATGTTAGGCTCATATTTATTATCAATTTAACTAATATATCCTGTCAATTTGCCATGAACCACTAAAAAACAATCCGTTTATTATTTCTTTCAATCCATTTTATCTTAGTGGCTGCTAATCTGTTTTTCTTTAGTTTTCATATAATTTTTCATAAAATCTTCTTTAAATCCCCATTAAAGTAGAGAGATAGCAGGTCTCTAATTTTCTTTATCCTTTAAGCTTGTTATCCTGTGAAAGAAATTAAATACAGCACAGTGGACTGCATACACGTTTATAAATTATGTAAGCCAATCTTTATTCAAGCAATTAATCTTGCTCTTTTAGAAAAAAACCCAAAGGGAAATAACCCAAGTTGTCTTATATTTCCAAGAGACAATATGTACAAAACAGTGGAATTTTGCTATTTACCTTATCTCAAAGTTAGAAATATATTACCCAAACTTTACTTTTTTCCCCAAATGCAAATTGTTAGATAATCTGATTGATAAGTGTTTGCTTAGATCTAAAAAATAGCTTAAAATGATAAATTTATATATTTTAGAAAAAAGTGTGCTATTTATATATTTATAGAAGAGCATGCCATAAGAATTAAAGTAAAATATTTCTTTCCAAATGTCTTTAATTCATCTGGATCATGGAGGAAGACAATATAAATATATACATAAATAGCCTTTCCCCTTTTCATTGATAAACAAACCTCTAAATTGTTAAAGGCAGTAATATGTGTGGCTAAAATATTGTGTTACATGTTGGGAATTTAGCATTATTATGGATTATTTTGTATTATTTTTGGCCTTTTGACATCCTACTTATAAAATGATAAAATTATCACATTTAAATTTCTTTTTACTTCTCCTCACAAACATCTCCCTATTTTAAAAATATCTTATGATTTTAAAAAATATTTCAAGGTTTATAACATTTAGACTTCTTCTACAGGTCTTACAGTTGACATTGTAGTTCTATATATTTAAATGGGTTCAATGCTCACCACTTCCTTCCTTCCTCCCTCCCTCCCTCCATTGGCTTCATTTTTATTTCTTTATTTTGATTCAATTTTATTTGCTCTGTTTTAACAAAATGTATTACTTTGTATTTCAAGAAGAGCTTGTGGATGCTATATTTTCTGGGAATGTTTTCTGGCATCTTTATACTTAGTTTCATATAAAACTTGTGAATTACACAATTCTCTCAGAACTTTATAGGTACTTTTTCTTATTGAATGTTGTTTTGGAAAATCCTACTAATTCTGCCTCTACATCAGGTGAACACTGACTGATACATATTATCTAAAAATGTGGGCAATGCCTGGAGGCTGGAATATTAAGGAACTTGATAGAAAAGCCTAAAGCCTAGATTGTCTTGGACAGACCATTAGTAGAATTATGGATGTTAATGACTCTGCTAATAAGAACTCAGAAGGAAGTGAGGACCATGATGGGGAAGACCTAAATCACCTTAGAGAATATCTAAGTCATAAACAGACTGATAGAAGTATGGAAGTTAAAGGTACTGCAAGTGAGGGCTTAGAAGGAAATGAAGAACATGCAATTAGAAACTGGAGGAGAGGAAATTCTTTATATAGTGGCAGAAATCTTAATTAGTGGAATTATGTCTTACAATTATATAGAAGTAGAATTTGTAAACTAGAACCTTGGACATTCAGCTGAGGAGATTTCCAAGCAAAAAGTTGAAAGTGCAGCCTGTTTTCTTTTTGCTCCTTATAGTAAAATGCAAGAAAAGAACTGCATTTGAGAGAAGAACTGTTGAACAACAATGACAATGAAAACCAAGGACTAGATGATTTGGGAAATTCTCAATCCACCCAGATTGTGATTGATGTCAAAATGGGGATTCACTGTCAGGAAAGCATGCTGTCGAGGGAACACTAAGAGTGTGGCTGGACAACCTTTTGCTGATACCTTGGAAAGATCAATTTAGTCATAGAAAGGCTCTTTGAAGAGAATAAATGTGTGACTCATAAGTCTCCTTTGTCATCAAAACAGAAGCCAGAAATGGGGATGGGTGTCTTAGTCTATTTTGTGCTGCTATAACAGAATACCTAATACTAGATAATTTATAATGAACAGAAATTTATTTTCTCATAGTTATGGTGGCTGGGAAATCCAAGATCAAGGAGCTGGCATCTGGTGAGGGCCTTCTTGCTGCATAATCATGTGGTGGAAGCCAGAAGGGCAAAGAGACAAAAGGGAAGTGAACTAAAACCTTTATAACGGCATTAATCCCACCCATGAGGGTACAACCCTCATGACTCAATCACTTCTCAAAGGTCCCACATCTCAACACCACCACAATGGCAACCAATTTTCAACATGAGTTTTGGAGGGAACGAACATTCAAAGCACAGCAGTGGGATTGTCCTGGAAAGATTTGTGGAGAAACCTTTTGTCTGATGAAGTGAATTCTCATGATGTACATGGGACCACACAATTTTGAGAATTATATGTCAGTAGAACACTGCCAGCTTGAACAAAAAGGTACAGAGACAACATGAAATGAAAGAAGGCTACTAGACACCCACAAGTGTACAGGCAGGAAACAGACTTTTAAAACTTCTCAGCTGCAAGCCCATGCTATCATTCATGAAAAAAAGAAGAATGACTTAGAGGGCAGAGCTGAAAACCATAGGAGATTATTCTCAGCCCTGAAAATCTAATGGAGTTTGCCCATTTGGGTTTTGAAATGGCTTGGGACCAGCAATTCCCTTTTTCTTTCCATTTTTTCCCTTTTTGAATAGGAATGTCTATAATTGTCTTATGCTTGTCCCATCATTGTATTTTGGGAGCAGATAACTTTATTTTTGAGTTTCACAGGTCCATAGATTGAGAGGAATTGTGCTTTAGGGTGGATTATACCCAGGGCTTCACCCATACCAAATTTGTGTCTGCTCTAGATATTCTGTCTTATTTAGGTCTGAATTCTATTGTTTCTGTTTTATATTCTTCAAAGTTATTGGAAGTTGTGGGAATTCTCATGTTTCATTAAAGTTGCATTGATATTTTTGATTGAAAATGAGTTTTCTTGGTATAATGGGGAAGGAAGAGAGAAATTTTTACTATGTCACCTTTAACTAGGGATATTATTACCTATGGATGCCTATAAATATTAATAAATCAGAGCCAGGATATTGGACTTGGTTAAATAAATAAATTCTTCCACTTATTAATTGCCTGTAGCCAGCCTTGTTTCAGAAAGTATCTAGAGTAATCTTAACTTTACTAGAATCAATAAACAGGTCTCAAATTATATACATCTTTACTACTATTGAGAAATCTAAGTCTGGCACATGAAGTCTAAAAAGTTAAAGAATGGTTCAGTTCTGAAAGATAGCATTTATTGTTTAAAAAATTAATATATAAAATTTAAAAAATGATATTTACTTGGAAAAATCCATTAGGAAAGATATCCATTTATTTGGAGTTCATTTTTATTGTATGAAATAGCATATTACTTTTGCTTCTTGACTCTAGACTAGAGTCCTAAACACATGAAAGGGAAGGTAAATTTTTTCATAAAGTATATATATGTGTTTTGCATGCCAGGCTGACATTAATGTTAAGTAAAGGTATATAGCTATGCCTGTTATAGTCAACTGAAAATTACTACAGTTTTTCCTAAGGGCTTTAAATAATATACGAAAATAATACTTAAAATATTGAACTATATAGTTAAGTTCAACTCTCTCCCCAAAGTACCTTTAAACCTGATATTAGTAATGAATAGCTTAGAGATTGATTGGATTTCCCTCTGCCTCTTAAGGATATATACACATACAGAAAAATGACCAGAAAGGTGGCAATTGGCAGCAAGAAAAACAAGGGGATAGGGTAATTCAAATGTAACAGTTAAGAGTAGCTACACTTAATTGGAATTCTTATACTTTTAACCTAGGAAGTAAATTTCTTTATTAAAACACTCTTCCAAACAAAGTGAAGAGAGAAATATCTTATGATTTATGTATGATGAGCTCAATAAAAGCTGCCACTGTGTTCTTAAGTTTTGAGAATTTTTTGTGTTATTATTAATATACTACTCTCACAAATGTAACTGAAGTCTGGGGAGCATTTGTCTTTAGTCTTTTGTCTTTAGCAAGAGTAAAGTCATGTTAATGGACTTAATCTGGCCATTTTGAGACAGGGACCCTTAGAGAAAAATAAGGGAAATTCTTAAAATTAATCATAGTACTTTAATCATTTATGAGAGAAGAGTTATATTACTTCCAGTACACAGACACAAATACACACACACACACGCACACGCACACACACACACACACACACTTTTAGAAGAAAGAAAATGTTCCTCCTAAGGAATCCTCATAATTCTATTAGAATTATTGACCAAAATTATTTTAATGTTTGGGCAGCTACATGATTTATTTGTGTTTAGTAATACGATCTGTATTTTCTATCTAAATTCCATGAAAACAGAAAAAGAATAAAGTCTTTTAGCTTTCTATATCCAACATTTGAAAATGTATTTAATTTGCTTATAAATCTAAAAAGTAAAAAAAAGAAATACAGCGTAAAAATAAAGCTAAAATATTGGGATATTTCTTTATGAACTCTTTATATTTATTCTACTGAAGAAATGGACCTTTTAAAATAAATGTGCCTTAGTTATGGAGCAAGCAAATGCTACAATTCCCTAATTTTCTATTTTAAAATAGAGTTTTGATTGACTTTATGAATCTATGTATCAAAGGCAACCTTTTCATACATTTAACCTTTGAACATTCTGGTGAAATTTACAATATGTGCCTGTTTTCACAAACTGAGGGATTTAAAGATAATAATATTTGTTATACTTTTAACATTTTTTTATTAATTCACATCCTTATTTTGTGTTATGTACTCTCAGTTAAGAGTTAGCGAAGATTTTTACATTTCTTTAAATTAAGTAATGTTGGTATTTGTGATATGAGATCAGTGGTCCTCGCATTTATTTTTACAGGTTATATCATTCATTGGCATATTATTTAACTGCCTTCTTGCACCTTAGTTTTGAATCTTAATGTTTTCCTCCATTAATGATCTTTAAGACCTTATATTTCAGCTTAAAAGAAATTAAATGGAAGAAAGTTTCATTAATTTAAGAATGAGGTTGCTTTAGATTCACTTTCTCTTGTTCAAGACATGCATAATTTTTCATATTGATGAATTGGTATCCTCATTTTAAAATTTACTAATGAATAGAAAAAATCTTAGATAAAAATGGCATGACAAAAAAGTATGACATTCACTTATTTCAAATCAAAGAAAATGAATGCAACGTAAAGTGCTTTAACTGAATAGTGAAAAGATATTAAAAGTACATTTTGAAATTGGTCATTTACAGTGGGTTATAGATTATTTGTTCACCAGTTCAAACTCACATATGATAACTACATGTTGAAAAACTGGTGTTAATGGTTAGTAGCTTATGGGAGATAAATAAGCATTTTAATGAATGTATAATATTCACAATGAAAGAAAATATTCATTGCCTATTGCCATTGTTTTTAGCCTGTGATCTTTGATTAGTATGAAGACTATAAAGTATACTTTTTTTTTTAACCTTGGAGAAAAATTTAATTACATAATAGTGCTGGTGTTGGGTAAAGATAAAGGATTAGGCTATTTCTACCCATACTTGTAAATACGTGTTAATAATTGACTTCAATGACTGGGTCTGTCATTCTAGCTTAATAACCCAAGGTCATAATAAAGCTTTGTTAGCTACCTAAGTCTTCCTGATATGCTTAGTACTGGTCCTGATCTTAATAATTTGCACACACACCCTTTTTAAGTATTACATGTGCTGGAATTTGTGTGGAGGGGTAGGCACATACAGCAAGAAGTTGAAACTTTACAATATTCTAGAAGTTCAAGGTTCTCCATTGTTCAATGCAAATTATTGTTCTTTCATCTGAGATTTTTTTGCTCATGCATTTTTAGTGTTAAAACATCCTATAATACTGTAGAAAAAAAGGAGCAATTGTGATAATAGATGGTCTCTTTTTATCATCTTCACTCAGCAGTATGTAAAACTGACAACTTTATGTCAATTTCCTAATTTTTATTCATTTTTTAAATCATTGTGATTCTTGAAGTACAAGTCTGGGGCCACTGTCTTAAACACTCAAATTCAGGCTTAGCAGAAGGGAGACCATAAGCTCTCAATAATACAGCACCGTGTTTGGGAAAGGAAGGGAATGGACATCTTTGAGTTCTCTGGGAACTCACCATCTACCCTGAACATTAAGCATAATGAGCCTCACTTATCTGAGAGACAGGGGAAAACTAGAGGTAGCTGTGGCGGTCACACTGTGGGATTTTATATTAATACTCCCCATTGTCCTCAGCAAACTATTAATAAGAGGGCTATAATTAGTCTATAAATAGTGAGTTTGACCTGAGGACTCTTTAATAGCCCCTACAAAATTAATTCTTGCGGACCAACATCATAAAACTTCCTAGAAAGAGATATGAGCCTTTGTGAAAGAAACCAGAGGGCTGACCAGCAGATTATATGTTACAGGGACAGCTGTACAAAGATTTGAAAGGATTAGAAAGGAGATAGCAAAAGGAAAGACTACTAGTTGACTGGTAACCAATGAAGCCGCTAACAGTCCCATGATACCAGAAACCATTTTTTGTTAAAACAATGTGGCTTCATGGTTAAAAGGACAGGATTTAAAGTTAGGCAGAATTGGCAATAAATCCTGGCTTCACCACTTATTAGCTGGGAGGCCTTGAAAATGCTGTGTAACCTCCCTTTGCCTCAGTATATTGAGCTATGTTGTATGGTAACATTGAACTCATAGGATTGTCAACAAATTAAATATATTCTGATTTTAGAATTAAATTAGCTAATGTGTATAACCTTCACACACCTGCTATATACTAAGCATTTATTATGTTCATTTATTAACTAAAAAGCCTTTTATTGACCCTTCTACGTGTCAGGCATAGGGCGAGGTAGTAGGCAATGCAGTGGTTAGCAAACAGTCATGGACTGTGAACTCCTCAGAGCTTATACTCTTGTAAAGAAGACAGATCATAATCAAATAATAGTGTAAATAATACAAAATTTAGTAAGTGAAATGGAGGAAAAATACAGAAAACAATTACTCTGAGATGATATAATATGGAGGCTTGATCAAGCTTGTTGGGAGTCAGAGGAGACTTTGGGGAGAGGTGTGAAGGTGGTCAAGAAGTTAATGAGGCAGTGGATGGAAGGGTTTGGGAGGAGACCACGCCAGATAGACAGACTATCTCATGCAGAGGTTCTGAAACAAGAGGAAGCAAGGTGTATTTAGAAACTAAAATAAAGCCAGGGCTGCTAGAACAGAGATGGAGGAGGAGGCAGAGGTCAGAATGTTCAGAACCTTTTAGGAAATAGTAAGGAAGGGGCCAGAGATTTATTTTAAGTGCATCAGGAAACCATTGAGCAAGAAAACATATGGTTGGTTTGCATTTCTGAAATATTATTCTAACTGCTGTTTATAGACAAGATAGAAAGGGCCAAGAAGACTATTTCAGAGGCTACTGTGCTTGTATAAAAATAAATAATAGTTGGTCTAGGATGGTGTCAGTAGGGAGTGAGGGTCCTAGGAGGGCCCCTAGTTTTCTAGGTGGTACCATGAGATAGATGCTATTGACTGAGACAGGCAGCCCTGGCACAGGACAGGCTTTGGCACATAGACTTTGAGATGCCTATTTGTTAGTCAAGTGCAATTGCCAACTAGGTAACTGGGTATCTTGATTTTGTTGTATTTTCTTAATGCTCAGATGTATATTTTCACATTTTGATGTTTCTGAAATTAGGCTACATATTACAAATGGGCACATCATAATTAAATTATTAGTCCTTCATATTTTTTAATGGTATGTAAAATGGTGGGCCCATCAAAATTTATAATGTCTTAGCCTCAACAAAATATGCTACTTCTTGTTATTGCTAATAATAACAAGGAAGATCACCACAACGCTGCTTAATAGCCCATGAGTGATTAGCCTGCAAATGGCAGAAACCCCAGGATGCTGGCCACTATCCAACAGGAACCACTGACCCTTAGCCCTTAGGACATCCAAAGTACTATAGGAGTGACCAGAAAGGGCAAGACTTCAAGACCACTGCCTACTTTTCTACCCACCCACCCAGAGCACAAGCAAGATGGGGTGGGGGAGGGGGGGACAGGACTTTGCTATCATTATATAAATAGGTAGAGGCTGTACCAGCATCTGTTGAATGTAGGGCATCATCATAATAATAGTTAACATTTAAATAATACTGACCACAGACTAAGTATTCTTCTAAAGACTTTGCTTACCTTAAGCTATTTAGTCTTCATAACAACCCTATAATGTGGATATTTTTACTATGATACTGGGCTGGTTAGTGGTTAGCTAACTTGCTCCAGGTCACGTAATGTAAATGGCAGATCCAGATTCACACCCAAGCAGTGCAGCTCTAGAGCCTCTGCTACCAACCACTGCTGCTGCCTCGCAATGAAATAAAGTAACCAACCAGCTGGTGATGTGGGAGCTATAAAGAGTTATGGAAATTCCGTGTGGGCTTTTGCCACAGAACTAGACCTAGACATATATATTCAAGATCTTCAGATTTTTACTACATATGTGGCCTGGGGAGGAATGGATAAGGAAGAGCTTTCGTCTTTTTCAGTTCTGAGAGTAGTATTGGTATATCTAAATCCAATATGGCAATATTGACTTAGTAATATATCATAAGGAAGGTGTTCTATAAATAGCAAAAATTATCAATAACAACAGAAATTAAATTCCTGCTTTTATCTTGTGATGGCATATGTAATAAAATAAAAAGAGAACACATTTTAAAAGCTTTGTTTTTATAAGTAAAAATATTTATTTGTAATCAACTTTGATATTATGAAGGAACATGCAACCATTAAAAAATCATGATGCCTTGTTTGTGTAAGCGCCAAGGCTCCATTTGCATTATTTAAGAGCGAATGGGGAATTAACAAGACTGTGCTAAGAACTTTCAATGTGTGCCTGATGTTACGGTTATCATCATGTCACGTTGTCCTTGCAAGTTCAACACTCCACTGACTTCATGTGTTTCTGCTTAGTCTTCAATCAGAATAAGCCAGTAAGAGAGAGTGGCAGTTCTATATTCACCATTAGATTTTAGTGTAGGCATTTGATTTTGCCTGAAATTGAAGCATTTGCCTTTATGAAAAATAAAATGCTTTATTAAAATTTATAATAAGCATAATCCTGTCAAATAATGTTACTAAACATCTTTTCTAAGCTAAAAGTAGTAGACCTTTATAAAAGCTGGGAAGGAGAGAAGCCTTGAGTGCAATTTGGTGCTTTCACACTAAAAGATGCTATTATTTCTGGGTTTTCCTACTTCATTTTTTTCTTCTTTATGGTTTAAAAGAGAGAAGCTCTGATCTATTTCATTTTCTTATTTTGTTTGTCATGGAAAACTTCATGATTGTATTTAGTTTAGCTATATGATTCTTTGTGATGTAAGACTCCATCCTTAGCCTCCTTGACAACTAGAAAAGTCATCTACTGTCCGAGGATCTCCACTGCTCAATTTCTTGAAGAAATAAAGCAGGATTTACTCTTCAGCACTGCTTTACAATAGTTTTAGCTTCCTTTCTTCCGTTGACACATGAGAAAGGGAGATTTAGAATTATGTAAGTGATATATTTAATATCTGTTCACATATCTTAAACACCTGTGAGGAAGTTTTTGGTTTTGGTTTTTTTGGAAGGAAATAATTTTGAACTTTTCACTTTAAAAAAGAAGCAGAAATTTCCCTAAGATGTTCATAATCAAATGATGCAATAACATATTTATTAATTCCTAACTTTCATAGTTTTTGTCATTGAAATAATATTGAATGAAAACTAATAATGCAGTGCTTATAGACATGGTGCTATGAATTTTTTATAAATCTTATGTCATTTAATTCTAACAATAACCTTATGATGTTAATATTGTCACCTGGAGATAAATTGATTTGTTTAATATAGTCACATGATGCTTAACTACAGGGATATGTTCTGAGAAATGCATGGTTAGATGATTTAATTGTTGTGTGAATATCACAGAATGTACTTACACAAACCTAGATGGCATAGCCTACTACACACTGGGGCTCTATGGTGTAGCCTATTGCTCCTAGCTACAAACCTGTACAGCATGTTACTGTGCTGAAGACTGTAGGCAATTGGAACACAATGGCAAGTATTTGTATATCTAAATGTAGCTAAACATAGAAAAGGTACAGTAAAAATACAGTATCAAAGATTTAAAAAAAATAGCATACCTATTTAGGGCACTTACCATGAATGGAGCTTGCAGGACTGGAAGTTGCTGTGGGTGAGTTAGTGAGTGAGTGGTGAATGAATGTGAAGGCCTAGGACATTATTTTATACTACTGTAGACTTTATAAACACTGTACACTTAGGCTACACTAAACTTATAAAAATATTTTTCTTTCTTCAATAATAAATTAATCTTAGTGTACTGTAACTTTTTTACCTTATACACTTTAAACAAAATTTTACCTTTTTGACTCCTGTAATAATACTTAGCTTAAAACATAAACACATTGTACAACAGTACAAAAATTCTTTTCATCTTTATTCTGTAAGCTTTTTTCTATTTTAAATTTTTAATTTCTTTTTTCACTTTTTAAACTTTTTTTTTAAACTAAGACACAAACACACAGTATGCTAGGCGTACACAAGGTCAAGATCATCCATAGCACTGTCTTCCACCTCCACATCTTGTCCCACTAGAAGGTCTTTGGGGGCAATAACATGCATGGAGCTGTCATCTCCTATGATAACAATGCCTTCTGCTGGAATACCTCCTGAAGGACCTGCCTGAGGCTGTTTCACAGTTAACTTTTTAAAAAAATAAGTGGGAAAAATACATCTAAAATAATGATTAAAAATATAGTAAATACATAAACCAGTAACACAGTCATTTATAATCATTATCAAGTATTATGTGTCATACATAATTATATGTGCCATACTTTTATCTGACTGGAAGCACAGTAGGTTTGCACCAGCATCATCACTAACACAAGAGAAATTCACTGTGCTATGATGTTTAAAACAGTTATGATGTCACTAGGCAATAAGAAATTTTGAGCTACATTATAATCTTATGGGACCACCATTGTATATGCAGTCCATCATTAACTGAAATGTCTTTATGTAGTATGTGACTGTATTTCAAAACCTGTTAATGCTGGTTGAAGAATTAGAACCCAGGTCTGTCTGTCTCAGGGTCCACTCAGGAGTCAGAAACTAAATAGTAATTTGAGCATGAAAAGTCTAATTTAAAGAATTATTAACTATGACAGGGATTGGAGTAACTATGATTATCTACTAAGGGGTAAAAAGAACTCTAAGAATTGACAAGAGCAGATATAGGAAGTGATCACTATCCCTTGGTCTGAGGCAGAGCACCTAAGTTAAGAACAGATTTTAACAAAGCCCATTCAATGGGATCCAGATCTCTTTAGAGAATGTGCACCTGTGGCCCAGTAAATGGTGGAGTTCACTGAGGTGACTTGTTAGTGGAGCTCACGGGAAAGTCACTTTCTGGGGTTCTGTGGGAAACTGTCCATAGGGTGATGTCACACTGTGTAACTCATTGGGCACCTGTTGATGGGAAGTGCTGCACCATGGAACTCTCTAGGAAGCTCCTAGTGATGGGAGGAGGGGAGTAGCCTATAGTGTGCCAGAGAAACTGGCCAGAAGGTGCCCTGCCCAGCTGGCCACTGTGCACCAGAACCAGGAAGAGCCCCTTTATCCTCTAGTTCTCTCCGTTGCCCTCTATTGTTGATGCTTAAAATCGTGCCATATGGCAAGGGAAAAATGTTCTAGTCTCACAAGCAGGACAATGAAGGATGGATTTAGAGCTATGAGGCAATAGATTGATTCCTGGCACACTGCTCACCAATAAATCTACTTTCTTAATCATAAGGTCATACTGCCTTATACTTACTTTACCAGAAAATATGACATTTAACAAAATAAAAGAAAATAAGAATAAAGAAGGGGAAAAATGTAACAGGGTTATATATGGAGATTTACATCAGTATCTTTCTTTTCTTTAAAATGTTTCTATGTAGAGTCACTTTAAATGCTCAGAAGACTGCTTCATTTAATTTTAGTACACTGGCTTATAAACCAAAAACTAAAATTACAAACTAGAGACCAAAGGCCATATTAGAGATTTTTCACTCTACAATTTAAATTATTTTTTAATTCCAGTTTTCTCATCTACCAGTTAATGCAGGGCATGTTCAGTTGACAAAGACTCATTTGCAAATAATAGCTTCCTTAGATATAGGAATCCTTCTTGCATCATTTATAGACTGTGAGATTGGGACAACTTATTTAATTTTTCTGAGTCTCAGTTTCTTCATGTAAAAGGAGATAATATTAGGATCTACCTTACAGAGGTTATGAAAATTAAATGTGTTAATATTTTAAAGCACTTGGAACAATTCTTTGCAAATAACATGTTCTGTATAAGTGTTTGTCAAATAAAAATATTCAGTCATAGCAGATGCATTTTTATATTTTCTTAAAAACCATAGCTTAGGAATATTAATTATTTCAGTAGTTCTAGTTTGTGGAACTCTACACCTACTCAATATTTTTGTCAGATTAATCTGATTCTGTTGTTTAATGGTAATTAAAAATATAAAAATATATTTATGTCATAGGATGTATAACATGAATTCTGTTCATTGGATCTCTTAATTTTTTCCCCAAAGCTTTAACAGTACTGCTCTAAACTGATAGTATTTGAAAATATTAGTAAATTTCATACCCCTTAATTTTTGCTAGGAATTAAATGAACAATAAGAATTTTGGTGAAGTAACTTTGACTAAAAACAAAACTCAGGTTTTCAATATAACATTCAGTATTCAAATTGTTAAATAGTTTTTAATTTTCATTTTAAACATGAAGACATTCTGTAAAATGTCTAAATTTTAAATATTTTCCTTTTTTTTATAGATGGCCAAGAAAAATATTCTGAACTAATCAAAAAGTTCCATGCAATTGAAATGTTATTTACACTCTATCCTCCTCAAGGTGCCCAAGTGCACAATAATGCACAACTTAAGTCAACTTGGCTGAGACCTGTAGTAAATGGAGAAGAAGGATATAAATATATAGGTAAGAAAGTGAACTTCATTTTTTATAATAAAGAATTTATATTTTATAATATATATAATAAATAAAATATACTCATTATTTAGATGATGTGGGATGATACATAGGCCCTATAGAATATTCCCTTTACTTCCTAGGAATTGTGCCTGCAATATATAAAGTGACTATTTTATACTTTGATTCCTTCCCTAGAATAGTGGAAACACAGTGTGCTTATCTACTCAGCTGTTGATAGACATTTGGGTTGTTCACTTTGGGTTTACTACAAGCTGCTATGAACATTCATGTAAAGTACTGTGTTTAGAAATGTGCTTGCATTTTCTTGGCTAAACTGTTTTCCAAAGTGGTTATATCATTTCATATTACCCACTGACAGAGATATGAAAGTTACATTTGTTCCACAGCTGTATCGACACTTGGGATAATCAGTCTTTCTGATTTTAGCCAATCTAATAGATGTGTATTGGTATCTCACTGTGGTTTTAACCTGGATTTCTCTAGTAAATAATGATATTCAGCATCTTTTCGTGTATTTATCATTTGCATATCTTCTTTGGGAAAGTGTTCAAATCTTTTGGTTATTTTTATATTGTTTATTATTATTAAGTTTTGAGAATCCATTAGATATTCTGGATATAAATCCCTTAACATATATATACTTGGTAAATATTTTTTCCCAGTCTGTGGTTTGTCTTTTCTTTCTTTTAATAGCATCTTTCGAAGATGAGAAGTTTTTAATTTTGGTGAAATCCAGTTTACCACCATATTCATTTGTGACTTATGCTTCTTCTGTTATAGTAACTGGAACACTGATATTCTGTTAGTACAAATGTGAATGATAAAAGCACTTTGCAAAATAGTTTGGCACTTTCTTAAAAAGTTAAACATACACCTACCATACACTCTAGCCATTACACTTCTGTATAATTTACCCAAGACAAAAGAAAATATATGTTCATTCAAAAACTTGCACATGCATATTCATAGTACCTCCCTTTTTTTAAATAAAAGACCCATACTAGAAACAACTTAAATACCCATCTGCAGATGAATGGATAAATATATTGTGATATATTCATGTAGAATACTCATCAATATTTTAAATAAAACATTGATACTATTGATACATATAACAACATGGATGAATCTCAAAATATTTTATTATACTGAGTGAAAGAAGCCAGACCAAAAATAGTACATACAATATGATACCATTTAGGTAAAATTCTAGAAAATGCAAACTAACCAATAGTAACAGAAGCAGATCTGTGGTTACTTTGGGATAGAGTTGGGAGTGGGAGTGAGAGGTGTTGGCTTTAAAAATTTGAAAGTGATGGAAATGTTTGTCATCTTGTGGTGATGGTTTCATGGACGTATACATGCCAAAATTCACTGAGGTATATACTTTAAATATATGCTGTTCATTGTTTGTCATTTAAACCTCAATAAAGCTATATAAAGAAAGTTGCAAACATAAATATTAAAGAACCAAGATAGTGAAACTTTTATTTTGGCAATATTTTTGAAGATATTTTGTCTTTAAATTTTGAGACTTGCATTTTAAAACTTATTTAAAGAGAGTCATAAGTTCAATGTAATCTCATTGTGTTGGTGTATATAAAGGTATATTTTAGTGCACAGTTCTGGGATAGACACCCTAGGGGGAGAAGAATAAGCAAAGAAAAGGAAGGAGCGTTATGAAAAAGAATATCTTAAGTTGAAGCCTTTGGGTTCTATAAGATAATTCAAGACTCTGGTTGCTGTTTATTTTCTCTGCAGTTTTCTACCTGAAATTACCAGAACATGACCCATATCATTCTAAAGATTTGTATTTGTTGTTTAGAGCCCGTTTGAAAACATTTTGATAAAATAAAACAAATAAAAAGGAAATATGCAGGTGGTATTGTGTTGTAACTTAAGAACTCTGTCTTCTGAGCTTTTAAGCTGATTTTTTTTTTCCTTTTTCTTTGGTTAAGTGACCAGAGTCTTGCATCTTTTTGAATTACAGTTGTTATTAAATTGACTGACAAGAGAGTTATAGCATTTGCCTTGAAAAAGATGTCTGTTACAGAAGTGCTTCCTAAGACTAAGTAACTCCTTAACTATAAACATTTTAGGGAAGATAGCTTAGGAATTTATTATGTTCCAACATTAATACTCCACAATGTAGGCACTTCTGTTTATCGATTTCACTCTGTAGATCCAGAGATGTATGTATCATCAGCAAGAATTGAGGAGCAAATAGAGTTTTGAATGCTCTATAAACAGAATGGGTTGCTAACAAATTATCTAGTATTAGGACCACAGATTCTCTAAAGATACCTGGTATATCCATATTTTCATATCCCATAATTCCTAGAACAGTGTCTTGAATGTAACCAGAATGTGCATAAGTTATAATTTCAATTTGCTGAATATATACAAAGAGTTTCTTCTCAGTTATTATAATCTTAGACCAAGTAAAACACAAGTATTTAAATTTTTTCCAGGGATATATGTCTTATTAAACTTACTTTCAGAAAGGGTATATTGGAAAGCTAGTCTTTTGACATGTCTTTACTTATCTTTCCTTACGTGCTATCTGCTCCCCCAGCCCTCTGGTTTGTCATAGATATGCGAAACTTTTTCCTCTCCTTCATTAAGCTTTTGTGACCTTGGCTAATTTTCAACCTAGAAACTGTAGGTTATATTAAGTTACATTTTAGCCCTATAATTCTTGGAATTCTAATGGAGATACCTTGAAGGGGTAGGTTAGCCATTATCTTTCAAGGAAATCATTAGGGAATACAAATTAATGATTAAATTAGTTTCCAAACGGATGGTCTACTTTAACTGAAATCATATTATTGTATCACTATAAGGTTTCTAATTAGTTCAGATCTGAGTAATGAGCAAAGACCTCTAGTTCTGCTACTTCTTTTTATATATAATTGCCACCACTTCATGTAATACATTTTACTTACCCTTATAACATATGGTTATTTAAATTATGTAATTAATACTAGAATCTGATTTCTTGGCCTAATCACTGTTTTGTATTAAAAAAGTACAAGGTATCTTTTTAATGTCATTCAGTTTGTTCGACTGCCTTTAGGCAACACTTGATGTACATTAAGCAAAGGAAAATCTATCTCATCTTTCAAGACTCCAGCAATGACATTGTCCTTGCCAGTCAGGGCTGATTTTTGATGATCTTCTCTCAGAATTTTCAACTTTATAACATAAGACTTTCTTTTCTTATATATCCCTTATTGCAGTTGAAACTTTTTCACTATCCACAAAATAAAGGCTATGCATAGGTTATTATGACTCTTTTTCTAAAGTGCGCTATTTAAAGTATTTTTTAGAATCCCGCCTTCTAATCCTTGATGTCTTTTGGCACTTCTCTCTGAACATTTTTCAAATTTTCTCATTTTTTTAAGTGATAGAGCTCAGAATAAGATGTGATAATCTAATACATGTCTGATTTATTGTGAATATAATCTTAGCTACTACTAGTTCTGCTTATATTTTTATACTTTTTAAAGACTTTTAAAAATATACATGCCAGCATTTACTTGGACTTTTACCCATAATTTTTAATCTAATTTTGTCATATTTTCTTGTAACTATTTGATATGTGTATAATTTATTTTACCTTCTTACATTTGCTATCCTGATTTATCCTGGTTTTCCTTCACTTATTTAGAATAGAGACATTTATTACTTTTGTCTAAACTTAATTTTGAATCCATTCTTTGAGGTATTCTGTAGGATTAGTTATTGTAACATGAAAAACACAAATTCTGATTTGAAAGGAGCTTTATATATTTTATATCTGCTTAAGTATAGGAAATGGTCTATTATACTTTGGCTAAATTTAAATATACTATGGTTAGTTCAATGTCATGCTTTGCCTATAGAGTATCTACTTGCTGGAGATGAATAATGTAGTCACTGAAAAAGATATTTTATACCCAATTTGACTTGTAAAAAAGTGGGCAAAGGACGTGAACAGAAACTTTCCAAAAGAAGACAGAATAATGGCCAACATACATATGAAAAAATGCTCAACATCTCTAATCATCAGGGAAATGCAAATCAAAACTGCAATGAGATATCACTTATCTCCAGTAAGAATGGCCTTTATCAAAAAGTCCCCAAACAATAAATGTTGGTGTGGACACGGAGAGATAGGAACACTCCTACACTGCTGGTGGGACTGCAAACTAGTTCAACCTCTGCGGAAAGCAATATGGAGATACTTTAAGCAATACAAGTAGATCTACCATTTGATCCAGCAATTCCACTACTGGGCATCTACCCAAAAGATCAAATGACACTCTGCAAAAAAGACACCTGCACTTGAATGTTTATAGCAGCACAATTCACAATTGCAAAGTTGTGGAAACAACCCAAGTGCCCATCAATACATGAGTGGATTAACAAAATGTGGTATATGTATACCATGGAGTCCTATTCAGCTTTAAGAAACAATGGTGATATAGCACCTCTTGTATTTTCCTGGATAGAGCTGGAACCCATTCTACTAAGTGAAGTATCTCAAGAATGGAAAAACAAGTACCACATCTACTCACCAGCAAATTGTTATTAACTAATCAACACCTAAGTGGACATATAGGAATAACATTTATCGGGTGTCGGGCAGGTGGGAGGGAGAGGAGGGAATGGGTATATACAAACATAATGAGTGAGATGTGCAACGTCTGGGGGATGGTCACGCTTGAAGCTCTGACTCGAGGAGGGAGGGGGGACATGGGCAATATACATAACCTTAACATTTGTACCCCCATAATATGCTGACATAAAAAAATAATAAAATAAAATGCTGAAAACAACAAAAATTAAAAATAAAGAGTAAATTGGCATGGAATTAGACTGTCACTAACATTTCCTTTTTTATATCAATTTTGACTGGGTAGAGACACTTTTATGCAAACTTCCAAGTTCTTTATTGTATTCTGAAAAGTTGAATTTCTTACATAAAATACCATTTAACATATGAGGAGTTACTCTAATCTCTAATTTATATATATATATAAAATATTACTTTAACCTCTATATATTATAATCTCTAATTATATACATATACATATATTTATGACTATAAAATAGTTATAAATTCTATTAAAAATATTTGAATAGAGTAAGGGCATATATTTCCAAAGAAGTATTTTTCTTTACTTGCTATTGTCTTAAAAAGACTCCTGTGCTAGGTTGTGCAGGGGTATAAACAAACAAAAATAATTTCTTAAAATGAAGTTTCCACACTTGTAATTTTCCCATTCTCTTCCCTTTGCCTACAACACTTTTTTCTCTTCTCTACTTGGTAGCTCTAACCTATTGCATAAGAACAAACTCATATATCATCTTCTTTAAAGAATCATCTCTTATACTGCCAGAGGTAGTCATTTTCTTTACCTAGTCTCACAAAAATTACACTTAATTGCTTCTATTATATCAATTAGCATGCAATATATACTTTTTTCTTTGTGTGCTTGTTTATTGTGAGTAACATTTCCACACTCCTAAGACCAGCCTAACAGTTCTACAGCTATATTAACAAGTTAAAATAAGAACTTTCTTTTAAACCTATTTAAACAATCAATTATAATTCTATAGCCATGGTGACAAGTAACTCCCAAAACCAGTTTTATCAACCCGTGACAGCTAGCCTCAATAAACATACTTCTGAATGCCAACCAATGAGAGATCCTACTTTTGAAAGTTGACCAGTGAACAAAAGTCTCACTCTAATAACACATTTGGGAAAGCTAATCAACAACTCAGTCTTTTCTGAATAAACACACTTAGAATCCTAAGTCATTTCACTCCCACTGCTGAAAACCACTAATCACTGACTTACATGCTTTCTATGTTAATTATCTCTGCTGTGTAACTAGAATAATAAAACAACAAAAGTTTATCTCACACAGTGTCTGAGAGTTAGGAATCTTGGAGTGACTTCACTGGCTGGTTCAGGCTTAGGGTCTCTCATGAGGTTGCAGTCAAGCTCTCATTGAAGCTACAGTCATCTGAAGGATTGCCTAGGCTGGAGCTTCCACTTCCACAGTGCATAGCCCTCAGTGCCTCGCTGGCTGAAGCAGAGGGTCTCAGTTTATCACCACATAGACCTCTCGACAGGGCTGCTGGAGCATTCTCATGACCTGGCAGCTAGCTTTCCTCAGAGTGACTTATCCAAGGGAGAGCAAGGCAGATGCCAGAAAATCTTTTCTGACTTAGCCTGAGAAGTGACGTACTTTTGGTAACACAGTCCAACCCTGATACAATGTGAGGTGGAAATGCATGAATACTTAGACTTAACCCCTGCCCTAGAAATGTTCAGCTTCTAGCAGACCCAAAGCAGTATCAGAGTTTTGGCTCAAGTAGGTTCAATGAGCGCCCGTATTGGTCCATAGATTAAATAGAATGCTACCAAATGTTGGAACTTGAAAAATATCTTGGAAGAACATCTATAAATAGCAAAAGATGACAACAGCACTCAATATCTTACATGAAAACACAAAACTGAATTTACTGCCCACTTAAGTAAAGGAGAGTTAACTACAATAAAAGATAGAAAGTGATGAGGGACATTTAAAAAAGCATATTGACTGCGCTGTTGCTCTGCTAAGCAATATTGAGAGGGAGGGCAAAGAAAAGGCTTTGCAAGAAAGAAGGGCATGAGCCATGGTCTAAA
This sequence comes from Cheirogaleus medius, assembly GCA_008086735.1. Lineage (NCBI taxonomy): Eukaryota > Metazoa > Chordata > Mammalia > Primates > Cheirogaleidae > Cheirogaleus > Cheirogaleus medius. Next base: position 7,711,626 of record VBSM01000483.1, read on the forward strand.
TAATGCTGCAGACATCTTTGGAGAGCAAACAGGGCTTGTTTAACATTATTCTATGCTTACAGAAAAAGAGTTCCCTTGAAAGGACAGTCTCTTCAATGAATGCTGCTGGGAAAACTGGATATGCACATACAGAAGAATAATACTAGACTCTTAGCTCTAGAGATATGCAAAAATAAAATCAAAATGGATTAAAAACTTAAATATAAGACCTGAAACTATGAAACCACTAAAACAAAATATTGGTGAAACACTTTAGGACATTGGTCTGGGCAATGATTTCTTGAGTAATACTCCAAAGCAAAATTGGACAAATGAAGTAACATCAAGCTAAAAAGCTTCTGATAGCAAAGGAAACAACCAACAAAGTAAAGACAACTCACAGAATGGGAGAAAATATTTGCCAACTACCCGTCTGACAGAGGATTAATAATCAGTGGAGAAAGGGGAACCCTTGTACACTGTTGAATGTAACCACATGGAGAACAATTTGCAGGTTCCTCAAAAAACTACCATATCACCCAGCAATCCCCCTGCTAGATATATATCCAAAAGAAAGGAAATCATATACAAAAAGATATCTGCTCTCCCATGTTCATTGCTGTACTATTCACAATAGTCAATATTTGGAATCAAAGTCAGTCTCCATCCATGATGAATGGGTAAAGAAATTGTGATACATATACACAGTGGAATACTATATAGCCACAAAAAGAATGAAATCCTGCCATTTGCAACAACATGGATGGAACTAGAGAACATTATGTTAAGTGAAATAAGCCACGATCAGAAACACAAATTGCATATATTCTCACTTATATGTGGGAACAAAATATTAAAACAATTGATCTCATGAAGACAGAGAGTAGAATGATGGTTACGAAAGGATGGGAAGGAGAGTGAGGAAAGGATAAAGTGGGGATGGTTAATGGGTACAAAAATATAATTAGATAGAATGAACAATATTTCATAGTATAACAAAGTGATGATAGTCAATAATAAGTTATGGTATACTTTAAAATAAGTAAAAGAGTGAAATTGGAATGTTCGCAACACAAAGAAATGATAAATGCTTGAGGTGATTTAATACTCCAATTATCCTGATTTAATTAATACACATTGTATGTCTGTATCAAAACATCACATGTAAATATTTATAACTATTATAAACTCATAAAAATTAAGAATTAAAAAAAAACAAAAAGAGTCCACTCAACCAAAACATTTAGTATAAGCATTACCAGCCCTTTTAAAATAATAATAATTAAAAATAGTGAACTTGTTTACTAAAGAGTAAACACTGCTTCACTCTACAATGATCAATGTGTGTCCTATACATTTATATTTTTATAGATAATTTAATATAAAGGTAGATTGCAGAAATTTGTAAAATTGCAAAAAAATAAAATATAAACAAGATCTTACTCTCTACTGTAATCACTTTATATTACTTTGTCATAGTTTATTTCAGTATTTTATAAAACTATTCATAACTACAGAATATTTAAGCCTTAGAAGGGATATTACAAGTCATTTTGCTTAACTCCCTTTTAGTTTTTACAGAGAGCCAGTTAGGAGGTATTAGTGAAGTATCATTTGAATTGAGAATCTGAGGGCTCAGAGGCTAAGTGGCTTGTTCAGGATCACATCCTTAATTATAACTGTGCCAATGATTCAAGTTCAGGGTTGTATTAGGCCCATACTCCACCCTCTGTACACTCACACTCACACACACTCTCACACACACTCACACACTCCTCAAAACATCCTGGCTTTTTATGAAATGTAATTTCTCTGGACAAAGTAAATATCACATTTGTCTACCTACTAGTCTTTTTTTTTTACATTTCAGAGTATTACGGGGGTCCAAATGCTTTGATTACATAAATTGCCTTTGCACTGCCTGAGTCAGAGCTACAAGCGTGCCCATCCCCCACTGTCTCTCTATTAGTCTTTTTCTCTTTGTTTTCCTCAAGCTTAAAAATCAGCTGCTTATTTTGTTCTTTGAATATTTTCTGAAGCAAAAACTGAAATACTACCGTTCCCCCTCTTTCTCTGTCTCGGGAGTGGAAGTGAGTCAAAGGCCATGGGCCAGGGCATCCTAGCCCTGCAAAATTTCTTATTGCTTCTGGACAAGTTGGGTTCCAACCTCTTTGGAAAGCTCTGAGCATGCATTTTTGGCCTCTCAAATCTTGCTTTGCAAACCTATTTTAAGCACCATTCTTTTCCTTTTCCAAGTACACGTATTAAATAGTAGGAAACAGCACTTCATTTTGAAATCTCACAAAAAACAAAAACTGATCCTTAATAGATGTAAACTTTGTTTAAGCTGAAAATCATTTAGTATCCACTGGGAAAAATGATGACCTTTCCCCTTCAAGATTGCAGCATGATGAAATAAAAATGTTTTCACAATACTTTGGAATTTTTATAATTGTCCTCTGTATTGTTTGACTGTCAGTTAAATTAGAACATTTGATAATTGTAGAGAGCTGATAAGACTTTCTATTAAAGGTATGTCATTATGTTAATCTCAGTTCAAATATAGTTTGCCCGAATCCTGTTTTGATTATATAATATTAGAATAAATTAACCTATTAAATAAGCTTACCTGGAGGGCATACAAGATTTTAAATGTCTTTAAAGTTACCATTAGATTAAACAAGTATGTAAATCTTAGATTAAAACCATAGTTGTGTTTCCTCCTTAAAGGCTTAAAATATGGAGCATAGCTATTTCTATATAAACATAGATATTTTATCAGTGCCTCTTCCTGGTGGGTAAAAAAGCAAGTAATAAATATAGGTATTTTAGACTAAAAATCAACCTATCAATATGATTTTTTTAGCTTTTACAATTCACATATTGTGGGAAAATAGTGAGTGATGAATACAAAAAAATGTAGAGGCCCCCAGGTTCATTTGGTATGCAAACACCTGGATACTGGAGTTATTTAATAAATACATTGACAGCTGCTTACACAAAATACTTATAATTTTATAAAAATAATTCATCTTTGTGGCCTGTTGCAAATAATAAAGGTCCATATTTCTTTCATTTATGAATGGGAAGAGATCAGTGATCATGACTGCTACATATCTGTTTTTACATGTTCACATCACAGTTACATACTGTCCATTTTTGGGGGGTGGTATGGCCTGATTTTTTTAATTCAGAGAAAGTTTGACAGATATCTGTACAAAATAAACTATTCCATTTCAACTTATTTGAAAGAAAGTTTCAAAACTTCATTAATTTAGATAATCATTCATTCAATTAATTTTCTGAAGTGTGTATTATGGTACTATATACCAGGAACCTGTAGCAATGTAGAGACATAATGAAATCATAGAGCAATTGAACATTAAGTAGATTTCTTTCTAGGCAATACACAGGTGGACTCCTAGAATGCCTGAACTAAAAAATATGCAAAGAATATAATATATTAGCACTATTGAATATTTGTGCTATTCATAATTATGTATATTAACCTCATCTGACAGTCTGTCTAATGGGCACCTACTATAGATTTTAAGAGTACAGTTTAAAGGCAGAATGGAAAGGTGTGGAAGAGAGGGGTAGAAAAAAGAATTTTATAGTAAGTGCTGGTGCCTCATTACATACCATAGGTATAGGCAAAAGTAAAGAAAACTATTTCTATCTTTTAAAAATAATTGCTATATAATGTACAACCTATGTATGTTAGTAGTACAATTCTTTCACATTCTAGAACACACTCAAGTGTGTCCTTCAATATGTACTCACTGTTTAATAATAACCTGGTATATGTAGTCTCAGCTTCTGATTTAAAATTTCAAATTAATTGCAATTCTTTAAAGTCAAAGCAAATCAACATCTGTTTAGTGAACATTGAACTGTGCTCCAGACACTATATTATTCAAAAGAAAAAAATAATGATAATTGGCATGTATTGAATTATTTGTATATGCAAAGCACTGTGATAAATGATTTACTTGAATTTTTTAAGTACTCTCATTTAGTCCTCATAGAAATCCAGTGGCCAACTTTCATAGAAACTATCATCGAAAGGAAATACACCTAAAATGCATAGCTAGAAAGTGATAGCGTTGTGACAAGAAATCAGGGCATTCTGACTTCCTATCCTATTGCTTCAAAAATTTTAAATAATATAGGATATTAAACATGTGACCTGTAGAAAAGTAGATCAGAATAAAAGATTCAAGCACATTTTAAAAGCAAGGCCAACACTTATACACATATTTGGATGGTATCCTTGTATATAGTAAATAAATATATTTTTATTGGTTTTCTAGGTTGTAATCAATAACATTTTTGGGAGGAGGGGAGAAATTAGTTCCTATGGGCCAACTTCAGTGACTAATGTTGACATTTTATCAATTTTCTTAAGAATAATGCAACATTTGCTTATTACCAAAAGCTATTTAAAATTAAAAATGATAAAGAAGAAAATTTATTCATTTACTGTATATTTACTGAGTGCTTCAGATCACATATAAAATATGCTACCAAGTGATAACTACCATTAACTTTTTTGTTCCATTTTCCTATGTTTTGTTTTCTGTTTCTACATAATTGTAAGCACAGGGAGTGTAAAAATTATATACATACAGATTTTAAAATCAATTTTTTACTGTAAAAATAATACATGATTATTATGAAAAATTTAGAAAATGCAAATATAGAGTAAATTTTAAAAAATACTTGGAATATCTACCTCCTAAAAATGATATATTCATTTTTATGTGTATTTCTTCAATTATCTTATGAATTATTAGACATTTCACTAACTGGGTAAGTTAATAAAGTTAAACACATCTATTTGTACTGATTTTTACCATAGTTGACTCAGGAATATTCGCATGTCTGGATGGACAATGATAAGGAATAAAGCAATGGACAAATACTGTTCAGCTATGGGAAAGTTTAGTAATCTTTCTTGATTAAATAATTGAGTGATTTGGGTCATTTGACATGAGTCTAACAGATGCAGAAGAGCATCAATCACAGTTCTCCCTCAGGAAGATGGCCAATCTGTTACTCTATGCTCCTCTGCTTTTATTCAAGGGAAAAAAAATTAGTAATACTCCCAGCAGAGTATCCAACTGTATAAATAGTTAGCTATTCAGAGTCCTAGAGGGTAACAGAACCAATCACTGCATGACCCTTATTCATCCCACAAACCCAAATTACTGTTGATAAACTCCCTCAATCTTCAAGTTTCTATTTCTACAAACTTCAACGTGCCTTCAGAAAAATTAAGTAAAAAAGGAAATAGGGATTGCTTTCTCAGTGTTTGGCATCTAAACATGTACCCCCTACCTTGGAACAAGGGCAAATCATGGGAGAGGAGGCAGTTAAGTGTGTCTTTCTCCTGTATAATTGAATGACTCAGTTATACAACTTTAAATGTTCTTTTGTGGACTTTGAGTTTAGCAGGTTTTATGTACCAATCTGTGATGCACCCATCAAAAGTGTCTACTGTGGTGTATGATGAATTATGTTTCTAATTTAGTCACATTAGAAGATTGCTAAATTAAATTCCAATGGACTTAAGCTAACAGAATGAGGCAACAACCAGAAATATCTTCAGTTAGGACTAGTTCCAGTGGAACCAAAGTGCCCCAGAACAACCAGGCAATACAGCACCAAGTCCTCCTGGCATGTAAGCTGCACCACAGTTCTGATCTGACATAAGGAGAGCAAAACCCATGTGCCAGGAGACAAGCGTGCAGATAGATTATCACCAGGGAATCTCTCCACCAAGTTGTTTTTTTTAATTTCAGGATATTATGGGGGTATAAATGTTTAGGTTACATATATTGCCCTTGGCCTCCCCTGCCCCCTGAGTCAGAGCTTCAAGCGTGTCCATCCCCCAGATGGTGTGCATCGCACTCATTATGTATGTATATACCCATCCCCTCCACCCATCTGCCTGACGCCTGATGAATGTTATTCTTATATGTGCACTTAGGTGTTGATCAGTCAAAATCAATTTAATGGTGAGTACATGTGGTGCTTATTTTTCCATTCTTGAGATACTTCACTTAGTAGAATGGGTTACAGCTCGATCCAGGATAATACAAAAGGTGCTATATCACCATTGTTTCTTATAGCTGAATAGGACTCCATGGTATACATATACCACATTTTATTAATTCATTCATGTATTGATGGGCACTTGGGTTGTTTCCACATCTATGCAATTGTGAATTGTGCTGATATAAACTTCGAGTGCAGATGTCGTTTTTATAGAATGTCTTTTGTTCTTTTGGGTATATGCCCAGTAATGGGATTGCTGGATCAAATGGTAGATCTACTTGTATCTCTTTCAGGTATCTCCATATTATTTTCCACAGAAGTTGCACTAGTTTGCAGTCCCACCAGAAGTGTATGAGTGTTCCTGTCTCTCTGCATCCACACCAACATTGATTGTTTTGGGACTTTTTAATAAAGGCCATTCTCACTGGAGATAAGTGATACCTTTAGGAAGAGTCTTAAAGGATCATAGTGATCATCAACCTGGCAAGGAATTCCATCTAAATTGTGGGCTAAAGAATGTAGTACAAGAAACATACTTCCTGAGACAGGGAAGACCACAAACACAGGAACACTGCTAAGGGAAATAGTGTAGGACAAAGTCAAATCAGCTGGTGGCAAATGTTCTTATAACATGTGATCCAATGAGATCTCTGAGTTCAGGCACCAAACTGAATAAGAAAAAAACCTACTATATACAACTGTACATTCCTGAATTTAGTTTTGATTAATCTGTCTGCTAAACTATGTCTAAAATAATTTTAAAATTATTTAACTCCTCACATACCTGCATAAAACTTTCTGTTCCCTTTTATAAAACTAGTACATATATGAAATTCTTGCATCAAAATCTTTCCCCCACAAACCTATACCTGTAGCAATTTCCTAGTTATCATATATATTTAGACAACTTTTTATTATAGAAATTTTTCAACATATATAAAAACAGAATAGCATAGTGAACTTCATTTTCCAGCTCTGTCCGCTATCAGCATTTTCCAGTGCTCAAAACTTACCTTGCTCTCCACTTCCATTCTTGCTCAAGGTGTGTTATGTCTAGTTCAGTCCACTTAAAGCCTCCTAATAATATTCCTCTTGCCCACCTAGTCTATTTACCCCACAAAATCAGAATGGTTTATAACTCTGTAAACTGGACTATGCCATTTCTTTGCTGTAGATCCCCTGTCTTCTCAGGATACTTACCATGGCCTAAGAGGCCTTTGTGATCTGTGCCTGACCTTCCTCTCTCATCTCTGTCACACCATTCACCCCCTGCTCACGGGCCTCCATACTTTATTTCAACCCCATGAAGATATCACCTTAAAATCTATACACTACTTGTTTCTTTCTTCTATGAAACTCTGCTCCTAGATTTTTGCAAGCCTGTTTTTTCTTGATATTTATGTCTCAGCTCAGGTGTCACCTTTTTTAGAAAGCCTTGCTAACGACCGCCAAAAGAGTCCCAGCCCTGGCCCTCCATTCCCTCTCTCAAGAACAAGAAGCTGCTATGCTTTCATCATGGCTCTCATCATTCCTAAAACTATATTATTTCACAGTTCATGAACTAACTCTTACCTCGAGAACTATGGCTCCATGACAGCTGGGATCTTGTCCACATGTTCACAGTTGTACCCTCCATTGCTAGCCATGTGGGTCCCAGCCCTGGATACACATTGGAATCACCTGGACAGCATTGACTAATGTGGTCTGGGTTGAAGCCCAGGCATCCTTTAGTTTTTTAGAACTTTCAGGTGATTCTAATGTATACCAAGAATTGAGAAACACTGCCTTATGCAATGAGATGAAAATGCCTGGCACGCAGAAGATACTCAATAGCCTTTTATTTAAACAAATGAATCAGGGCTTCTCATTCATAGAGACCATATACCACAGTTTCAAAAAAATTTATTTTGAATACAAAAATAATTTGTCAGGAATATATTATTCTTTCAAACCTTCAGAATTTCTTTGTTTCTCTAGTATTTATTTTTATGTCTATATTGGAAGATGGGGGGTGGAGGGGGGAGAGAGAGAGAGAGAGAGAGAGAGACAGACAGACAATGTGTGTGTTTTCTGTTTCTTCTTTCCTGAATGGAGAAGAATCTGCCTGGGCTACTGTTAACCACTTGTGCCTGGGTCATATTCACTCCATCATCTGATTAGGAGGATTCTAAACTAACTCTGCTCACAGGCTTTTACCCAGTTCAGCTTTTCTAAACTGAAATGGGATTTTGACCAACCTCACTGTCTGGCTCTCTGCCTTTGAATAGATAGCTTATAGAAAAACTGTCTTCGCAGAGTTTGTTGCTACTTCCCCTACTATTTTACACATTCCAGAATGGAATGTTATTATTACTCCCTTTTCTGACCCCCCCACCCCCGCTTTTTTTTGTTTGGTTGCAATTGGTGAAGAGATGTAGGATGAACATTGATGTTAGGTTGGAAAATTTAGAAAAGTACTCTGCCTGTTCTAAAAAATCAGGAGCCACAAAACAGAGTAACAACAATCTGGTGTTCCAGCAAGGTGGACCTGATGTTGCCTGCTGTCTTCCTTGTGAATATTTGCATTAATTATGTGATTTACACAAAGATTTATAAAACACACTGATCACTGTGATCATTTCAATAATACTGAGGCAAGTAATGGTTAGATACAATAGACAGACTTTCGTTTTGTATAGTAGAAAACTGAGGTTTATAGAATTATGTCTTGCCCAAGATTCCACAATTTATGGTAGATCTCTTTAATATAGTGGTATCATCAATTTTAAAGAATGATGAGTAAGAAATGGTGATTGAGCTTTCTTCAAAAACCAATGACTGCAATGTAATTTTTCTATGTAACCTCAACTGTTCAAGGCTGTCCTCCTCTGCATGCATTTTTAAATATGATGAAAATGTGACATGATGGCATTTTAATCAAAGTATCCATTTCTTTTGCCAGCATAATTGACATTTTTAGAGGTAATATAGAGTGAGTTTATTTTCAACCAGATACAAGTATTATGGAAAAATATGAATTATAAAAGAAAACATACATATAATTGGGTCAATGTTATAAAGTATATTTTTATTAGATGTGATGCAAATTATTTTCCCTCATGAATCTACAAAACAAAAGATTTCCTGATATTTGTAATTTTTTTCTATGTGACTTATTATACTATGAGTCCATTAACACTTTTAATCTATTTTATTAAATTTTATATTTGAAACTTCTGATTATTCTATAAATGTGAGAATAAAATTCTTAAATAGGACTATTGATGCTAGAAGGAAAGATCTTTAGTTTTTTAATATTTTTAAAGTTTGGATTATTTTTATTTATAAAGATTAATGACAAATCTTATTTAATTGAAAAGTATAAAATACAGAAAATTCTCATGGGAGTTTTTAAAAAGGGAGAAATGAAAGTATTACATTTTTATCATAAGGAGCATAATGGACAAACTGTATTAATGATTATTTCATGAATATATGGCTTTGTGCACTTTCACAGGCTCATATCTCAGCTTTCTAAAACTGCCTTTCTCTTATAGTCAGACTAAAATGAATGCAGCATGATTCAGAGACTGAAGTTCAGACCCTAGCTTTATTATATAACAGAAAACTGACATAGTGAAAGCAAGTCTGTCCCTATCTCCTGAGGTAATTTGAGGTATCGGTTTGGGGTAAAATCATATTTTATGGAGAAGGTACGGTAGAATCAAGCGAGTACTTTGGTGATATTCACATGTATTGGAGCTCCATATTCTTAAGTAGTCGGATGAAATGAGAAGAACACTGAATTTAATCAGTAATTGTTCCTTATTCCTCCCTTAGGAAAACATTTGTTATGAGAGAGGAGGAGATAAGATAGGACAGGGGTTTTAAATATGAGAAAAATCAAAAGAATTCTTTTGTGTGGCATTTGTCATCTTCGAAAATGTGCATATTTTAAATCATTGGTTCTCAAGCAAGACTTTGCATTCATACTAGAACTAGAAATGTTTTTTATAACATGCCTAGAGGAAAATTCTTTGTTATGGCTTCACTGAACACTCATTAATTTTGTAACAGAAGAGGGGAGTTGATAGCAATTTTGCACCTATCTGCAGATGTATGAAATGTTTAGTCATTTTAAGGTAAGAAATTCTCACATGTCAACATTTCACTGAATTTAACAAAACTGCTTAGTTTCTGTAAGGAGAATTTAATATTTAGTAAAAATATTAAAAATTCTCCATTAGTTACTGAAGTTGATTTAAAAATATAAGTATGTAAGTAAGCTGTATTTTTATTCTTAAATATTTGAAAAACAGAAATATGGAGACTAATATAATGAACTCACCTATTCACAATCCAAATAGAACTCTAAATTTTGTTTATATACTGTTCTTTATTTCATTTATCTTTTCTTAATAAGGTCTTGATATAAAGCATGGAGAAGAAGTACCCTTAGGAACTGTGGATGTGTGGTTCTGAGTAGCCATGGCAGATGGAGAGAGAATCTCAGTGTGGTCCTGGCATTCACACTCCCTCACTTGCCCTATCTAATCAGCCATAACCTCTGTTCCTTGCCACAGGTTTAACCGGGGCTCCCACCATCTCCTGGATAATTGCTCTGGGCTCTGCCTGATCTCTTTGCTACCAGGTTTCCTCTTTCAATCCATTCTCTTCACTTCTCCCTGAGTTAGTCTCTTTTAGAAAAGCAAAGCTTATTCCAGCATTCCCTTGTTTTCAGATCTGTTCTGGATTTTCATTGCCTGAAGAAGCTTCTAAAGTGGGGTACATAGACTGATCCATTAGGTAGGAGAAGGAAATCTTAGCACCTCTGTTTTATTTTATTTTTATATTGTACTTTTGAAATTTGTACTTCTAGTGTGTTTTATAACACACATATATATGTGCATATGTGTTCACCTATACACAGATAAATATACATATACTGGGGGATTCATGCTAATAGAGGGGCACAATAAAAGATTTTGGAGATCAATGGCTTCAAGAACAAAACTCAACCCCTTCATAGTCTGACCACAATACTTTTCTCTCTACCCCATCACCAGCCACTTTCCTACTTCCTTGCCACTCTGAACTTTTTAGCTTTCCCTGGACATGCCTCAGCGCATGTTCCCCCTTACAGAAGAGCCCTGCTCTCCCTCTTGATTGAAAACTCCTTTACATATGTTGACTAAATTGAAATGCACCATAGTATGAAACATTAAGATTTCACTATACCCTCTCAGTTCCTTTGTTCAGACATTTTGAAAACACTTAGCACGGTACATTATAATTTAGGTCTACATATCTGCCTCCTAAATTCCACATTGAGCTATGGAGGGTGGGAGCCATATCTTATTAATCTTTGCATTTACAGTACCTGCATACTGTTAGCACATCATAGGTGCTCAATATATAATTTTGAATAAGTGACTAGAAATGTGAGATTGCATTACAAAGATGCTACTTCTGTTTACAACCAACACTGAGGCAAATAAATACATGGCTTTAAATTTGGCCAGTGTACTTTGATTCATAGATGTTAGAACAAAAATGTAAGAATTAGATACCCTTTGTGATAGGTCTAGGTATACATGGTTGGCTTGTTAATGGTCAAAAAATTAAAAAGGTATTATAATTTAAATACCCTATAGGGGTATTCTATACCCTAAAGGTACTATAATTTAAATACCCTATAGGGGTATTTCTCCCTATAGGAGAAAATCTCACTAGCCTTATTTTCAAATTTTGAGGAATTTCTTAGGACCACAGTGACCTAGACTTGCATTTTCTCTTTTTTTCATAGGGCTGAAAGACATAACTGTTAGACTATCTTATCCATGTGGGGCCACTTCCATTAAGTTCCTCTTCTATTCTCCAAGACTGGTTGTTGAGGGGAGGGGAAGGTTGAAGAATTTATTTTTATACACACACACACACACACACATACACACACACACATTTATATATACACAAACACATACACACATATATACATATATATATACACACAGAGCACTAAATTTTATGTGTTTTGAGATACATATATACACACACTAAATATTATGTTTTAAGTATACATATATAAAAATACATGAAGATATATAAAATATACATGAAGATATCTATAAAAGAAGGCTATATACTTTAATTACATAATAATGAAAAAAGCACATGATTTAGTTGTTGAGACCTTCAGTTCTGGAGTAGAACAAAAGAACAGTCTGGCTCAATCTCAATTCTATCACTCACAGTTGTGTGTCTTGGAACATATTACTTACTTTCCTTAGCACCAGTTTTTTTATCTGTAAAATGAAAATTTGAAAAGGGTATTTTGTGGATTAGGAATGTAAGATATTTAAGTAACACAGCTTAGTACCTGATTTAAAAATACCTAATAATTGTTAGCCATTCTTATTATTCTGCTTCCTAGTAAACATAACTACTTTTTAAAAACCCAATAAAATAGGTATTAAGGTGAAATAGAAACGTTAACTTTTAGTGAAAAACATCTCAGGAATTCCTTTCCTTTTTTCTTCTCTTTCTCTAGATAGAATATTTGATCAATAAATTTTATTTTTCTATATAGTCAAAATGTGATCTACTTATTTCAGTCTCTGTTAAAGCTGCCAAATAAATTTCCATCCCAAAATACAAATTAGTTAATACATATGTCTCCCAAAAGAAGGCTTGACACATAGTGAGCACTCAAACATGTTAGCTACAATTAGCTTTTTTATTGACAGATTTTTAACCTTTTTCCATGACCACAATATGTGTAAAAATACAAACATATTTTGAACTGTTAAACAATTATGTTTTCTCCAACAGAACTGTAATGAACAGAAATCTGTATTTTGTTTAAAAATGCACTAAAATATTAATCATTTTAAAATGACATTTGAAAAACATATTGTAGGAAAAACTGCTACTAAGGACTCTATTGAAAGTGAAATATTGACACATAAATTTCATAAATTTAATGGGATATTGCAGTAGAAGTACTACTTTATAATTGGTGATTTTTATGAACTTCAATTTCTTTGAAAAGACCATTATTACAAACAGGACACCCATATCCATGGCAACAAGAAGACAACTCTTAGTTTTTGAACCACACTAAGATTATTCATTTTCTTTATTTCTTTTTTCCCCAGAATTTAAAACAATAATATAGGAGAGTTTTGCTCATTTGTTCACCATGATATTATTCATAGTTCTAACAGAAAAATCAAAATATAGTGAGATGAAATAAATCAATAAAGTCCATTCTGTTGAGGGGTTAGGAATAGGTCCTGAAGATAGTTTTCTTTAGATAGTCAGTTAAGGCCATAAAATTTCATCTGCATCAGATATCATTAGATAAAGATAGAAGTCTGACTTTTTGCTAATTTTAGCCTAAATGTCATTGAAAATAGCTCTTCTTAAGGCAAAGATATACCAGCAATTTGCCTGTGTAGGAAAAAAAAAAGCATGACAATGTGAATGCTAATGTTGCCATCCTTGGTCTTGAATTCCAGTATATAAAAATACAAGTTTCCCATGACAAATCAGTGGTTTATAAATTACAAAATGAAAATATTACATAGATAAATTTTACTTATCTATATTATGATATATATCCTATATTGATATATAATATAAAAATATTATATATGAAAATATTTTAAAATATAGTTTTAGAACAACCTCCTTCCAAGGCCACATTGTTTGCTATTAACATATATGTAGTATTATAAACTGTGCTTTCAAGGAGTGCAAGGGTGCAAATTGGAGCAGTTTGGCACCTTTTAGCTCTGAGAACTGGTGCTTTTGGAGTACCTGGGTGTGCTAAGCAGTGGTCCCCAATGTTTTTGGCACCAGGGAGTGGTTTCATGGAAGACAATTTTTCCACGGACGGTGGTGGGGTCAGGGGAAGGCGGAGCTCAGGTGGTGATGGCCAGTGATGGGGGAGCAGCTGTAAGTACAGATGAAGCTTGGCTAGCTCCCCCTTGCCCACTGCTCACCTCCTGCTCTGCGGCCCAGTTCCTAACAGGCCATGGACCTGTACCAGTCCACAGCCCGGGGGCTAAATAAGGCCAGCCAGCAGGGGAGGTATAAGCCAATAACAGGCTATTGCTACTGACTACTTACCCTCTCTGTGCTACTGCACCAATACTGAGATGTGTGCTTATTTTAGAGGGTCTTCATAGAAAGGGGGAGTAAACTCCTGAGAGAAGAACAGAAACATTGTTAGCATCCCAGATCATTAAGCAGAATTCAGAGTTGTTCACAAGCCCTTGCACACACTAGGCTTTTTCTTTTATTTATAAAAATACTTACATTCTATGCCACTCCACAAATTTCTAATTGAGTTCAAATAGAGAGTTGGTGAAGAAAAGCGAAAAAAAACTTTCCTGCCATCTTTTGTTTGCCAGTTGGCCTTCACAAAATAGAACAAAAGCAACCCCATGATTTTTACTCTGTGAAATGCCAGAATGATAATTGCTGGATGATTTGCCACATCCTATGACTCAGTGTGCAGCCATAGGGAGTGCCAGAATGTCTGAGTGGAGACCATTCTGGTGTGGGCCATGAATTCCTGGGCTCGGGGTGACTGGCATGGACCACCGTCTGACTCCTGCCAGGCCTTTCAACTCTTCATTCACACATGCCTCCTTGGGCCCATCCTAGAGTCATTTGTAACGTCCTCCGAGGTCCCATCTTGACTGACCTTTTGTGAATACTCTTGGTATTAAGAAATATTTTCTGATTTGGCTTTGCACCCACTGGATACTTTCCAAAGGCCCTGGAATTAGTCCGTCCTTGTTTTCCAGAATGACATAGAACAGTATTTCTGCCATCTTCAGCAAGGTTGTGGAAAGTTGTTGATCACTTTATATAACTTTACCTCATTTGGAAAATAAAAGTAACTGCAGGAACTAATTTTGTTAAAGGTTGTGTTGTGTACACAAACAAAGTGTTGAACAGCTAGGTTTGAGCAAGGTGAGGTTTTTACCAAATGGCATAAAAAACAAACTTCTAGACTTCCCTGTCTTTTCTTTCATATTCTATACTTCCTGGTTAGCTCAAGAGCATCAACTGGGTAACAGGGTGCTGTTAAAGAACAATAGTTGTGTTTTTCTACTATGGTATCTGAAAACATAAAAGGAAAAAATGGAAAGGCCTCAAATTTTTTTTTTTACTTTTCATAACCTAATATTTAATGTTATATACACACAGAGGCATAAACACGAACATACTAAGGATATAATAAAAAACATATTTGGAACTTAATGAGCCTTAAATTTAAATAAATTTCTGAGTTCTTTAAGATTCACCTCCTGTTGTCATTCTACCAAAGAATGGTGATTGAGTGACTGCTAAAGCCATTTCTTAAAATTGCTTGATTTCTAATGAGAATTTCTTAATATGAAAGGGAAAAAAAGGCATTTAAAGGTAAAGAAGAAAACAATACTACAGTTCTGTTTTCCTTTAAGTTCAGATAGCATAGTTTATCAGTTCAGGAAAGCTCTTGTAGGCTTTCAGGATGACATATCTTATGCCTCTTACCAGCATTTATGCTCCATCAATTATTTTGTAACCAGTCAACTTGCCATACTTTAGGCATGATAATCATCTGTTGCATACATTCATTATTTTTTCTCTTTATTACTCCATATGTCTCAATAAGTTGGCTTAATTGTAAGTAGAAAAATGCCTGCTTTTCTTGGCTTTATTTTTATTATAAACTGACAATTCATAACTGTATGGATTTATGGGATGCAAAATGGTGTTATAACTTATGAATACAATGTGGAATAATTAAATTGAGAATTAACTGTTACAATTTAATTTTCTAGATAACTGAAGTCTCCTTCAAAAGAATTGTTTTTTTCAAAATAGCCATTTTAGTGGAAAGCATTGAAAAATTTACTGCTGCCATAATTCTATGCATTCATAGAATACTTTGAACATAATTCAGTTTGTATGTGTATGATTATTGTGACTCTGCTCATGTCTCAGATTCTGCTTCTGCTTAAAGCCATTTATTTTTTCACCTTGCTCTTAGAACAGTGACTAAAATCCTTACTATGACCTGTAACCTCCTTGCCTCCTTACTGAGTTCTCTCATATTCTCATTATTCCACCTATGCAGGTCTTAAGGGTCTTGCTCTTACCATACTCCCTCTTGCCACAAAACCTGATATTCTCTCTACCTTGAGTATTCTTCCTTCCCTTCTTTACTAGATAATCCTACTCATCCTTTGGATCTGTCTTTGAGTGTCACTTTCTCAAGGAAGCGATGGTGATTTTTAGTATTGGGGGCTCAGTACTATACCCCAGCATTTGCATTATATCAAGTCTATATTAATTATTTCCCTTTCTAGACAGTGAATTCCATTGAGGCAGAGACTTTTATTTGCTCACCATTAAATATCTCAGTGCCTGATGGCACCTGGCTCAAGGTAGAGCATGCATTTTCAATGGGGATAATATTGCCTTCATGGAAGCAAAGCTTTGTTCTTGAGAGGGTGAAAAATATCTTAAATATTACAATGGTTCGAGATCCTCCAAAGGGCCACAGTACATAAGAAAAGAAACAGTATATCTGTAGTATTACAAATTTGTGGTAATCACAATGGAGGGGTGAGGGGTGCTTAGAAAAAAATGTATAAAAATGTTCCTTAGGAGTTAAAAATAACAAAAGGGCTGAATAACACTGAGATAGATGATCAATAAATACTTATTGAAAGAATGGATGAATAAAACAAGCTTGTCACTCTAAGTAATAATTTCTGTCCTGCATACCATCTTCTCCCGATCTATTTCAGGAACATATTCCAATATTAAGTGACTGATTTTGAGTTTTCTTGAGGTTTGTTCAAATTTTATTTTCTATCCCCTTTTTTAGGCTTTAAAGGCCAGCTATTACTTATTCTTATCAGGTTACTTATCTCCATCTCTAATCTCTTGTGAGCTAAGAAAACAGATGGCAAAGCAGGACAAGTGTTCAAAATAAAGGCAAAGTGGCTGTAGAATGAGGGCATAGAAAGTTCCTTTTGACTAATTCATTGATAAATAAATGTGTCAGGCACTGTACTGGGGACTGTTTGTTGTGTATATAATGACTTTAGGTGATTTGTTTTGGTTGCTTAGAAGGTGTCTTCTTCTTCTTCTTCTTTTTTTTTTTTTTTTTGCTTTCTTTTATGACCTTTTTCCCCCCCCTCCTCTGATCATGCAGATTTTCCAAATAGGAGACTCCTAAATGAAAAAAATCACACATTTATTCCAAAATATATTTTTCTGTTTCAAAGTGGAACACTTGTATGTATTTCTTGAATTGTTGCTTCTGCATAATGAGAAATTTTAGCAAATAATTTCAATTTGCTAGATTATTCAAATTCTCTTGCTATATAAAATATAGATTGATATCTGTATCTGCCTGTTAAATATATTTCTCTCCTTCCTCTACAGAAGGATGTTTTGCTATTAACTGGTTAATTCATATTTTTCCATAAAATTTTGCCATGAAAAAGCCCTATATATTTGTATATATTTTCTGTACAGTTTTTTTTCCTCACCATTGGAGACTACATTCTTTTGTTTCTTTTCCATACTCCAAACATTTTCCTATCTATGGTCACTAATTGTACTGCTCTTTGTTCCATATCTGATTTGATTTTTTTCCTGGAGCTTTCACCAGCTGCTAGACTTCTTTATTTTGTACCCCAAGAAGTAAACACTACCTTCCCTACGTGCATTTCTTATATTCTCTTCTACCTCTGTATTCATCCATTGAAACTTTTCATAACATCCCTCCCTCCTGTGTATTTAAATGTTTTTAGTAAAAATTATTCAAGCTTGTTTTAGAACTCTCAGGGTATCCTTTTATTTGATAAATAGTCAAGAGCCCAGAAACCTTTCCCTGATTTTATATCTGGTTAATATTTTCCAGCACAGTTTAGAAGTAGAGGTCAAAGGTCAAATATTCAGAGTCTGTGGAGGTCTTTATAAATCTGTGCTTTGATAGTGGCCATGTGCACTACTATACTGATAGGTTTTCTGTGTTGATGGGATCCATAGAGATGTGGCAGCTGGAATTGCTCAATATGCTCCGTCATATCTCCATAACTCCAGATAAATACTTGAGTGAACTTGAACAGTGGTGCTAGGTGTTTCAGAGGACAAGTGGCTGTTTATTGCTCTTAAGAGGTGAGAGCTCTTTGAGGGTAGGAATTATGTCTTACTCTATGTATCCATCTTTGTATCCATTTTACTTGACAGAGTGCCTAGCAAACATTAGCCACTTAATAAATGCTTGCTGAATACTTGATAATTTAAAAAATACTCATTTGACTGTTTGTCCATACTCGACTCATCAACACCATTTACTTCCTAACTAACTCATCTTTAATGCTACTCTAGTGTTGTGAATATTTAAAAAATGAAAAATTGAAAATGTTTAATTGCTTTTCCATAATGTATTATCTGTGACATCAACTACCTAATCAATATTTTACCTCTAATTGAATTTGCACACATAAGAACATTATAAATGATGTCTTATGCATTCAATTTTGTCTTCTGACATCTTAAAGCTCTTCCTTTCTCCTCCATCTGTCCCATTATGCTCCTGATTTGATGATGATGCTACTCTCAGCAATGGCAGGCAAATTCATAGGTTGAGTGAAAAGACCCATGCAGGAACTGATCACTAATTAGCAATGCATTTCCCATAGTGAAAAATTGGCCTAAAGTTTCAAGAAAAAAATGGAGTTGCTGAGGCTGAAAATTAGTCTGCCAGTTCAGACCCATAGCAAATTGTTATTGCTCTCAAACTTAGGATCTTTACAATGGATAATTGAAGATTCTTTTAACTAAAACATTGTAAATGGCATAACTATGATGATCCTATTTGGAATTCAGCCCTTGTTTTCAGGGATTTACTGTTTTGAAAAATGTTTGATAAATTTATAGCAGAAGAGAAAATACTTCTGCCAACTACGTAAGTGCTTTGGACATAATTTGTATTCCTGCTGTTACATGCAGAAACTTGTGCCAGAGGAAAAAAAAGTAATAAGAAATTTTGTTTGGAAAGAAACCAGCAGTCTGGAAAGGTAGTTTTAATCTATAAATATCTCTTTTAAGGAGAATTGAACACCAACTAAATTCAGTCTCAAGAAATAAAACATTTCAGGTAATCAAAATATTTCATTCACTTAAAAATGCTTATACTGGATATGTTTTTTGATGAGTTTTCAAATAGGAATGGCATCTGAGGATTATGATAAATTATATCTTAAGTTAAAAATGAAAACCAGTACATTTTCTGTATCATGAAATACAAGTACCGTGTTGAAATGGAAATAATATCAAATCGAGTTAAAAGACCTTGATTAACATCCTGGTCTGGTCATTTAGTAGGCATATGTCATTGGAAAACCTACGTTTCCTCAATTATGAAATGGAATGGACTACTCAAAAGTTACAAGGTTTAAATAAAACCATTTTTGTGAAAATGCTTTGTAAATTATGAAGCACCATACAAATAAAGGCATAATTTATATAAAGTAATTATATGACATAGGATACTCCAGATAGAGAAAATGTCCTAATTAGTATCTAAGAAATATGTTATAACTACATAGTTCCATCTGTTGAGTAAAGTATTGTTAGACAATTTCTAATTTTGGTTTATAGTGTGTTGATCCCCACATGAATACTGTAACTTCACAGGATAAATTTTGTTTGCATCTGCCTTTAGACATATATAACATTCTACTTTTTTAGAAGGCTGTATCATCATATCTCTGCTACTGGTTGTAGAGTTTTTGAATATAAGCCTATCTTATTCATATAAATTTAGCACAACCAGAAACACCCGGATAGATATACATTAAATTATTTATTGTGCATTTATTGAGCACCCATGTACTGTTTTAGGAATTGGTGACAAAAGACAAGCAAGTCATCATTTCTAATATATGTGAAAAGTTCTAGAGCAAAGTATGCAGCAATAGCAGAGAACAGAGAACATTGATTTCTCTCTGTAGACACAGTCTATCATAAGAATTAGTCTATATAGCTTTACATGAGAAGATTTGTGAATAAATCTCATTTTTTCTGAATAATAACTTTTAAAAAAAGTATTGATTATTTCTTTCTTTATAATTTGGTCATGCCTAATTTATCATGTGTTATACTTTTAGGTATTTATTAACTTTAATATTCTCCATTGATCTATTATTTATTTGTCACTCGACACATTAATTTAGTTATTTTTGATTCATAATGTCTCTTAATACACAGAAGGGCTGGTAGTATTAGGGGCTGGTAGTATTAGGGTTGCCTATCATTTCTTTTTCTCAATATTCTTTGATATTTTCAACTACGAGTTATGAAAAATGGAATTTAAAACAAAAGTATTGTTTTTCAAATTCTGTTAAGATTTTTATTTTGATTTCTATCTGTATTTGTTAGGAATGTATTTGGCTAGAAATAATGGAACACAGAAAGACAGCTTTTAAAAAGTATAAACTTGTCTTATATAACATGAAATCTTCATGTAGACAATCTAGAGTTAGTACAATAGCTCCATGGTTCCATAAGAGACTCAGGTTGTCCCTATTTTCCATTCATTCATCCTTGTAAGGCTTTGTCTTAAAGCTTCTTGCTTTAGATAAGTCATGTACCATTAGACCTTAGGTATGCGATCTAGACAGAAAGATGTATGAAGAAGGAAAAAAAAAAACCCAAAAAGCTCAAAACAAACCTATTCCTAATGTCCTGGGGACTCTCACCTGCTTTCATTCTCATTCTCATTGGCCATAGTAGTGTTACATGGCATCACAAGCAGTGGAAGCCAGAGAGTTGAGTAGTAGAACTTTTTAGCCTCTAAAGTTAAAAATCAGAAGCAACAAAAGTATTACTAAAGCTTTTTGATAGCCATTCCACAGTCTGTAATTATATTTCATTAAAGTAGTAAATAAGCTTGGAGTAAGTTTACCTGTACATGCACGTGTATGTGTGTGTATATGTGTCCCCTTCCCTTAAAAGGATAGGATGTTTTTCTCTGTAAATTCATTAAGAGCTTGCCATGTTTTAAACAGTGTACTCAGCCCTTTGCATCTATTAACTCATACTCACAGTAACCACATAGGGTAAGAGAAATTATTATTTCTGTCTTACAAATGAAAAAAATGAGACATAGAGTGATTAAGCAACCTGCCCAAAGTTACAGTCAGAGGGACTGTGATGAAGATGGAAGGATTTAGGCCCAGACAATCTGACTCCAGAGCCTGTGCTCTTAATCATTACCAGAAGTTGCCCATTTTTTAATAGGGTGAGTGCAGAGAGACAGTGGTGTATCTTTATGTAATTACAAATGCCTTTCATCTAGATTTAAGTGTTTTATATATTAATATTTACATTTTTGTTACTACTTGAGGGAAAGCTGTATAATCTTCCTCCCTCCTTCTCTGCCTGCCTCCCTCCATTCCTTCCTTCCTTTTTCTGTCCTTCCCTCACTCTTTTGTTTTTTTCTTGTCACTCTATCTTTTGTTCCCTCCCAAACTCCATTCCTCCTGTGTTTCATGTCTCTTTTCCTCTGCTCCTTCTTCTTTTAATTAATATATATTTATGAAGCTATTATTTGAAGTATTATTTTTAGCTCTCATGGATGTTAATTCTAGTGGGAAGTAAAAAGTGCTGAGGAGGAAGTCATACTTTAAATAGGGTGGTACAAGAAGGCCTCACTAAGATGATGATGCTTGAGGAAAGACCTGAAGGAGATGAAAGAAAACATCATGTAAATGTCTCAGAAAAGAGAGCCCCAAGACCATTTATGAATATTATTAGATTCATAAATATGAAGCTACATGTGCACAAGTTTATGTACTATGTCATTATTTATAACAGCAAAAGATTGGAAATAAGCCAAATGTTTATCAAGAATAAAGTATAGTATATGTACACAGTGGAATATTATTCTCCCCCCTCACACACACACAAAAAAAGAAAGCAACAGTGAACTATCTAAAAGGTAAATTAGGAAAACAATCCCATTAACAATAGCAGCAAAAAGAATGAAATACCTAGGAATAAACTTAACTAAGGAGATGAAAGATTTATATACTGAAAACTCTAAAATGTTCATGAAAGAAATTAAAGACACACATACACAAAAATGGAAAGATACCCTGTGATTGGAAGACATAATATTGTTAACAAGTCCATACTACCCAAATCGATCTACAGATTCAATGCAATCTCTATCAAAGTCCCTGTGCCATTTATTTTTCTTTTTTATTTGATTTTTTAATTTCGGAATATTATGGGGGTACAAATATTTAGGTTACATATATTGCCTTTGTACCATCCGAGTCACAGCTACAATCATGCTCATCTCCCAGACAATGTGCACCACACCCATAGGTGTGAATATACCCATCTCCTCCTCCCCTACCACCTGCCCGACACTCAGTTAATGTCACTTCCATATGTGAACATAAGTGTTGATAAATTAGTACCAATTTGATGGTAAGTACATGTGATGCTGGTTTTTCCATTCTTGTGTTACTTCACTTTGAAAAATGGGCTCCAGCTCCATCCAGGATAGTACAAGAGATGTTAGTTCACCATTGTTTTTTACTCCATGGTATACATATACCACCCACCCCAGGTCAGGTCAGCCTGCCATCCACACACTCCTGAGCAACTGGAGAGTCCTTCTAAACACATAAGTCCAGAGTCTGCTGTTGTCAGTGAAAAGGAAGCTCCCTGTGGTCAGAACACCAGGCACCCAGCCTCAAAAGGGGACCTCCCATCCTACTGCCTTGAGTCAGACATCAGGAGTCCTACTGCTTCTACAACTGCAGACCACCTCTGTTCTCCCTTGGGAGCCTCAACTCCTCAGGCTTTGTCCTGTGCATTCCCATACAGATACATATCAACTCCAACCCAGACTGTGAGTCACAGGAGTCCATTTGATCCCAGGGTGTTCTGTGACTTCAGAGCCTGGTCATTCTGGATGAATAAGGATTCTTTCCCCCAGTGTATGTTTTTATCTGCTTTGTCAAAAATCAGATGGCTATATAAGGATGGTTTTATGTCTCAGTCCTCAGTGTTGATCCATTGGTCTATGTCTCTTTTTGTGCCAGTAAAATGATGTTTTGGTTACTATAGCCTTGTAGTATAGCCTGCAGTCTGGTAAATTGATGCCTCTCAATTTTTTCTTTTTGCTTACGGTTGCTTTTGCTATATGGGGTCTTCTCTGGTTCCATAAGACGTGTAGAATTATTTTTTCTAGATCTGCAAAAAATGATGTTGGTATTTTAATAGGGATTGCACTGAATCTATAGATCACTTTAGGTAGTGTAGACATTTTAACAATGTTGATTCTGCCAGTCTATGAGCATGGTATGGTTTTCCATCTGTTTGCATCCTCTGCTATTTCCTTCTTCAGTGTCTCGTTGTTCTCCTGATGGAAGTCCTTCACCTCCTTAGTTAAATATATTCCTAGGTATTTTCTTTTCTTTTTTGCTATTGCTAAAGGTATTGAGTCTTTGATTTGACTGCTGTTGACGTTCATGAATGCTACTGATTTGTGTAGGTGCAAAAGTAGGTGGCATTTTTAATATGTTAACCCCTACATGCAAATATTATTGTGAAAAGTATTGAGTCTTTGATTTAATTCTCAGCTTGACTGTTGGTATAAAGGAATGCTACTGATTTATGTACATTGATTTTGTAACCAGAGACTTTGCTGAACTTATTAATCAATTCCAGTAATCTCTTGGCAGAATCTTTGGAGTTTTGAAGATATAAGATCATATCATCTGCAACCACATGTGCCCCCATTGGGATGCCCTTAATTTCTTTCTCTGTCTGATTGCTCTGGCTATGATTTACCACACTATGTTTAATAGAAGCGGTGATAGAGGGCAACCTTGTTTGGTTACAGTTCTAAGTGGGAATGCTTACAATTTTTCCCTGTTCAGTATGATGTTGGCTGTGGGTTTGTCATATATGGCTTGTATCATTTTTAGGTAAGCCCCGTCTAGGCCTATTTTGTTAAGTGTTCTTATCATAAAAGGGTGCTGAATTTTATCAAATGCTTTTTCTGCATCAATTGAGAGGATTGTATGGTCTTTGTTTTGACTTCTATTTATGTGGTGAATTACATTTATAGATTTGCATATGTTGAAACATCCTTGCATCTCTGAGATGAAGCCCACTTGGTCTTAATGGATTATATTTTTGATGAGCAGCTGAATTCTATTTGCTAGGATTTTCTTGAGAATTTTTGCATCTATATTCATAAGGGATATTGGTCTATAATTTTCTTTTTTTTTGTCGGGTCCTTTCCTGGCTTTTGTATCAGAGTGATGTTGGCTTCACAAAATGTTTTCGGGAGGATTCCTTCTTTCTCGATGTTGTGGAATAATATCTGCCAAAGCAATTTTCTACACAAGTAGAAAAAACAATTGTAAATTCACACAAAACCACAAAAGAACATGAATAACCAAATAATCTTGAGAAAGAAAAGAAAGCTAGAGACATCACACTTTTGATATCAAAATATATTACAAAGGATCAAAACAGTGTGATACTGGTATAAAGACAGACATATGGGCAAATGGAACAGAGTAGGGAGTCCCAAAATAAATACACTCAAATACAATCAACTAATCTTTGACAAGAGCACCAAAAATATGTAATAGGGAAAGGCTAGTCTTTTCAATAAAAGGGTTGAGAAAACTGGATATTCACATGCAAAAGAATGAAATGGAACATTTTCCTTACATTTAAATGTAACAACTAAAACTATAAACTCTTAAAAGAAAATGTAGGGAAATACCTTTATGGCATTGATTTTGGTAATATTATTGTGGGTATGACACAGAGCACAAGCAACAAAAACAAACAAGTGGTAATACATCAGGCTAAAAAGTTCTGCACAATAAAGCAAATAATTAACAGAATGAAAAGGCAACCCATGGAATGGGAGAAAATATTTGTTAACCATATAGCTGATAAGGGGTTAATCTCCAAAATATATAAATAACTCCTAAAATGCATTCACTATTTCACTAAAAAGGCAAACAAAAAAACCCTAATAACCTGATTTAAAAATGGGCTAAGGAATTGAATAGTCATTCCTCCAAGGAGACATAGAATTACCAATAAATATATGAAAAAATGGTTGATGTCACTAATCATCAAGTAAATGCAAATCATGGCTACAATGAAATATTACCTCATGCCTGTTCGGATGGCTGTTATCAAAACAAACAAAAGACAAGTGTTAAGGAGGTTGTATAGAAATTGGAACCCTTGTACATTGTTGGTGGAAATGCAAATTGGTATACTCACTACAGAAAACAGCATGGAGGTTCTTTAAAAAATTAAAAATGGAACTACCATATGATTCAGCAATCCAACTTCTGAGTATATATCCAAAAGAATTGAAATCAGTATCTCTAAGTGACATTAACATCCCTATGTTTATTGTAGCACTATTCACAATAGCCAAGATGTGGAAACAAACTAAATGTCCATCAACAGATGAATGGATAAAGAAAATGTAGTATATACATACAAAGAATATTATTCATCTTTAAGAAGAAGGAAATTCTGCAATGTATGACAATATGAATAAACCTGGTGGATATTATGCTAAGTGATATATCCAGTCACAGAAAGCTAAATACTGTATGAATCCACTTAGGTATCTAAAGTAGTCAAATTAATAGAATCAAAAAGTGGAATGGTGGTTACCAGGGACTGGGGGAGAGGGACATTACTAATCCATGGACATAATAGTTTCAGTCAAGCAACGAATAAGCTCTAGAGATCTACTGTACCTATAGTCAATAATAACATATAGTACACTTAAAAATTTTTCAAGAGGGTAAACCTCATATTAAGTGTTCTCACCACAATTTAAAAAGAGTGAAAATGACAACTCTACACTGATATGTGGAAATCACCAGGATACAATTTTACCTGAACAAAACAAGATGTAGAACTATATAATGTGTGCTTCTAGTCACATAATAAATGACGTATATACATATATGTCTTTTGTGATCTTTTCTGCCAGTAAAATAAGTACACATATACATACATGTCTTTGCTTACGTATATGTGTGTGTAGTATATGTATACATGTATTTTTTTTAAAAAAATGGAGAGATAAGCTAGAAACTAATTAAAATAAATACTTAAAGATTGTGGGTGACAAATACAGCAATTTGATTAAGCTAATAATTGTTGAATGAAATTGACCATCTGATGATGCAGGTATTCCTTGTAGTATTCTTTCAATTTTCTACATGTTAAAAAATTCATAATATAAAGTTATAAAAATTAAAATGTAAATATGAGAAGTGATTGACTTGAATAAGACACTGACCTTTATCTGTTAAAAAATATTAAAAATATAAAAATTTAACAAAAATCACCTCATATTTTGCTAATTGCCTACTTGTTTTAAATTTGAGGCATGATAAATTTGGCAATTGTCCAACAGGAAGTATGAAATCAGACTGATAAGTAATACTAATGAGGAAAAAGTAAAATATGAGGGTTTTTTGTAGAAAGAAAGTTGAAGAAATAACAGTGTTTTCAGAGTTATAAGGATTTTTATAAGATGTAAAGTGTCTAGTCATTTTCCCCTTCTGGGAATAGAGAACAGGTCTTAATACTAATTATAACAGCTAGCATTTGCATAACACTTTATTGTTCCCCAAATACTTTTCTGTCTCCTGGTAGAAATGGTTGTATCTAATCGAAGTGAGCTACTTAGAGTAATATTAGATTCATTTTCATTCTTTGGCAAAGAACAGACAACTGCATGGACAGGTGGGTTGTATAATTCTCCAGTGATTAAAAAGAAGCAATATATAACCCCTCGGGATTCCTTTTTGTTTATGCTTTTATATCTCTCATTCTTTTTATACAAAATAAACTATGCTTCAATAAAACATTAAATCCAGTGTACCCATATGTAAATCATTCTCAAAAGAGCAGCACTTAATTAGACCTGAAGTCTATTAATTCACATACTGGTTTTTTGCCTAAAAGCCATATTCAGCAAATGATATTTCTATAATAGAAACACTTATCATAACTGCAAAAGTGAATCTCTACCATTTGTGTAAAGTGGCACTTGCTCGGTTTTAAAACATACACAACAACCCTAATACTTTGGATTCTAAGGCAGGTTAGCCCTTTAACTGCTGGCAATGAAAATAGGATTTTCTTCCTAGTTGCCATGTGTTTCATAAAGGAACGTGTGATCAAAACAAATGTTAGCTATAGATATGTTTATATGTTTTACTTTGTGACATGTTTCGCATTTGAATTGGCCTCTTTTAAATTCTTAGATTTCAGTGGGGCGACTTTAGTTGTCTATTTGTGGACATGTGTTCTTCCTTTTCCTGTACCTAGGTTTTATTTGCTGGGGTTTCCTTCTAAGATGTTTTTCACGTTAGTAAAATTACAGGCCAATAAAAAACAAAATAAACTTCCCTGGAATCAGTAATATGACCTCAAGACAGTATAATTGCTTAATCAAGCAAATTCTCTAGAAGCCTTTAAGTCCCTTTTTCTGACAAAAGTTAATGAATAACTAGTTAAAAATATTCAAATTAGTTCTCTCAAGATGAGGAGCTTAGATATACAAAACTATTTATAGTATATCTTTTAGATTAACTCTTCAGAGTATGCAACGTAATTGCTACTGTAGAAGGAAGATCCTATGTGCTTGATGCCAGTTTTTAAGTAGTGGCATTGGATTTGGTTGAATGGGACCTAGTCATCTACCTGTA
This sequence comes from Cheirogaleus medius, assembly GCA_008086735.1. Taxonomy (NCBI): domain Eukaryota; kingdom Metazoa; phylum Chordata; class Mammalia; order Primates; family Cheirogaleidae; genus Cheirogaleus; species Cheirogaleus medius. Next base: position 7,739,459 of record VBSM01000483.1, read on the forward strand.
GGAGCTTCCACATTGGGCAGACACCCTGGAGGCCATGGAGATTGACCCTTACCCCCAGAGAGCTCAAGACATCTGGTTGTACGTGAAGAGAATGTGAGGTGACCTGCCAGGACTCTCCATAGAGTAAGTAATCAAGATCCCAGAGGCAAGTGTGACTGAGCAAACCTAAGAAGGTGAATCAGTTAGGCTCAGTACAACGAACAGATAACCAAAACACTGGTTATAATAAGCATTAAAAAAATACTTTTGCAAAGTAAAGAAATTTCTCCAAAAGAAAAGGATGAAGTACACAACAAATACAAAAACAAATGAAAATGGGAACTAAATTGTAAGAAAATTAGAAAATTAATCTATAAGGCACAACTCTGAAATAATACAGTTTGAAAAATGAAGACAGAAAAAAATGAAGGAAAGAATATTGACAAAGAAATAATGAAAGAAAAATTTTCAAACATTTAAGATACAAGCAAATTGAATAGGCCCTCAATGTACCCACAAAAATAAATGCAGTAAGATACCCACCAAGACATATTATCATGTTATATTACCAAAAAAACTTACAATGAGAAAATAAAAGAAATAAAAAGATATTATATTTAAATACCTTTATGCAAGAATGGCAATGGACACACCAAGAACAATAATGACAGTGAGACAATGGAGAGATTCATTTGAAATCTTACCTCCTAACTTGGAAACTATTGTTCATCATTTTAAAATCTGCTCTGCTTATTGTTTTATACATTCAACATTTGTTTTTCAACCAATTTCTTCGCTCATTTTTACCAAATCTACTTGCATCTTATAGCAGTATTATTCATAATAGTCCCTAAATGGAAATAACTTAATGTCCTTAAACTGATGAATGGATAAACAAAATATGGTATATCCATACAATGGAATATTGTTCAGCATTAATGAAATACTGATACATGCTCCATCATGGATAAACCTTGAAAATGATCTGCTAAGTGAAAGAATCCAGTCACAAAAAGTGACATATTACATGATCTCATATATGTGAAATGTTCAGAATAGACAAATCCATAGAGAAAGAAATTGAACTGGTGGTTGCCTAAGGCTGGGGAATGAAGGTAGTAGAGAGTGACTGCTAATGGGTGGTTTTTTTGAGAGGGAGTGTTGAAATGTTCTTAAGTTCTACTGTGAAGATGGATTGCACAACTCTGAATATACTAAAAACCACTGAACTGTGCACTTTAAAGGAGTGAAATTTATGGTATGTGAAATACCTCAATAAAGCTATAAAGAAAAGAAATCAAGCCTGGACTGGTTCCTATTATCAATTAAAAGGCAGTAATTATAAATAATCCAGCTTTCTATATGAACTATATTTTAGGGTAAACAAAGAGCCTTAGATGATAAGAGAAAGTTTTTTTACAGAGAAATTCCAGCAAATAAATATGTAAGACTTGATAGAATTAGAAAAAAAAAAATCACCATTTTTTTAACCCTCGAGAAAGTAATTCAGACAGTCATCAAAGAATGAGGCTATTGGGTAAAAGTCTGATTGGTAATTTTATAGTGGAGCCCATTTGTCATCACATGCTATGGTCTGAATGTTTGTGTCCCCTCCAAATTCCTATGTTGAAATCCTAACCCTCACAGCGATGGTATTTAGAGGTGGGGTCCTTTGGGAAGTATTAGGTCATGAGGATTGAGCCCTTATGAATGGGGGCTTAGTGCTGAGGGAGTTTGTTGGCCTCTTCCACCATGTGAGGACTCAGCTAGAAGGTGTCATCTATGAACAAGAGTGGACCCACACCAGACACCGAATCTACTGGCACCTTGATCTTGGACTTCCCAGCCTCCAGAGCTGTGAGAAATAAATTTCTGTTGTTTATAAGCCACCCAGTCTAAGGTATTTTCTTACAGTAGCCTGAATGGACTAAGACATCACCTGAACCCATGTCTATTTTAACAGCACTAAGAGGTAGACAACCAGATACTATGTGCCTACTTCATGGTGCTATATGAAATAGACAGCATCACTTACAAAGTTCTTGGTGAGGATAGAGACAAGAAGACATTATACATGAATCTATTCAAACCTTTTGAGCTGACAATTTATGGACAATTTGTGTTGCTGGTGAAACAAGTTAAATGAGACCACAATGGGATCAAACAGAAAAATCTATAATATAGGACATTCTATAGTACAACTGACCCAATTCCTTCAAGTCAATGGGATGAAATTTTTAAAAGATGTGGAGGAGGACTGCTTCAGATTAAGAGATTAAGGAAACATAACCAAACACAATGTGTGGACCTTATTTAGATCCTGATTCTAGTAACCTGTATGTAAAAAAGACATTTTTATTTTGACTGGAGGTGGAAAAATAAAAGAAGCAGGACTGTGAGAAGAATGGGAGGGAGCGCTCCCTCCACTCCCTCCTTGCTCTGATGGGCAACATGACCTGTTAGATACCGGGAGAAATCATGGAGGAGGAAGAGTGTGAGGATAAAACAAAGAGCATTCAAAGGGTGAAAAATATTGTCTGGACCCTGGTTAATGCTCAGGCCTCCAGCACAGCAACCAGAAGAGAGAGTGACCAAGCTAGTAGGGGTGTCTTGGCTGGAATTGTGGGAATCCAGGGAGGAGTAAAAGAAAGACCAGAAGGAAGAGCAGAGGATTAAGTACTACAAGTTATCAGGGCAGGTGTCAGGAACTGCACATCCCCCAACACGCACTGAGAACTTTTCCTGTGCTCTCCCCATGGAGACAGGCTGCTGCTCCTTCTCTCTTGTGACCCTCACCTCCTCCTGAGGACCAGGGTCTCCTCACTTCCCAGATGGGGAAATCACCTGACAGAGGAGCACCGGCAGCCCCAGAAACTCCAGGAGGAGATACTGAGAAGGTCAGAGAGCAAGGATGAACAGGGCCCAGAAGACATGGATGTCAGGAGTGGAGAGCTCTATTTTAAGAAAGTGTGAACTGACGTGGGTTTTTGTGTTAAGGAAACTAAGGCCACAGCTTTGGCGATGAATGGAGATGATGAAGTAAATCGAGGATCATAAAGGAAACTGATGTGTATACTGTATGTATGAAGGTTGCCCTTCATTTCAAAAAGAGAGGAAAAAACAAAAAAAATAACTGGTTATAAAAAAGACACTTTTTGAGAAAACCGAGAAGTTTTGAATATGGCTTTGGTATCAAACGATACAAAGGAATTCTTATTATTTTTGTTAAGTATGATAATTATAGTTTGTAAGAAAATGTTCATATGGTAAAAAGGCATATTAAAATTTCTGAAATTAATTGACATGAGGTTTAGGATTGTCCCTAAAATACTTCAATTTAAGGCATTCAGAAAGCAAAATATTGATAATTGTTCAATCTATGTGATGCGTATATAGAGTTTATTATCTATTCTTTATATTTGTCTTTGAAAATATTTACAATTAAAAGTTTTATTTTAAGAAATGTGTGCCTGTGGGATCACCACCTTCCCCCCATTATTTTCTTCCCTCTTGTGTTTGCTGAAGTATGGCACACCCAGAGTGTCCAATTATTCAATCTGGAGGTGGCATCACAGTGCAAATGCTATACAGTAATAATAAATTACAAGTGCACAGATTCACATTTCTCATCTCTTTTTGTACAAGATAGAGCATTAACCAATCCATTCATGCAGGACCTCCTAAATCTTAGTAATTTTTTTTCTTTAAAGTGATGAGAAGCCAATGAAGGATTTTAAATAGGAGAATGGCATAATCACATTAGAGAGCTGAACACATCACTCTGACTGCCCTCTGGAAAATGAATTAGAGGGTAAGCAAAAGGGATGCAAGGAATCCAGTTCAGTCAATAATTTATTTATTCAAATGTATTTATTGAGCATTTAGTATGTGCTAGGCATCCTTCTTATTGGTGAAGTAATGCAATAGTAAAGGTGGTTGGTAAACATAGTTTCAACTATGGTAGTCATGGGAAAAATTGGAAAACTTAGATTTATTTGAAAGATATTTTAGAGGTAAAAGTAACAGAAAAAGACTTAACAGTGGTTTAGTAATAGAGAAGGAGTCAAGTTTGACTCAGATTTCTGATGTGAAACATGGGATGGAATATCTACAGTGAAGAAGATCAGATTCATAAGGAAAGATCTTAAGTTGTATATTGAACATGTGGAGCTTTATATATTGGTCAAGTAAATCAGCTGGATACAGGGAGCTGTATAATGGAGGTAAAGTCTTGGCTTCTAGGAGTCTTGGAGATAAATTTGTGATTGATTCATCTATATAAAAGTGGTATATCTTATTTTATCACCTTTCTCTTCATAAGCAACTTTTCAAGGGTCACCGTCTCTATTAATTTTTGTCAACTTAGACTGTGTTACAATTGTCTTCTCCAGCCTTTGTCTCCCTGTTATTCTGGCACAGGCTGCGCCCGTGGTGTCTGTAGCCTCTTCATTGTATTCACTTGTGTTTCAGCTGTCTCCTTGTGCTTGATTGCAAGGCCTTTAAGGATCAGCATCTTAACTTACCCCTTGTTAGCAAGTGTCTGACACTATGTAGCCCCCTAATAGAGTAGGCACTTAAAGGTGAATATGGAGGCAGATTTACCAAGTAAGTCCTGGAATATAGCTAGTGCCACAACATGAAAACCATAGGCTCCTTCAAGTATCTTTCTAAAATAGTCTTTTTATAATGAATGGCAATAGTGACCCTACCCCTCCCCTCTCCCCCCCAACACATGTAGTAGATAGAGGAATGGTACTCTGAAGTGGATAGTGTAGAAAACTTTAAGGATGTATGAATTTTTTTTCAAGTGATGAAGTTAAATCACAAATAGCTGGATTACCAACATATAATAGAAGTAGCTGATTCTGAGGAAATTCTTAATGTTATTTATCCAAGTGGCAAACATGTATGTATGTATGTATGTTGTGTGGGGGAGAAAAAAGTTTTCCTCCACCTTCCTAGGTTCTATAACTGGGGTTTGGGAATTAAACTTACAAAAACAGATTAACAGAAAAAAGGAAATGTTAATATTTTTACATGTACAGAGGGGGAACGGATTCACAAAAAAGAAGTGAAAACTCCAAAGAGATGGTTAAAGCCAGGAGCTTATAAATCATTTTAGCAAAGAGAAATAAACTGTGGAAAAGTTACTAGACAAAGAAAAAGGGGGGTGGGCTTTTCGGGACAGTAAATTGTGGGAAGGTAAATAATGGGGAAACTAATGGAAAATAAAGTTTGTTTAGTAAGTTTTGTTATGCAGACTTAAGTCAATATAGTCTTCAGTGATAAGAGTAGCCTTCATGAATAAGGAGAGAGGACACTTTCACAAAAGGAAATTTATGCTCTATTTTTAGGTAGAAAGGGGAAGGGCAGAGAATTCCTCCTGCATCTGTTGCTTCTCAATCGCCTTCGACTCAAAGTAATTCTTATGCCAAGACAGCATATTTTGAGGTGGCATATTCTGATCCCTTTCAGACATAATGCAATTATAACTATTAATATGGATCCATATAATTTTGCTTTACTGAATCTCAGTTTCTCATCTATAAACTAAAAAAAATTGAACTAGATGATCTCTAATGTTCTTTTCAAGTGTCAAATTTCATTAGAATACATACTTTTCGTCATCTGTCCTACATGATTTTCACATTCATGGAAACTGTAATTTTATAAGAATTTCTAATAAAGGACATGCTCCAGAATATTACATGGGTAACATGAGGATGAATCATAGAGGAGCTTAGCCAATCCCTTCAGTAGACAGTTTAACAAAAAGATCTAGCCTTTCAAATTTAATACTCAATTTTATAGGTGAAGATTTTAAAATTTCTGGAGTCAGCTACTCAGTTTGTGATATAAGTTTAATTGTATACATAAAAAACAGAATTGTGTTAAATGTGGGTTATTGCATATGCCAAAATGCTGTCCGTCTGATCACAGTATCACATTCATGTGGTATAAAATTCTAATGCCTCTTGGAATCTATATTATCCTTGGAGAGCCATTGAGATGTTCACTATTCACATATGATTTCAAATATTACTTAATGACCAGATAGATATTCTCTAAATTTTCTAGATTTATGAGCAAGTCAAAATGTATTGGCTATGCATTTTGTCCCAGTTAGTATCACCTACATCATTATTTAAAGTGTCTACATATGGAAATAGAACCAATTACCAATCTAAACAGACTTCAAAATCATACAGTGTTAGGATACAAGAAATTCAAAGCAAACACAATTAGTGTTACTATTTCATCCCTGAAACAGGTGAGGGGACTCTGCGTATTTTTAATGCCCGTGTTGTCTTATTGAGAGGTTTTTGTGTGTTTCAGTATTGATGCCTCCATATAATCCTTTTTTTTCCTGCTCAAGAATATAATCAATAATGTCAAAATAAGTCTAAAAATAAAACTCAAGTTTTTGTTTTTACATTGCTGATCTAAACTAGATGCACCAATCATTAGTAAAATTGATGAGCTTAAATCTGTGTCATTATTCTAACTGATTGTAAAAGCCTCAGGGCAATTCTGCCTTTGGCATCCCTGAAACTTAATATGAACAATATCACTCAAAACAATCACATAATAGGGCCTTTATTGTCGGTTCATTAGCATCCAGAGATAATTTTGCAAGGGATTATTCCCTTCTGTTCGGCAGAAGGTTTTTTCTTTCTTCTCACTGACACTGTGTTTTTATCTGAAAAGATTGCTATGAGTGATCAGATGCCAAATACAACATAAGCTTTTTATCTAAGTTCTGTAGGGGGAAAAATGACCAGGGAAACTACTTATTCTGCTGCTAGAAAAACTTTAGGTTGGAAATTATAATTATAATATAATATGCCATGGTGTCATATTAAAAGTAGGACCCAGTGCCAATTTCATTATAATCAGTTTACCAGGCATCCATGGAAACAACTCTTTCACTGACTAAATTACTATACATTCCCAAATTTTGGAAGAGAAATCTACACAGATGCAGAATCTAAATAGAACAAAGCAGAGTAAAGAGTTGGCACTATTCCACTGAAATAGGTCAGCGGAGACAAATAGTTTGTGTAATTCAGCCATTTTCCCAACTGCACCCCCACAAGTATTTTTATTATATAAATTCACTTATTCATTTATTCAAGGGTTTATTGAGCATATACTATATGCCAGTCACCATTCTAGAAACATGGGAAACAGCTTTTACCTCAAAAGCGAAAAATCCCTGCCAACAAAGAGTATATATTCTAGTAGAGAAAAACAAAACAAAAAAATAGGCAAAATAAATAACATGCATACTATGGTATATGATTCTAAATACTATTCGAGGTGGCAGAAAGGGGAATGGAAATTCTGGGGGTAAGTGGTGCTTCAGTTAAGTAGTTAAGTACAATGGTCAGGAAAAACTGCACTCAGAAGGTGACATTTGAGCAAAGACCTGAAGGAGGTCAGAAATTGAGACAAGTGGATAATTGAGGAGAAATTCTGAGTAGAGTGGACCTGAGAGGAGAGTGTCTGAAGTGTTTCAGGGGCAACTGGGGAGCTCATGTAGTTGGAATGAAATAAAGGAGGAGGTAAAAAGTTGGAGGTGAGTGAGGTTGGAGAGCTAAAGAGGAGGGGCCATTATAAGGTTTTTGGCTTTTACCCTGAGAAAAATGGGATGCTTAATGGAGTGTTGATCAGTAGAGTGACATGATTTACTCGGGCTGCTGAGTAGAAAATAGACTGAGGAGAGAGGAAAAGGCAGAAACGGGACTATTATGAGCTAGCTATTACAATAATCTAGGCAGGAGACAATCGTGGTTTGGAAAAAGGTGGTGACAATGGAGATGATGAGGAGTGTTTGGATTTGGGATTGGATACAATTATGTGAGAGATAAGGAATCAAAATCTAATGATTTTAGCCTGAACAATTAAAAGATGGATGGATTTACTGAGCTAAAGAAGATGAAATGTGAATGAAGAAGCTTTGAGGGAAATTCAGGGAGTTCAGTTTTAGACATGAATTTTGAAATGATTATTGCACATCTAAAGGGAGTTTGCAAGAGGTCAGTTAAATACCAAGTCTGGATATTAATGAGAATAATTCTTGTTCAACAAAATCTTAAATAGCATTATTAATGAAAAGAACTATGAGCAAGAATGTTTATTTAAGAACAGAGTATAAGCCTATAAAACCCAATTGCAAGAAGCATAGCCATGCTGCATGGGATTATGGGTTATAGAATGTCTGTTGACTCTCTCTTTCCTGGACAGAGGGGTCTCTCAGCACTCTTTCTCCTTGCTGATTTACATTATTCTCTTTCCTGATACCTGTTTTCCTCTGCCCTATAACACACGGCTCTTCACAGCAGCAAGGTCAGAGTGTAAAAGATGACTTTCCAACTTGGCTGTTAACACTAATCGACCCTCTTCTGAAAGAGAATCTGATTGACCAGCTTGTATTAAGCATTTCCTCCTTGAGCTGAGCATATGGATTGGAGAGAAATTAGAAGCATCAGTATCATAGGATTCTTAAGCTAGACAATAATTATGAGCAAAATTTTCCTGAAAGTTATTATATTTCTTTCCTCTGACTTCATGAATTGCCATAACCTTGTAATTCCATGTGAATAAATATGTTAAATATCCCAAAGCCACTAAATCTACCTGCTGATCTAGATTTGGAACTTTGTGTTTATAGAGCTACTTTAAATAAACTGAAGCAATGGATTTAAAAAACGATCTTTAAGGAATCGCTGAAACAATAATCTTTTCACATACACACACACACACACACACACACAAAGTAGAACATTTTAATTACTCATGATCTTGGCCCTGGTTTTCTTGGGCCTCATCAGGATATTATAAGCAGTCTTATGCTGCTAAGCTACCTCTGGAGGGGCAGTTGGGGATTTGTAGCATTTGCTGATTTTTGTGGGCTAAATACTGCCAATATGACCAGTGTCAAGCCACCAATGTGATGTCACTGACTGCAAATTGGGAAGAAATATATAAAATCTGCTCTTAACAGTATAGCACATCTCTGATAGTGTCCATTTTCCCCTGATATGCAGTGGATCTTAGGACCCCTTTTCCCATGAAATCTGGAGCTTAGGAAGACCTTCAGACTGGTGATACAAATTTGATAGGCATTAATCCATTCATGATATTTAAAGACACAGGACTGGATGAGGACAGCAAGGGGATAGTAAAGATGGAAGATAGTTCAAGGTTCAGAATTTGATTCTAGGTCAGAGAGAAGGAGGAAGAATCTTTAAAAGATTGAGAAGAAGTAGCTCGTTAAGAAAGGAGGAAACTAGAGTTGACTCCACTGGAAACCCTGTGAACATCAGTCCAGATGAGACTGGAAAGATAGAAATGGGCCAGGCCTTTTATGGCCTCATAGGTAATGTTCAGAAATTTTTTGTTTATCATAAACTAGTAATTGCTTTATGTCTTGAATTTAAAATATTATCATGTCATTAATATGAATATTTTAATATGTATTACTTTAGTTCTGGCATCTAAATAAAATTTAATTTCTTTTCAGAAGGTCAATTGATTCAATCCTATAAAATTAGCCAATGTGCCAAGTTAAATTAATTAAATTAATGATTTTTTGTTTTGTTTTAAAACTAGAAATTTTCTGTATTCTGTAGGAAAAAACTGACTATAAAATATTACTTATAAACTTTAATTTCACCCAGTAGCTTAATGTGGCCAAATACTTTATGTTTAAAAAGCAGGGACTGCCTTAGTGTGGCATTATTATATTAAATTGCAGACATTTTTTTTGCCTACCTATTTTCCTTCATTTAAAGCCAATACAACCTGAAAGCCTATATTAAGGTCATGAATAGACATAAGAGATTTAAAACCTTTTTAAAAAGCAGAAAGATTTGTGTATACATCATTTTATGTATACATCAGACTCAATTAAAATTAGTAGCTGAAATGGACCTGCAAAATATGTTTATTTTTTTATTACAGAAAAAATGCATTTCTTATCTCTCTTACTACATAAATATTAATCTGGTTTCATGTTAGAGTCATAGAATAATCTTCAAAACTAAAGGGCCAGCGAGTGCCATTTGTGAATAACATCAACAGTTTTGGACAATCCCAATCATCTGTCACTGCACATTGTCATCTCAGCTGGGCAACCCTGGCAATATTGCAGCAGGCTATTGTTTATTGAGAAAGCTAATATTAGGAGGAGATGTGATAAGAATTCCTTAAAAAAACTAATTGAATGCTATCTGCTTTTTGGCAATAGCATCTTGTATCTCTCTGTAGTTTATCGCTTTAGAGTCTTTTATTCAGTCTTTTTATAAAATCCCATTATTTAAAAATTGAGGGCAGAGTGATGGCATGTAAGAAGCTTTATATATTAGTCTGATACTCAATGATAACCCTTTCTCCTCTACTACTCAACAAACCCTACTTTATTGAAAAACATGGGAAAACCTGCAGAACATATTGAGATCTGAGTCATAATCCCAGGGTTCACTTCATACATTTTCCAAATTTTTATAGTAATTTTTACATAGGAAAAATCAAAGTCAAAAGTTTATGAAAATGTTATTAAGGGTGGGGTGGAAATATTTCTATTAAATTATTCCATTTCTAATGTTTTTCAGCTGATTCCTCTTATAAAATGGTTATGAAATCCCTAAACAGGACAAATAAATGAAGAGATACATGATCAAGAAAATTTAGTGAAATATTAATTGTAGAATCTAGGTGGTTTTAATTATATAATTCTTTCATGTTTTTAATATGTTTGAAAATTTTCTTAATAAATCATTAGAAACACAGCACCCAAAAATTCCTCTCTTGACCTTATCAGTGAAAATGTAATAGACATTTGTTTGCCATCAAATGATTATTTATAAGTTTAAATCAAAATAATCTTGCAATATCGAATTCTATCTGCTAAGGAAATTCCATACTTTCAATTTGAATTTGAAGAAACATGAACTGGGAGGAAGAATTAATGAATTAGATTACAATATGTAGGAAATACATCACTGGGTAGCAAGAAAATAGTAATGGGAATTATAATTTACATTTTTGTAAAAGAACTAGAAAGAAACCAAAAGTGCATAAAGTCCCTGTTCTTTCCACAGAAGTACATTAACCTGACTAACTTTCAAACTAATGTTTAAAATAATTTGAGAGTGGAAATTGTTTACTTAATATCTATCTATTTATTTATTTAATTTACAAAATCCTTCACTATTGCCATCCGGAAACAAAGAGTAAGAGCTAACACAGCTCCTGGTGAAAAGGACTTTCCCCTTTGCTATACTTCTCTGGTTTGGCCTTGGCATTTGGGGACTTAGACATAGTTCTTGATCCTTCTGCCTCCTCCCTTTCTCCTGCAGAAAAAGAGGATGAAAGCAGAAATATCAGATGGCCTGTAGGTGCCCATCTATGTAGCAGCACAAATACCAGCTGAACGTATTTTTGGTCAGGTACAAAGAAACAAATGGCTGTTGGTTTTCCCAAATGTTGTTTACCCTTTTGATATTCTTCCCAACAACCATCATGTATAAATATGTATGGTATTTATTTTAGTATGCAGCTGAGTACAAATTAAGCAAGGTGCTCTCATACTAATACTTATTCTTTGATATGAAGTTACTGAGCTGTTTAACTGAATGGATTTGGGACAACCTTAATGGTTACTTCTAGGCTAAATTTTGCTAATAAAAAGAATATAAATAAGTAAATAAGTAAGTAAATAAGGGATTCTCAATACTTAGGCTATGTTTGAAATTGTATCAGAGGCAAGGGACTTGCTATGATCTTAACCTCTGGTTTTTATACATGTCTCGAAGGCATTTATATTTTGTGGCAAATGTCAAGCATCAGGTAACAGTACCTGTATTCCTTTTTTGAAACAAAATGTTCAGGGCATGAGTCAAGGAGCAACAACAGCAGCAACAGCAGCAAAGGTTGTAGCATTAATGGTAAATGTGAGTGGACTGTGGAAGGCTGGCAGGAGTTGGGAGCTAGGTATCAGGACATATTTCCTGGTTTAAATACACCAGACAAGAGGAAAACAAACAAACAAAACTTCCTTTCATTAGGGACATTACTGTTTTAAATGTCTTAGAACAAATCAAAGTCTGAATATTCCATTTCTGGAATTTTCTTTTTCTTTCAAAATGATATTAACATTCCTAAACTGGAACCAAACGACATGTTAGATTTGTCAAAGAAGTTTTCAAAAATGTTTTTGGAGTAGTGAACAGAGAGGGGAAATGGAGGAAGGAGTGAAGAAGATGGACTAGAATGCACGAAGAAGCAAAACTGTAAGATACAGCGGCACCATAGTCTCTGAAAGGCATCAGCTGCAAGAACTTCTGTCAGATAGCAGTAACACAATTTACACAATGAGTACTGTATCAGTCAAGGCTCAGCTCAGGAAATGAAATACACACTAGAAATGTTAAGAAGCAATGGATTGGCTACAATAAATTAAGCACTTAAAAAATTGCTGGAGAGTTGAAGGAGTGGTTTCTAGTTTTGGTCTCCAGAACAATGAAGAGCTGACCCACCAAGGTTGCTACCACCTTGGTGGCTGACATTGGGCTGTGAATTTCTGGATCCCAATAGCAGATTCAAAAATCAGGATGTGAAATCAGAAGATGCTATTGCTGCAGCAGCTGCTGCTGCAGCAAATGCTTTTGTTCTAGATAACAGCTTTTTCAACACTGCAGCAGAACAAACTCACCTATCCTTGACTTTGCCTATTTGCAGAAAGAACTTTAAAAAAATAGATGGGGGGTCAGAGAGAGGGTTTCCACCTTACTTCTGCCTTCTGAATCTTATGTAAGAGTAGCTAATTAGTAGAAGGTAATTAATATCCAGAGTCTTACTTGCAAGGGTATCTCAAAATTAGAGTTTTTTCAATTTCTAATTATTCTAGATCTAGAAAGATGGTAGAAGGAAGGAGTTCATCCACAATATCCACTAGAGTCAATATTCAACAATAGGAAATATTTATAAATGCTCATACAATTATTTTATATTCCAATTCTTGGACCTAAGATCATAACGTGAGTAAAAATAGTTTTCTAAAATATAAATATGTCTCTGAACACATCCTTATGTGGGTAACTCATATTCAGATAATAGGCAAAAGTACAGTCTGTTGACTGGCTAGATTCAAATGCTGATCTTGCCATGCATTAAGTATGTGATTTTGTACAAGTTATTTAACCTGTGAGAATCTTAGTTTTCTCATGCTTACAATAAAAATTACACTAGTAACATCTCATAGGGTGGGTATCAAGATTAAATGAGAAAATACATGTAAAGTGCTTATATAGAGTCTGATTCATTGTTGTTATTGTTGCTGTTGCAGTTGTCACTGTTGTATATTGGAGTCAGGCAACTCACATTCCTTGGGTTTGAAGTCCAGTTATGGCAGTTACTAACCCTGTGACTGTGAGAAATTTACTCAAAATTTCTATGCCTAAGTTTCCTCATGTTTAAAATTGAGATTATAATGGTACCTGATACATAGGGTTGTGATTAGGAAATAAATAAAAAATGCATATGAAGCGATTTTAATAGTGTTGAACACAAAATAAGATCCAGAGTATTTTTTAAAACATTCTACATTTCAGTACTGAATTTGCTTTAACAATATCAGTCTAGTCAACATTTTCTTTCAGAAGATTTAACACAAGGTCTTGTTTTTGCAATTTTCCTGAGAAGCATCTCTTACCTATTCTGTTTATTATATCTTATAGACACAGATTGCATTATAAATTATCTCAGGCATGAAACTGTCTAGACTGGCACACAATATTCATATGCTATCCAGATATGATATGATGGATATTATATGTAAAACCTTTACTACCAGTATAGTAGGTGCCAAATAACAAAAGTTTTAGGATGTAACACCACTAATTTTCTCTCTCAAAAGCAGGGAAATATGACAATAGAATAAATTAGGAAAAAGAGATACAATTGAGAATATGATTACAGATTGATTTTTTTCAATGTTAGGTTGTTTCTAAGAAAAAAATTAAATTCATAACTGTCAAATTTAAGAAACAATCCCCACTTTGGAAGACTGTTCAGTTTAGTGGAAACTATATTGTGATCAGAAAACCAAACCTGCATTCAAATCCCCATTCTGTCACCTATTATCTTTGTGACCTTAATTTGCTGTTAAACTTTCAGGGCTATAAGGTAGCCCCATATTCAAATGGGGCCTTTTCTCTTCTAATATGAGACTATCTTAGAAGGTTCTTAGGAAGACTGCATTCAATTTTGCACATACCTACATGATCATAGGTTTAACCAGCACATCTAGAATTTCTTTTATTTCAAGGTTTAGGGAATATCTTATATTAAAAAAGTATTTTTATGGTACAACTTTAGTTTATAAAACAAAATGTAAATTCAATGTAAAAATAAAGAAATATAACTAGGCTTACAAATAATTGAAACATATTTATCTGAAAATTGAGGAAATATTCAAGCATGGCTTGATTGTCAGGTGTAGGCTTTGTGATCACCCCAGTGGATTAAAGCCCAAGCTTAATTAATTAAAAGCCCAAGTACTTTGGCATTTAATATATCCTTGATCTTGAGCATGTTACTTTACCTGTTAGCTTTAGTTTCCTCCTCATTTATGAATGGGGATGATTAAAGTACTTATCACAAAGTTGTTGAAAGAGTCAAATGAGCACCTAGTACATAGTGAGTCTCAATAAATTTTAGCTATTATTAATATCATCATCATGGTCATTAAGTTGTCTGCTACATATTTCAAACACTGATCAAGGGTTCAACTAATGAAGTATTTGATATAGGTCAGTGAATTTTTTCTTTGTTAAATAAGCCACGTTGTCTCCATATTTATAACTTGAGTTGGAGACTACTCATCTGTTATTTTCACTAATAAATTTACATGTTTTAAAAATATTTTTGAATTTGAAAGTCAATACAATATAGTGGCTAATGATAAATAATTTCATAGTAATACTGTATGTGTATTGCATATACATTAATATTAACTCATTTAATAATCACCACAATTATAGGTAGCGACATAGTCATTATCCCCATTTTACAGATGTAGAAGCATGGAGAGTCTATTTCAAGATCACACAGATGGTAAGTGGCAGAGTGAAGATTCAAACCCAGGCTGTATGGCTCAGGATTGGTCTCCATAAACACTGTGCAATACTGCCTCTCTAACTCAGACTCTAGGGTAATGCTGACATAGGTTTTATTCATAGTTCACCACTTAATTGGACATAATTACTTAGCCTTTCTAATCCTGAATTTCCTTATCTATACAGGAAACCATTATAGCCATTACAACGTTAGTAATTAGAAAGTAGGAGAATTCAAGGAGGTGGGAGTAGACTGATTCTCACTTAAAATCTATCACAGTAGAAGAAAAATGTCTTTCCATAGCATTGCTTGAAAGAAGTAGAGATGTGCAGTGAGGGCAGCATTTCAGGAGAGTGCACATTTTAATAGCATGGAGATAGAAGAGAGAGAATAGAGAAAGGTCATGACAATGGGAACACATCTTGATGTTTGGGCGAAAGAGAGAAAGATTTTTGACAGCTGTCATGAATAGTTAAGTTGGAGGGTACTGAAAAAATAGGATTTATAGGCTTGGTATTAGGGAGCATTGGTGAGTAAAGAAAGAAATAGAGTATGGTTTTAAAGGGAGCTTCAAATGGATGTGTAAAAACATTGACTATTACAAAGATTTCTAAAGATTATTTTAAAATAATTTTTAGGAGGCTACACATTTGACATTTTCTTATATGTAAAAATCCTTTATTATTACCTTAGAACTGTGTTAGAATTTATAACTTGAAATTAAGCAAAATTTTTGGTGGTGTTTTTAATCATTATTTTATGCTAATTACAATACTTTTCTTAAAGTTTAAGAAATTCATAGAACGTATCAAATGGAGAAAATTGACTTGGTCATGGTTAGAGCATGCCACTAAAGCCCTAGGGATGGCCATTCTTAGAAAAGAGAAATGCTTTACGAGGTGTGAATCTAGAAGACTTCAAACTGGGGTTTTTCATGAACTCAGCTCCACAAAAATGTTTTTGGGATGGACTTACTGGGATGGAGCTCAAAAAGCTGGATACCCTTGGAGACTGAGAAACACTACAGTTATGCTTCAGCTCTTTGGATACAGACACCTGTTAAATGAAGTACTCATTGCTGAAGATAAGTAGGTTCTCCTATCCTGATCAGAGGACAACCCAGAGCCAACCTTGGGCTTACATTGGAGATTAATCTTTATTATTTGTTTCCAGTTTGGCAGTGGGTTATGAACAGAGTCAGTGTTACTGTTAGTGTTTCTCCGGCCTGGGACAAGTGCCTAGACTACAGAGCACTTTGGTAGTAGGAAGCCGCCCCACATTTGCTTAGCAGTGACAAAGGGTGACATCTAGTGGTAATTTACAACTGTGAGTATATTTACCCTATAAACATCCTGTTCCAAGTCTTTCCACAGATGTGGACACTGTACGGTGAGGGATTATAAACTCCCCTTAACAACTATGCTTACTCAGAAGTTGTCATTGCCTAACATCTAGGTCTGAGAGAAGAAAATTTGAGAAATTCCTCCAGAATGAGTCTTATAATATTTCCAGAGTCATGCTCATATAAGAAGGGAGGGGTGGAAAGTCAGGAAGATTGGGTTGTGTATTGGTAGACCTCTCGGATATACCAAATAGATTTACCTATCTTATTTATCTAAGAATTAACAAAATAAAAAAAATTTATATTCCTCAGAATCTAACTTGGGCTGTTTGTGAAGGAGATAGTGTTGTGTTCAAAACTCATCAGTGTGAAAGAATTATATACTTCAGTAGTCTACACAGCAGAATGTAGGCACATCAGTGGTAGATACAGAATGACATCTACACAGGGAAAGGTTAGAGGAAACAATATGGTGGTCCACTGGAAGAGAGGGCTGTTTGCTTCTCTGGAGGCGGCATTCACATAGCAAGCACATTCTTTTAACAAAAACCCAATAAACCCAATAAATAAATAGAAGATTAATATATACTAGGACAGGTGGTGATAAACTACAATTGCTCCTCTGAGTGGAAGAGGACAAAAAGAAGAGAAGGAGAATAATAATAACTAAATTTTATTGAGAGATTACTATACATTCAAATCCAAATCAAGTGCTTTATGTATATTCTCTTACAGTACTCTTGTTATATTCATTTTACAGATAAAGAAAGGCTTTATCTGCAGGCTCTTCTTTCCTAAGATCACAGAGATGTTAAGTAGAAGTGCCAGTATTTCTGGTCTTTCTGATTCCAAAGTTCATGCTTTAAGCTCTGTGCTAAAATTGTCGCAAGAATTTTTATCACTTTATGGTGAGATATTGGTTTACAAAGTTTAGATAAGTGTCATTTTCTAAATCCCATTAAGTTCAATTGGATTTCGATTAGAACTCAAAATTTATAAGCACAAATGGTTTGAACCTTCTTTGCTCTATCCCATTATGCACATACATTGGACCACTTGTGTAATTTTCTTATGATTGTTTCTTCTCAGAGACAATTCGACAATTTGAATCTTCACTCTGCTGTTGTCCTGACGTAATTAGAATAAAATGAATAATGAAGCACATGTTTGAGAATTTCCTGGTAGATTATCATAGTAATACCATACCACTTTCATTTTATGACAATGCATGAAACAAACGAAGGTCAAGGAATATGCCATGTTATATAGAACATTTGGAGTAAAATGCATTTGTCTCCATATTTTTTAGGTTTAAAAAATGTCTTTTCTAGGTGGGACTCCTCTTATCTCCTCCATCTCATATATTTGTCTGGAATATTAGGATCTATATCAGCTCAGAGAAGTTTACTTGTGCCTTTTATATAGACTGTAATGTCTTCCATTTTTATTACCCTGTATTTTCCAATCACCTCCTTAAAGCCTCAAAAAAAGAAATATAATGAAGAAGAATTTAAAATTAAAAACCCTAAAATTGCTCTTGTGTTTTCATCTCTCCGGTCCTTGCTTCTTGGAAGCTTCACTGCTTAGCCACTGGGCAGAGAATGAGATTGAAATGATGGAAACAGCCCCAGCCACTTTTATATAAACCTGACTGAAGAACTCTTACTAAGAGTAGATTTCTTATAATTGGGCTTGAAGGATCCAAAGAAGGTTTATAACAAGGTAGAAATGGTTGGGCATTCTTTGCCTTAGTAATCATGAGTACTGAGTATGTGGAGAAAAGTTAAATTGCTCAGCCATCCTTAATTAAAGGATATACTAAGGCCAAGCACATTCTATGCCAGGAATATAAGTATGATACCATATTAAGAATTCTATTCCCATAGTTTATTACATCAACACTTTTAAGGAGAACAAGCATATAATATTACCAATAAATACTAAAGGAACTAATTGATAAAAGTCAGCAACCAGTCTAAATTAATTAATTGTTTAATTAATAAAAATTCTGAAAGTCAATCTACAGGACTACATATTCAATTTGGGAGCAGGAAAAGCTACTCTTAACAAAGCATGTAAAAGAGAAGATAGACTTTGGTTTCATAAATATTTCAAAACTTTTCTATGAAAAAAATTATAAACAAATCTATTAAAAATTGATTTGAAAGGCAAGTGCACTTTAGAAGGCAGAGGTTTAATACAATGAACTATTTAAAATTGGGAACAAGGGGAAGATCTAATAGCAAACTAGGCAAAAGATATAGAAAAACCATTCACAAAACAAAAATCCAGTGGCTATCAAATACATGCAAAGATGCTAATTTTTGAAGGCACATAACTCAGTCCAGCCCATACTCAAGGGGAGGATGGGGACAGGAAGAAAACTTCCTTTTGGATGTGCGAGCATCTACATAATTATTAAGTTGTAACAAAGATTTTCTTTCTTTATCATTTATTCAATCATTTATTTACATGACTATTTACTCATGTATATTTCTTTTATACCTTGCATTATAATCTAATACTACATTATTTTGTTATGTTTGTTGCTCAAATTGTTCCACCTTTAGAGATTGGGAGTTTTTTCAGGTGGGCTCCTGTGTCCCTGTGACATGCCCCTATCATTTTGTCTTTTGAGCACTTCCTTACTTTCTGGCACTACACAATTCTGTAGGCTCATCTTACATTATCGCTGTCCTAGCCCTAGAATCAGCCATTTGTCCCAGGAATAGTGCTTCCTTTTATTGGAAAATGGCATTTAGAAACCAAGATCTGGACGCTGATTGTGCTTATTGCCCCTGAAGTGTCACTGCTTCCAGGCTTTCTTAGAGGGTACCTTTAGGAAATATATGAATACCTGCCTGTGTTTGTAAACATATCTACAATTATTTCTATATATATGCATCTGTATCTATCCATCTACATTTTGTTTTTAACCTCGAGTTTGCAATCAAAACACTGAATTGCAAAGTTACTTAGGTCAGCTCATTTTGCCGTTAGGCCCTTTATTGAATTGATATCACTTTTGAGGAAACTTGTATTTCCAGATTGTATAGTATGTGAAGTTTCATTCTCAAGTATAGCACATAGAAAATGTTTTCCTGTTAGTAATTAGACTGACTTCTTTTATTTCAATATTCTATAAGCTACATTTCTAACTTTTGTGTTTTTATGCCGCTCATTATTTATACATGTCATCTAATTTCATCCTCTATTCTTACTTACTATGTGACTGAGCTCCCATTTAAAATAGGCCTGCTCTCTCATTTCATTTCATCTACTGAGAGACATCCTCAATGTAATCTCCTCTCCTTGCTGGCCTCCTTTGTGGCATAAATCATGCCACCTGGACCTTGGAAGCCATTCATTGGCATCCATTCTTAATTTTTGCTATGGTCCCAGTAGTTGAATGAATATACTCTGTTCTCTCCTTGTACTGACCTTAGGCCTCTTCCAGTCAGCCAGCCTTCTCAGAATCCCCATGCACCATTGGGAAAGCTGGCAATATCAGGAGCTCTTGTCACACCACATTGGGCTGCAGTTTGTTCTGTAAGGCTGCAGAACCATCATCTAGACACTGCACACAGTTATTGTTGTAGCACTAATTAGTCACTAAGAGGTTTGTAGCCCCCTTCAACAAAGCCCCTGCACCCCTGATTTTCCCACAAACTATATGTGCTTTCCATCATTGGGGTTTCCTTTTTTTCTGTCCCCCAGGGCAAGGTACAAGGAATAGGGTACCCCCTTTCTCAAGAGCTTATCAATGTCTCCTATTTTGTTCCTCCACCAGTCTTCTGGTCCAATTCTTAATTCCTTTAAGTTAGAAAGAGTGCTCATGTCATCACACAATCTTCACTGTATGGCTCCATGCGCTAAAAATCTTCAGATTCTGGTGTTTTGGATCCCCAAAAATCTATTCATTCTGAACAAAGCCATACTCTTTCAAGTAGAAGCCTTATTTTTCAAAGTATTGTTTTTGCTTTGAGTTTTCAAACCTCTTTTTTGAAATGCACTTACCTTCTTTGTTCTTGGATTTTTCTGCTTGGGGACAGTGCATATAAGGAATGTCACAAAATTATTCAAATCATTTAAAATAGCTATGCTTATTAAATAGCTATATGTTTTCCATTTTTGAAGATTATAAAAAAGGGACTTGATTATTTCAAAACTCAGGAATAGAATATTTATTAGCTAATTATAATTTTTCCATTTTCAAAATTGGTAAGCATAAGAAATGAGGTGAAGATCCACACCTTTCACCTCTCACAAAAATCAACTCATGCCAGGTAACAGACTTAAACCTAAGGTGTGAAACTATTAGAATTCTAGAGAAAAATGTTGGAAATACTCTTCTAGACATTGACCTCGGCAAAGAATTTATGAAGAAGACCCCAAAGGCAATCACAGTATCAACAAAAATAAATAAACGGGACCTGATCAAATTAAAAAGCTTCTGCACAGCCAAAGAAACTGTCACGAGAGCAAACAGACAACCTACAGAACAGGAGAAAATTTTTGCAAGCTACACATCCGACAAAGGGCTGATAACTAGAATCTATTTAGAACTCAGGAAAATCAGCAAGGAAAAATCAAACAGCCCTATCAAAAAATGGGCAAAGGACATGAACAGAAACTTTCAAAAAGAAGACAGAATAATGACCAACAACATTTGAAAAAATGCTCAACATCTCTAATCATCAGGAAAATGCAAATCAAAACCACAATGAGATATCACTTGTCTCCAGTGAGAATGGCCTTTATCAAAAAGTCCCCAAACAATAAATGTTGGCATGGACACGGAGAGATAGGAACACTCCTACACTGCTGGTGGGACTGCAAACTAGTTCAGCCTCTGTGGAAAGCAATATGGAGATACCTTAAAGCGATACAAGTAGATCTACCATTTGATCCAGCAATCCCATTACTGGGCATCTACCCAAAAGAACAAAAGACATTCTATAAAAAAGACACCTGCATTCGAATGTTTATAGCAGCACAATTCACAATTGCAAAGATGTGGAAACAACCCAAGTGCCCATCAATACATGAGTGGATTAATAAAATGTGGTATATGTATACTGTGGAGTACTATTCAGCTATAAGAAACAACGGTGATACAGCACCTCTTGCATTTTTCTGGATAGAACTGGAACCCATTCTACTAAGTGAAGTATCCCAAGAATGGAAAAATAAGCACCACATCTACTCACTAGCAAATTGTTATTAACTGATCAACACCCAAGTGGACATATAGGAATAACATTTATTGGGCATTGGGCAGATGGGAGGGGGAGGAGAGGATGGGTATATACATACATAATGAGTGCGATGTGCACCGCCTGGTGAATGGACACGCTTGAAGCTCTGACTCCAGGGAGGAAGTGGGGGAAAGGCAACACATGTAATCTCAACATTTGTACCCCCATAATATGCTGAAAAAAAAAAAAAAGAAATGAGATGATTTATTTTCAGTCATCCTTTAGGAAGCCATTACTAGTGCCTGAGTGGCAGAGTCAGGGTCTAGGAGCAGGGAGGATTGGGAAGTAAACTTTTAATATTTCAAAACAATATCCAAACTACATACCCACATATATATGCATATGTGCGTAGATGTATAGTCACAAAAATGGTCACAATCTTTGGTTTCCTTAAAAACAATTTCACTAACTGTAGTAAATTCTAGGAATTATCCTTGGATAATCTCATATGTGCTCATAAATACATCACTCTAGGCTGCAACATAGAATTCCATAGTCCTGGAATCACCCCCCCAGCACCTCCTCCTTGCAACAATGTCTACTGCTGTCCCTCTGAAGCTCAGGAAGCCTGGTGAAGGTGTCTTTCTGCTACTGTTGCCACCAGCACCTGTTCAGGCCATGCTGTGGTGATTCCACATGGGCCTAAGTCAACCTGCTAAAGGGAGAAGCCCCTCTCCTGACCCAGGTACCACAGTCACTTTGATCATAGAGCACTGATGCCCTGTGCACTCAGCATCCCAGGACAATGGATAGGAGGTAGCTCTTCAGATAGTTTTGTTTTCTCATTGGGTTGTTCCTCTCACAAAGTTACAGGCCTAAATCTCCCTATCTGCAGGGTGGGAAGGCGAGAAATAGGAGAGGGGAAAGTCAGAGCAAAATAGCAAGGGGCAGTCCAGAATACATAAAATCATCCAACTCTACCAACTGCCACTGTCTTATTGGACCAAGACTAAAATGCTCAGCTTACTCTTCTCTTATTATAAAGAGTTTTTCCCCAAGAAGGTTTGTTGGTCTTTTTTATTTTTCCAAAGAGGTCTCTAGAGGATTTGTTCTTCCAAAGTTCTGGACATACCCTCTTTCTGAAATCCTAAAGTGCACAAAATTTAGGTTCAAGCTTAGACTTCTGCTATATTAGCATCAAATGTAACCACAATTGTCCCTTGGTATCCATAGGGGATTGGTTCTAGGACCCCTGTGGATACCAAAATCTACGATTCTCAAGTTCCTTATATAAAATGGTGTAGTATTTGCATATAACCTACTCACATCTTCTTGTACATCTATTTAAATCATCTCTAGATTATAATACCTAATATAATGTAAATACTATGTAAATATTTGTTAACTATATTGTGTTTATTTATATTTTTTATTGTTATATTGTTATTTTTTATTGTTTTTTCCAAATATTTTAGATCTACAGTTTGTTAAATCACAAGTACAGAGAGCTGAGTATACTAAAAATATATCCTTAATTTTTTTGTCATCTAGAACTGTATTTTGCTTTATGTTGATAATCTTCTGGTGGGCAGAACCTGTGTTAAGTAGGGCTTTCACTTTTTATTAACTAGATCACCATGAATAACATAATTACAGTTTTTTTCCTTTTTGTTTGTTTGTTTGTTTCTTGATTAGGAAATGGAGTCACAGAAAGATCTCAGCTAGTGCCCTTTACATGACCCCCAAAGCACTTAGCATGCATCTAAACAAATAGGATTCATTTTGAAGTGTTCACAGAAAGTAGTCAGTAGTGTAGAATAATATATAACTTTGAGTAGGTCAGAGAATTTGCATGAAAAATAAGAAAATGGACTTGTGAATATGAAAATTTGCAGATAGTTTAAAATAAAACATAGGGCAAAAGCATACTTTGAACATTTGATAAAAAATAATATCCCATTTCTGAAAATCCAGCCTATAAAATGCATATTAAGCATAGTATCTATTTTATTTGAATATTTTCACAGTGCAAAACCATTTCTTTAAATGATTGAAATATAAACAAAAATATCTAATTTCTTATTATTTCTTAATTATCTACAATAAAAATAACTTCTTACCATATATTCTGAACTAGAAACTTGATCTCTATTATTATTTTTACATAAATAATATTTTCTGTTGAAAATATGAATAAGCAAAAAAAACTAAAGCTAAATTATAGTTACACCCACTATTAATATTTTACATGTTTTTCTATGTGTATAACTTTTAAAAACTCTGATTTTTTTATTTAAAAATACATTGTAACACACTAGGGTTTAATAAAATATGCTTTTATGGTATATTTTAAAGGCCTTGGTTAAAGTTTCTTTCCTCTAGGGAGGTTTTTTATTTGTTTTGTGAGCCCAACAAACTTTACGTTTATTTGAGATATTTTTGGATCACACAAGTGACATAAACCAAAATACCAAACCGAGGGCTAGCTTTGGGGTTATGATCTATCTACCCAGCTACACAGAAACAGCAAAGTTTTCTTGCTGTCTCCCTCAAAGTTTTAGGTTTTTCTTTTCCCCTCCATTTTTTTTTCCTTCCTTCCTTCCCTCCCCTCTCCTTCCCACCCCTCCCCTCCCCTTGCCTTCCTATCCCTTCCCTTCCCCTCCCCTCCTCTTCC
>VBSM01000483.1:7763874-7846043 GCA_008086735.1 Cheirogaleus medius
AAAAAAAAACTGGCTTTGACATTTCTAGTATCTACTAAGGTTACTGATTTCACTGTGTTTTTGGCCTCTATATTTTCTTCCCTCCCTGCCAGCTTAGCAATGAAGTTAAAATACATTTAATATTTTATTCAGGATTTGACTTATTTTAATCAAGAGGATTGTTCTCTGAATCTATTCTGCCATAATGGCAGAAATGAATGTCAAGAATATTTACTTTGAAAGGCTAAAGATATATCATGTGTATCACTTATATTTTTATCCACCCTAAAATGAAATGATCCTTTAATCAAAATGTTTACAAAATAACAGATTATATAATTGTTAGTGAAATTTCTTTGAAAAGCCTATTTCATAATGTCATAATGTAGATGATAATAATCCAACAACTATGTTTTGAATCCTTTTGAAATGTCAGATGCATATCTTTTTTTCAATTAATGAGCTTTGGTATTATTATTTTGGTTGTATAGAAATATCGGTTTACAGAAATATTGGATAGAAAATACAGAGTGTTCCCATATACTCCCACACCTGCACCACACCCCCATTAATGGGTTATTCTATTATTAGCACCTTGCATTAGTGTTAGTACATTATTACAATTGAGGAGTTAATAAAGTATTATTACACATCTAGCTTTTGACATACATTTTTGGATCTCTTCAACAATTGAACAAGATAGATATTATCCCCATTTCAAAAATAAGGAAACTGAGATTGAGTGCTAAACCTGAATTCACAGACACATGTGTAGGAACAAGAGCTTGTACCATTATTTTCACTTTTCTTTCTATTTTAACTACTTTGAATAATCTTATATATTAAGTATCTTCTGCCTGATGAAATGTGCTTGGTATTTCATATTATTGAAAAAATTTACAGTAGGAAAGTATTTTATCCTAAAATCTCACATCAAGAACTAACATGCTTATCTCATGTTTATTTCATATAACTATAGTAGGTGGAAATACCAATTGGTGGTTGCTTTTCCCAAGGGTCAAACTAGCAATGAAAACTACTAATACTAATTACTTCATAAATACTCTTAGTGTGGCCTAATTTATTAATTTTTTAAAATTAATTTTATTGCATATATTTAAGGTATATACTCAATATGGTATTATGGAATACATGTAGATAGCAAAATGATTACTACAGTAAAGCAAATTAACATATCCATCATCCCACATAGTTCCCACTTATTTTGCTTTTGTGTTAAAGAATAGCTAAAATCTTCAGAAGGAATCCCAAATACAGTTCAATTTCATCACCTATAGTCTTCATGCCATATATTAGATCTCTAGACCTATTCATTCTATATAACTGCTACTTTGTAACCCCTGAGCTACTTCCCCCATTTTCTCTCCTCCGCTACCCCTGGTAACAACTGTTTTATTCTCTATGTCAGTATATTTGACTCTTTTCATTTTCTTCCCCAGATTCCACATATAAGTTAAATCGTGCAATATTTTTCTTCTTGTGTCTGGCTTATTCCACTTAGCATAATGTTCTCTAACTTCTTACATGTTCTGACAAATGGTAGGATTTCCCTTTTTTAAAGGCTGAATACTATTCCACTGTATATATTTATCACATTTCTGAATCCATTCATCCATCAATGAATACTTAAGCTGTTTGCATATCTTGGCCACTATGAATCATGCTGCAATAAACATGGAAGTGCAGATATCTTTATGATGTGATGATTTCATTTTCTCTTAGTATATACCCAGAAGAGGAATTATAGATCTTATGGTAGTTCTATTTTTAATTTCTTTAGGATCCTCCAAACTGTTTATCATTATGGCTGCACCAATGTACATTCCCACCAACAGCATACAGGAGTTTCCTTTTCTCCACACCCTTCTAACATTTGTTAATCTAGACTTTTTGATAATAGCTATCCTAATGCATATGAGGTGATATTTCATAGTGGCTTTGATTTGCATTTTCCTGCTTATTAATGATGCTGAGTACATTTTCATATACCTGTTTTCCATTTTGATGTTTTCTTTGAAGAAATATGTATCCAAATCCTGTGTTAATGTGGCCTAATATAATTTTGTCGGCCTTGCTCTTTGTCTCTAATGATAATACAGATATATATGAACCCAGTAACAATACCCTGTTTCTTACGATGCCTCAAATCATTCATTTCCTTCTAGCGATTGTTCTTATTACTTTAACTTTTTTTTTGGCAATTGGTTATGTTTTTGCTTAATAACAACTATATGACCTAAACAGCAAAGATATATCACCCTATCTGTAAATTATTGCTGTATAAAATGGTGGCCAATCTATGGCTTTTATTTCTTATGGAAAGTCATTTTATACATAAAGATAGATCAAGTACAACCAATTTATACAAATAGCAGCTTATGTTGACTCAAATATCAAAATCAGAACTAATCATATTGTAATATAAAGTTTCAATACTGTTGTTCTTTTGAGCAAACATATGTTGCATCTAATTGAATTCAAGAACAGTCATCCATCCCTCAGTATCCATGGGGGCTTGGTTCCATGACCTCCCTCAGATACTGAAATCCATGGATGCTTAATTCCCTTATATAAAATGGTATAATATTTGCATATAACTTGCACATATCATTCCATATACTTTAATCATCTCTAGATTACTTATAATACCTAATATCATGCCTACACATTCCTTCAGTCACATGGATTCAGTATAGTACTTGGCACACAGCAAATTTAAATTTTACTTTGTGGAACTTTATGGAATTTTTTTTTCTGAATAATTTTGATCCAAGGTTGATCAAATCCTCCAATGGGGAACCCACAGATATGAAGGGCTGACTATGTTCTGTACATTAGTGGAACCAAATTTCTGTCATCCCTTCCCTCAATTCTTTAGTCAAACAGTAACTGTTCTTGAGTTTGATGGCATGTCATATGAGGGATGTTCAGAAAGTATCCAGTCCTAATTTTCATAATTTTTCATATTTACATGGCTGGATACTTTCTGGACAGCCCTCTCTTATTAAGGTAACACAATACATCTGAAGAAAATGTGCCCAAGTCAAACCTTTTGCCTGTTCTAGCACAGCCATAATTAATTTCCTATAATATTCTAGGATTTCAAAAGCATGACACATTTTTATCATATTAATTGAAAATTTATTAATGTAATTATATGTTTTGTTTTATAGTGAATGGACATCCATTACTCAAAAGAGCTAACATCCGGGTTGTTGGGAAGTTGGTGGCCAGATCCATGAGAGAAAGGAAAATGAGACAACACTATAAATTATGAGAAATTGATTAATGTTTTCAATACAATTGTTGTTACCTTTAATAGTTGATCCTATCTACCCAAAGAAATAGGTTAACATTGGCCATAGGTTAATTCTGTATCAGCAGAAACAAAGGAAAAATATTTTTGTGTGTATGAAGAAGGACTTTGACAGGTTAGTCTATAATTTCTAAATATTTTTAGATGAATACCATTCATTTGATCTTCTTCATAAAAACATGTTTCATCATACTGAAGTGAACCTACATAATGTCAAGTATTCCTTTCAGTGGACTGAAATTTTTTTTCCCCCTACCAATAAATACCATAAAGAAACTTTATAATTTTTATTTCTAAAACTCATGATTCTGGTATAAAATGTTTATGAATTCATCATTTTGATTCTTTAAAAAAATAAAAATGTGGTGATTTGCTGAAATCATATATGTCAAAGAATTTCTTCGTTTGCCAGAATATCCTTCATCACTTAAATTTTTTGGAAATAATTGTCTTAGCTATATTAATTTTTAGTGTGGTGATAGTATTATTTTTCCATACTCATTGCTCACTCTAGTGTGAAAAACTCAAGTCAATATATGGTATTCCTGAATTTACTTGCCTTAGTACTGAAAGGATTTAAAGCACAATTGCTAAAATCAGTTTCTCAAGAATCTTGAAGTTAATTTTATCCATCTGTCCATCCCTTTATTTATGAATGAAATTAGAGAAACAAGTAAGGTGCAATGGTTGGAGGAACAGAATGACATAGAGGCCAGGTATGCATAGAGGTGAGAACTACATGACAATTGTTCCATTGTTTTCACCATTCTTTCCCTGGGTTACTTCTGTCATAGACTCTTCAGTTTTAAAACAAACAACTCTGAGGATACTTTCATGCAATGTAGTTTACTGTAAGAATAATATGTGTGGAAGTTATTAAAATGGAATCTCTAGAAAAGCCAACTACAAAAATCATGTTAAGTCAGGGCCTCATCAAACTAGAACTGAGATGGACTAAAAAACATAATGGAGCTCACTAACCAGAAAATTTTAGCAACAAAATATTTGATAGATAAAAAAAGTGATTACTAGATAAAATGTAGAGTTTGGCTTATCCGTGAAATTAAATTATCCATATCCTCCTTATTGGCAATTGAGAGAGTTTCATTTTAAAGAAAAAAGTATTTTTTCTTTATTTGTATACTGAAAAAAGCTGAAAAATGCACAATTTAAAAGAAAAAACTCACGTGAGTTAAATCTCAGCATGGTCACCATCATCAGCCTGCTCTTTTTTATAGCATTATTAGGGTAAAACTTTGGCTAGATTTCCACCATTGCAAAAAAATCGGGAGCAAAAGCATGGAGTTATAATGAAAGTCACTTACAAATTTTAATGTAAGATTTCTTAATGAATGTTGTATCATCACTATTTCAAATGGTAAATGTATTTACAAGGGAAAAATAATATATAAACAGTGTCAAAATTACTTTATAAAAATATGAAAACTAAGTTATAAATATGACAATTTGGGGCAGGATGCAGAAAGAGTTCATTTTTCCTCTAATAAAATGTGATTCTTTCCTACATTTGACTATTCTTAATTTTTAGCAAACTGAAGTAGGGCTATTGAATGTCTTTTAGAAGTGTGATCCTACATTAAGTTCAGTGACAATATTTCATTCTAGAGCTGTAGAAGACAGTGTAAGGTCAGGGAAGAGAAGCCTTCACTTTTCAATAGTCAGTTTCTATATAAAAATTGGCACTTGGTACTCATCAAAGAACAAGAAATATTGGATATGCTCTAAATGTCCATTGTGTTTTTGAGCCAACTACCTGATGGAAGTCATCACTTATATGTAAATGAACTGTCAATGGCTTGCCACAGTTGGCAATCACTGGACTGTGAAGGGTATGTCTTAATAAGAACTGAAGCTCTTCACAGACTTTGATTTACTGGAAATAAAATAGAAAAGTCCTCTGAGACTACAAAGGACACTTGTTTCAGATAAAACGTCTAGACAGTAGCAATATATTTAGGGCTTTTATTACAGCAAAACTGCAAATTAGAATGGAGTGGTGAGAAAGTTCCTGTGACCCAGCTGAATTCTAAACACTGCTCTGTAGAGTAATATGATCTTCAAAATAGCTAAGCCAAATTAAATAAAAGTGCATTAAGGGAAAAAACAGAAACAATGCAAGGTCAAGATTCAGGTTTGTTACATCTTTTAAATTGTCTCTGTCTTATGTTTTATATTTTCTCCTAAATCTATTATTTTTCTTAATAAACGCATCTATTAGAATAGTTGAAAGCCAAACTTCTCCAGTCCTGTAACATGGACTACTTCTCAGAAAAATTCAAACTTAAGAGGATTTTTCCTTGGCTGCCCATTTCTTTTCCCAACTTCCATTCCAGATTACAAACACAATAGAAATACTGAATTCTGTGTAACTATTAATTTTTTTTAGTATTTTATTAATAATAATAACATGTTTGTAAAATGCTTTAGAGTTTGTAGTGTTCTTTCACACCAACATGAATTGTGGAAGTTTTAATAGGTAGAGCACATTTTTATATTAACTACTTTCTCCCAAAGCATACTATGTTCACAGAAGTATATCAGTCAGAGTAAGTTAAAAGTTTTAAAAACCAATCTTAAAAATCCCATTAGTTTAAGATAATGATTTCTTTTTTGTTCACTATACAGTCCAGTGTGAGTCAGCAGAAACTCTGCTCCATGCAGGCTTTCAGGGATTTAGGCTTTATCCATCCTGGTAGCTTTGCTGTTCTCACAG
Organism: Cheirogaleus medius; assembly: GCA_008086735.1. Classification (NCBI taxonomy): domain Eukaryota; kingdom Metazoa; phylum Chordata; class Mammalia; order Primates; family Cheirogaleidae; genus Cheirogaleus; species Cheirogaleus medius. The sequence continues at coordinate 7,769,925 of VBSM01000483.1, forward strand.
GGCCACTACTGCAGTCTTTGTATCCAGGCAGTAGACAAAAAACAGATAATATAGTGAAAACGTAATGAGTTCTTAACTACTTCAATCTGAACTTGGAACAAATCACTTCTACTCACCTCCTGTCGGGGAGAAATTGTCACCTCCTTCCATCTAAATTTAAGGGGACTAGTAAATGTGGTCTAACTTTGCATCAAAGAAGAGAAATATTTTAGGGAACAAGAAATATTTCAAATGACTTCATTTGGGTTACCATCATTCTGGTTTGATATTTTATCATAAAAGTACCCAAACAACCCAGTCTTTTCTAGTTTCCTCAAGATTTTGGTGCTAATTTCCTTGCACAATTCAAGAATCCTGACAATATCTAGCATCAGTTTAAAGGAAACCCACTTTTCTTTTTTATTTCTCAGATATGTACTCTTCTTTCTGGAAATTAAAGAACTCTGGGTTTTATTTTTGTTTGTTTTTGATTTTTGTTATTCAAATAAAATTATGTCAAGTAAATGATTTTCAGTAATATGTTGATAAGAACCATTCTTATATAAAATAACACCTATATACAGTTTGGGGAAATAAGTTATCAGAAACTAATACTTTAAGAACAATGGTGAGGAACATAGAATTTTATCTCCAATTTTTTCTGTATAAATAAATAATCAAGGAAAGTGGCTGATCCAATGGTGCTAAAACAAGACTGCCTTACCATCTCAGAAGTAATTCTTCATTTTATTCCAGTGGGTTAAGGAATTTAAAGTTCTCTCTCTCTCTCTTTCTCTTTTAGTATTTTTAAACAACTGAGAGGAAAGAGAAAGACAAAACTTAAAGACCAAAATCTAAATAGATTTGCTAAAAGTTTTAAACAATTGTGTTCTGCGATCCCAACAATTTTTGGAGTTGTCTGTATGCCTTGATAAATCTCTTTCAGGTTAATATAATTGGTGTTACCTTGTCATCTTCAACTAAGGACCCTGACCCATATGTTTTCCTTCCTTCCTTCCTTCCTCCCTTCCTTCCTTCCTTCCTTCCTTCCTTCCTTCCTTCCTTCCTTCCTTCCTTCCTTCCTTCCTTCCTTCTTTCTCTCACTTCATAGTTACCTCCCTCTTTATTGAATAATGCTAGGCAATAAAGACTCTACCAATATAAAGATATTTAAAAGTTAAGATGCATTTTTCAAAATGAAGAGTTTTGATATACTCCATAAGCACAAATGCCAGATATCAGATCTCTTAGCATGTCACATTGTCCCAAATGATCCTAGTTCCACTTGTCCGCTGCATATAACTGTAGCTTCATCTTTGTTGAAAGCATATTTGATATCCTAAATAGTATTCCTAGAGTAATTCTCTATATAAGAAAAAGCAAAGGTATCAGAAAAGTAACTTTATTTTTGATAGTAAAACGATAATTTTATGAAACTCTGAGGCTTGACAGTTGCTGATAATTCACAAAAATGAAAAGATGCAATAGGAAGAGATTTATCAGTTTAATCTCTGCATTTTGACAACATGCATATTAAAAACTAAAATATCTGTAAATTTCAAAAAAAATAACAGTTACTCTGGAACTAAAATCTCTCATATAGTTATATGACTAATGGCACATATATTGGGACTTTGTAATGAGTGAAATATGATTATAAGGAAAACTGATAATGCTCTATGCATATAGATCTATAGATTTTCCTCATAAATCAAGATACATGGCTAACCTGTAAAAGAGTCTGAAAGTGTATGTCTTTCAAACATCATCAACCCTTCAATCTTAAATAGGTGATTTTCTTGATAAGGGTGTGAGTTTTTTGAATTAAACTTTTTCCCTTGTACTAAAAGAAAAATACCAACAAAAAAGGTTGTGAAAATAAAAATGTGAGTAACTATTTTATAGAATTGAATAGCTGGAGTAGGCATTATTTATCCTGTCTAAAGCCCTCATTTTCAAAAATAAAAGCTGAGGTAGAAAAGGTAACTGAGGTCATACAGCAATTTAGTGCCTAGCTGAAATTGGCATTGGATCTTCTGATTCCCAATCCAGTCTTCATTATCCTATTTTATATATCTTCCCTAAAGACAAAGTAAGAAGAAGGAAGGATCCACAATGCAAGCCCAAACTAGGCAACATCATAATAAAACTATATACAACCCATAAATTGAATGCCTTCTTTTGACTTCTTTGATAATCTCCCTTCCCACATAAGAAATTCTCTCTGTTATTCTTGCTTGCCTCTCCCTTTTCCTTTTGCCTTGCAATAGGTTACCTAATGTGATCAATTAAGTTGGTTCAAGATGTCAATGGATCCTAATGGCTTCATGTATTACCTTGTTTGCATTTTAACAAGGCCTGTCAACTCACTGTGAGTGACTAATGGTGAGAGCTTTAGATGTTGTGCAATCCTGTTGATGGGCATCCTGGTAACACTCACATCATGGGGATTGATTGCTAATTTCATAGAAACATAAAAACATATTTATCTAGAAATTTTGTGTGTTATGACTTATTTTAAGTGAACCTATTATGACTAGAAGATTATATCAATACAGTGTATTATTTCAGGTTTTACATAGGGAAAATGTTTTTTTAATCTTGGTTCCCAGGCTAGTTGGTGCAAGATTTCAGTTAAACAGCCACAAAGAATTACACTTTTTAAAAACTCACGATTCTTATGTAAGATAATTTACAAATTCCTCCCAACTCTTTCTTTCAGAATACATCTTGCATTTGTCTCCTTTTTTTTTTACTCTCACATTCATTCTGCTAGTTCAGGTCTTTCTATCTAGACTCCTTAGTATATCTCAGAATTTTCTCAGATATAAATATCCCCATTCTTCCATCCATCTAGCAATGTATGGCCCTCCTACTCTAATCTGTTCTGTAATCTCTCAGTCATGACTGTCTAGACCCCCAGCTGAAGTTCAAATCTTTATGCTTGCATTCTATCTGTTTGCAAGCCACCTGCATGTTATTGACCAAATTACTGACCACCCAAAAAAAGCCATATTGCTGACTTTGTTCATGGCATTCTCCCTCCCCTCCCACTTATTTTCTCCTTGTCTGCTCAAAGTTTAGCTCGTCTTCTAGGCAATCAATTCTAGAGCTACCTTTAAACTATTCCCAGAAAACTCAGTCATCCTTAGTGCTTTCATTTTCCTTCTGCCAGTGTGAATTTGTGTGCACCTATTGATTTGTGTTCTTTATGATGTTATTTTGCACTGATTTGCACATGCCTCATTCAGTTGTTTTATGTGCATAACTTTTAACTTATTGAGAAAAGAAATAAAACAATTCCTGAGAGCAAAGATTATGACACATACCTAAACTTAGCACAAGTTTTTGAGAAATGCTTCTTGAATTAAGAGGACTTAAACCAGACTGACTAATAAAGCAGAGTAGACTAGCAAGGATTTGATTATGATGTCTTTAGTTTTTGATCCTATAGCAAATGCCATAAAATATATATGCAAAAGCAGGTCATAAGAAGGTTGATCAAAAAGATACACCATCTAAATTGTGATAATTGTGAGAAAAAAATGATACCAAAATAACTAAAATTATATATTTATTTTCCAAGAAACTAGTTTTATTATATTGGTGGACCTATAAAATGATCCTATTCAAAAACTGTTTTCAAGGATAATATTGTTTTTTAAAAATAAAAATAACATACAACCACAGGCCTTAATGCAATATATAAAAGTATTTTATATACTTTTGTTGTCTAATTGAACATTAAAAATAACATAAGCAGAATAATTATTCTTGGTATTGTAGGAGGAAAAAAGTAATATCTTTTCCTCACCCATTGTCACCCATGTCATGGCTGACATCCCTATAACAAAAGACAAATTAACAAAAGGAAGGCATAACAGATTTATTAAATCAAAGTTTTATGTGACACAGGAGCCTTCAGAAATGAAGGCCCAAAGACCCAGGGAAAACTGTATATTTTTATGCTGAATCGAAAGAAGTGGATAATTGTAAAGAAATATGATTGGACAAAAGGGGATATGACCTAATGATAATAAACTGGGGGGAACTCAGCCTATTTGCCTGTTTTTTCAGATTCTTCTTGGCCTCTCTGTGTAGCATTCTTTCCCTCTGATATGGGGCAGGACCCTTCTGAAATGAGGGTCTTTTTCACTTACTTTCAGGAGAGGTAGGTTAGAGAATTCCTTTATGACCGTGCTTCACACAGAAAGGCGTGGGAAAGTCAGAGTGACTTTTTGCTTCTGCAACTTTCTTAATTGCCAACGTGCCATATTTTGGGGTATTATGTTCTGAGCTTTGACAGTATAAATTCACATTTTTAAATCACATACTTTAATGAATTACTTAGCCGTAGCTGTTTAATACAATGTCATTGGTATTTTTCTCAAATATGGTCTCATTCTTTTTATTTTATTTTTTTTTTCACAAAATTGCTTGCAGTATTCTTCTAAGTTGCACTTTATGGTTAAGAAATTTAAAATAGTGACACTTTTAATTGAATCTTCTCTATAGATTATATTATTGTTAGCTGAGGAAACACTCTTTTCATATGTGCCTGGTAAGCTCAGAGCAAATTTTGCTAAGTGGAAGATATTCTCAACTGTAAATTTCTTGTGTGCATTGACATATAAATATTTCAACCTAAATATTTATAGAGATATTTACTTTTAGCCTCCTGTTAGAGTCCATTCTTTAACAAATATTTTTACATGAAAAAGTATATGAAATATATCTATAATTTTGTGTATGTTTTACCAACTTTAGATCCTGCAAAATCATAGGCACTGAATTTCATTGCAATTCAGAACATAATTTACTCAGTTAGATATTAGAACTCTAATAACATAATGTTCCTACCAGCCACCATACTCCAAAGTGAAATATAGAATTTCAGAATTACATCTTATATACTGTTTAAGTTACTGTTGTTGAATTTGCTCACTTCACTTGCTTTTATATGGATGAATGTCAGTGTTGTCTTGTTTCCAAGTTTTGCTTTCCAATAATTGCAATTTAATAAAAATCTTTAAAAGATGGTATTTTTTTTAACAACTCTATGTGCTGAATGTTTTTATTAAAGATTTCATATTGATTCTGAAGAAAATGAATCCAGAATTTAGAGGATTCATGAAAGAGTCAATGCTCTGTAGTTTATGTACAAAGTAGTTCTGTAAATCAGATTGATTATGGGCATCAAAGATACAAGGTGCATACTGCTATGCTGAAGTATTGCTTCACTTTCAATCACATCTTCATCCCTAACTTTGTAGTACAGTTATTCTAACTCTGGTTACAAATATGTATACATGTGTTTGAAATTTAACAGCTCCAGCTTCTTTTCCTGTTGATAGAACACTGTAGCTTGTTTGTATACAGTTATGAATTGAGTGAGTGTGCACTACAAAGAGTTCCAAGAATATTTTTTCCTTAAAGATTTCTTAATTTTATAAGGACATCGTTTTTACCATAACCACATTCTTCATAAAATTTATATTGATATTACTACTGCAAAAACAAAAAAATTATTTTCAATATTAAACTTTTAAGCTAAATTTATAAAAGCATTTATAAAAATGTCAAATATTTCACCTATATTAGCCATTTTGATGAACTTTATTATGAGTTCTAATTGGAGATTATCGTATTGATAATCTCCATACTCCGTACTCTTTATTGATAAATATGCTCTATATAAATAATTAATAATTCATTTGTTCCTTAGCAATCCTTATGCACTTATTTATTTTTCTGGTAACCTTGCCTTGCCTAAGAGCTTCAGTATAAAGATGGACGATGATAAGTGATGAGTAATTGTGGGAAACACTATCTCATTCATTACCAATGGAAATGTTTGTTTTACTGTTTACATATATTTTTTTCTTGGGTAATTTTTTATTTGTCAATGTATATATTGCATTGCAATATTTTCTGAGGTTGAACTATTCTTGAATTTCTGTGATACATCCTCCTTGGTTACAGGTATTTATTAATACTAATAGATTTCATTTATAAAAATTATATTTAGGAAAGGTTACTACATGAGATTGTCTATAATTTGGGATTTTCTTGAACTCTATATTAGGTCTATATTAAGTCTTATTTTCAAAGTAATATTAGTTTCCCAAAATTAATTTGTTAGCCAACTCCCTAATTCTATTATGTGAAACTATTTAATAAGGTAAGATTTGATGATTAATAAAACAATCCTGTAAAATTGCCTGAGTTTACTAATGGTTTTTCTGAGGGAGAGATTTTAAACTGCCAGTTCTGTTTTTAAAAATAGGTATTGGGTTGTTTATTTCTTTGTTCTTAAGTTAACTTTGGAAATTGATATTGATAAGTTTTCAATTTATTGGCAAAAAATTGTCTTCAGAACTTGCTATTGATTAGTTAAATCTCTACCTTATTTATGACCATGTTCTCCTTTTCTCTCTATGTTAAAGTTTATTTATACTATCTCTTAATAATATGTTCTATATAGGGTTGTTGTGAGGATTGAACAAATTAATGTAATATAAAACATTCATATCAGTGCCTTGATAGAGAATTGTTTATTTTATTAATCTTTTAAAGAAACATTCTATTGCTTTTGTGATTACATATTTTTTCTATTTCATTACTGTCTCCTCTTATCTTTTTCATTTCCTTAGTTTGGCTTTGAGTATCTGTTTTTCTTTTAATAGCTTCTGTAACTAATTTGTTTTTAATGTCTCTAATTGTTAATATAATTGCATTTGTCTAAAATTTTTTCCTAACCAATGCTTTATCAGCATCCCATTAGATTTTATAGGTAACACTTTTATATTCTTTGTAGTAAATTTATCGTAATTTTGCATTGTTAGTACAGGCAGTAGGTGGAGGGTTGTCAAGAAGCAGGGTTCAAGTTCACACAGCACAATACTCCAACCCAGACAGAAAGGGTGTGCCTCCTAAAGGGGTGTGTGTGTGTGTGAGAGAGAGAGAGAGACAGAGAGAGAGAGAGTGTGTGTGTGCATTTGAGTGTGTAAGGAAACAACCAGAATAAAAGACAATTTTTCATAAAAGAAGGATCTTTTTAGCAGACTTTTCATTAGCACACAGAGTACTGTTTCAGAAAGACCGAAGTTAGGGACAAGTGGGTTAGTGGCGATATAGAGCAAGGATGATGGCATATATGTTGAGAAATTTAGGTGCAGGCTTGATGGCCCTACTCTAGTCCCTGTTACCCCTCAAGAGTCAACTCAGTGACCTCTGCATACTTCTGAGCCTAGAGCCTAGCAGGCCAGTAGCTTTAGCCCTTGTTTTTTCGGAGTTTATCTTCAATTTCTGATACATGGAGACTTTTATCTTTGTTTTTTAAAAAGCAACCAGGGCTTAATTATACATATACATACACCCCCACACACAAGTGTATATATACGTATATACATACACAAAAATTCTATCATTTCTATGTGCTTTGACTTGGGAGTAGTTTACAGTATGAACTCAGAGCTATTTGGGCTCCAACACATGATGTATGTTTAATGCATTCTTAGGATATATTTCTAGAGTAGAGAATAGAGGGGAGGTTCTGGATTGGACACATTTTCTTTTCTAAATATTTGCATATAACAAGTTAGTTTAAAAAGTAACAATAGAAGTTATTTTATCTTGCTTTATGTCATAGAACTTTGAGGAAAAAACCCCAGAAAATTAAAGAAAAAAAAGGAACTTGAGAAATCATATTTTAGGTGGTTAGAACTTCTCAATAAAAGCTCTGTGTTGGTAATGGGATATTGCCTCACACCTGTTAAGATGACTATTATCAAAAAGTCAAAAGATAACAAATATTGGCCAGTATTTAGAAAAAAGGGAAGCCTTGTATACTATTGGCAGGAATGTAAATTGGTACAGCCTCTATAGAAAACAGTATGTAGGTTCCTCAAAAAGTTGAAAACAGAACTACCATATGATCCAGCAATTTTACTTCTGGGTGTATATCTAAAGGAAATAAAATTACTATCTTGAAGAGATACTCACACTCCCATGTTCATTGCAGCATTATTCACAATAGCCAGGATATAGGAACAACCTAAGTGTTCATCAAAGGATAAATATAGAAATTAGGGTGCAGAATATTATTCATCCACAAAAAGAAGGAAATCCTGCAATTTATGACAACATGGATAAAACCTGGAAGACATTATGCTAAGTGAAAGAAGCCAGAAATATAAATATGAATACTGCATAATCTCACAAATATATGAAATCTAAAAAAGTCAAACTCATAGAAACAGAGAGTAGAAGGCTGGTTATCAGCAGTTAGTTGTATAGAAAATGGGGAACTGTTTGACAAAGGTTGCAAACTTGCAGTTTTAATAAATAAATAAATTCTGGAAACCTAATGTACACCCTGGCAACTACAGTTAATAATACTGTATTATGTACTTGAAATTTGCTATGTATTCATAAGTATTCTTAAGTATTCTTAGCACACACACAAAAGGGATAACGATGTGAGGTGACAGATATGTTAATTAGCTTGATTGTAGTAATCATTTCACAATGTATACATATACCAAAACATCATGTTTTATACTTTGAATGTATACAAATGTTATTTGTCAATTATATCTCAGTAAAGCTGAAAAAATTAGTGACAATACCAAATGCTGGTGAGGATTTGGAGAAACTTGATCAGTCAAACATTGCTAGTAAGAATGTATAAATGGTACAGCCCAGCTACTCTGGGAAATCATTTTTCTAAAAAATGAAACATGCAATTACCATATTAGCCAGAAATTTCACTCCAGGGCATTCATTCCAGAGAAAGGAAGACATATGTTCACATAAAAACCTGTACAATAATGTTTATAGTAGCTTTACTCATAATAGCTCCAAACTGCAAACAACCAAAGGGTGAATGATTAAACAAACTGTGGCATATCCATGCCATGGAACACTACTCAGAAATAAAAAGGAACAAACTATTCTTACATACAACTGGATAAATCACACACAAGAGTACTATTGCATTTGTGTAGCATTCTTGAAATGAAGAAATGCTAGACACGAAGAACACATTTGTGGATCCCAGAGGTGAAGGAAAGGGTGAAGGTGGGAAGGATGTGAGGGTGACGGTAACAGGGCAACATGAGAAAGCCTTGTGGTGACAGAAATGTTCTGCATCTTAACTGTATCAATGTCAGTACTATGGTTGTGCTATTATACTATAAGTTCGCAAGATGTTACCTTTGGGGAAAACTAGGTGAAGGATACATGGGATCTCATTATATATTTCTTATAATTATAGTTGATATCTCAAAATTAGAAGTTTAATTTAAAAAATAAGTAAAAAAAAATCTCTGTGTTGGAGCATATTAGGTATTTCTCTTCCCTAAGAAGGCTACAGACTGTGTTTAAAAAGTAAAATAGTAGTAATGCAGATTGAGCACTTACTACATGCACCAGATCCTTGCAGGTAGATCGTTTTAATGCTCAAAATTACCCTAAAACATATTATTGTCTTCATGATATGGATGGAGGAACTGAGGCTCAGGCAATGAAGTTAGTCCAGGTCTGAACGAGAGGAGAAATTTAATAGTGCCTAAATATGAGCCAAAGCTGTTTTTCCACCAAATCACCTTCCCACATGGAAAATGTGATTTTTCACACATTAAAGGATAATAGTGGAAAAAGGTTTTAAAAATCCATTAGGCAGAAATACTCTTTTCTCCTTCACTGTAGCTCATCCTCCCACATTCTGTAGTCATAGCCACCTTCATCCAGCACCTTTTACCCCTGTTCCTCATTTCACTGAGAATACACACATCAGCCTACAGGAAACAGTATTTGTTCTGTGGCAAATTTAGAGTTTCATGAAAACCAAACAAAAAGAAAATCCAGAGGGAATGGTGAGACCCAAAGTCTCAATTTCCTTTAATCACACTTCTGACTCTTTTTTGATCCTTTAGCAGATGGACTTGGGTTTATTTAGGGGATTGTTGAAATCCCTAAAAGATGGGTGCCATCAGGGTAGAGTTATCCACAGGGACAAAGCTTAGAGCAAAACAAATGTCTTACTTCCTAGGAATGGAAAATGTCAACAGGATAAGCTTAAAAATCAATCTGCTAGTTCACAGAAAAGATCAGAAAAAGTGTAAAGTGATCACAGATGCTCAATTTTCTGAGCAGACTTGCTGTGGTATGAAAGAAGAAAGAATATTCCTATTAACCACCAAAATTCAGTTTTTCCCTAGACTGAGAAGGCAGTTCTTTCTGGGAGAATACAAGGCTATCATGTATTTCTCAAGGAAAAACTGAGAAATGCTCACTTGTTTGGCGGAGAGGTAAAAAGAAGATAGCAATACTAATAATAGCAATAGCAAATATACATGGAGTGCTTGTCATGTCATAAAGTGGCCTAAGCTATTTATATAACATTATCCCATTTAATCCTCACAGTACTCTATGTGAAGTACATATTATCATTGCCATTTTGTGGATATATAATTTATATTCAGGAAGTCTAGTAAATGAGAGAATGAACTTTAAATCATGTCTATCCTTAACATCCAGGCTTTTTGAGTTATCATGGTTGTGCTAGATTAGGGTTTCTCAACTTCAGTACAAGTGACATCTCAGTAAGATAATTCTTTGTTGTGAAGGATTGTTCTGTGCATAGTAGGATATTTAGTATCATCTTTGTCTTCTGTTAAAACACTTATGGTACTATTAACAGATGGTGGTACTTCCACAGTTGTGACAACCAAAAATGTCTCCAGATGTTTCCAAATATTCCCTGGGGGGTAAAATCACCCCCAGTTAAGAACCACTGCCTATATCATCCAAAAAAAATCATAAGTAGCTAAAATTTAAACCTGTCCAGAATTACTGTAATAGTCACAGGTCAAGAAATGAACAAAAAACAAACAACAAAAATGATCTAGCCAAAAGAGACTCAAGTGACTGAACAATTTGAACATCAAAACAAATTAGGAAAGCTTTGGATTGAATAAAACCATTGAACCAATTGAATAAAATGTGAATCTGTGACTCTATACTGATATAAAAAGTGATTGAGTAAGTGGGGCTAAGGAGAAAGCTTTGCCTTACAGTAAGTAGAAAGCCCAGAAATAAATGTTGGAGGTAGAAAGTCACCATTTTGCAACCATGATGTATTAGTTAATGAAGGCAAGACTCATCAGATGGATGCTAAAACTAGAAGTTGGAGATTTAATGAAAAGTAGGGCATATACATAGTTTCCAAATATCTGCTAATCAATTCCTTATTAACTGCAAAAGAAAAACTAGTAACTTCAAGGGGAGAAACTTGAAGGACATTACTTTAACCAAATGATCAGAGATAATATTACCAATAATGGGACAAGCCACTGCTGTGTGCCTCCTGGTAAGAGCCACTGATGAGGGCACAGTACTGTCTCTGCATTCCTACCAGACATGCAAAACCCAATCTAATCATGAAGAAAGCTCATTCTAAAGAAAAAAATAATGGCCTATACTTTTTAAAAGGTAAACATCATGAAACACATAGTCTGAGAACAGTTCCAGATTAAAGGAGGTGTGACAGGTAAATGCAGTTATGATCCTGGATAGGATCCCTGACCAGAAAAAAAAAAAGAATATTATTCAGAAAATTGGTGAAATACTATTAAGAATGTAAAACAGATATAGTATTATATCAATGTTACATTTCCTGATTTTGATTAGGTAGATAGTTGTTACAATACTATGATTATGTTGAAGAATGTCCTGATTCCGAGGAAATACCCAGAGAAGTCAAGGAAAAGGGGCCTGAGGTCTCTCATCTACCTACTCTGCATGGTTCAGGAAAAATAATGAATGAGAGAGAGGGAAAAAGTGATAAAGTGTAGCAAAACCTTAGCAGTTGATGCATGTAGGTAGAGAGTATATAGAAGTTTTTTGTATTGTTCCTGCAACTTTTCTATAAGTATAAAATTATTTCAAAATAAAAGTTTAAAAAATTGTTGAGAACCAATGTATAGTAGTTGAAATGCCAGGGGAGTATCCTGCCCGGGAGCATTATGGCTGGCAAACAAGTAAAGGAATGTTTCAAGGAAGGGGAAGCCATCAACTATGTAAAATGTTACTGAAAGATCAAGTGAGCATGGTCTGAGAATTGACCATTGAATTTGACAACATGGAGGTCGAGTTGGAGTGAGTTCAAGAAGGAATGGAAAAATGGGGAGATGGCAGAGGCAGAAATATGGACAACTCTTCTGAGTTTGTCAGGAAGAGAGATCAGAGCCATGGGCTACAGGTGGAGGGAGATATGTAATCAACAGCCATATTGTCAGTCATTGGAATGTTATGATATATTTCCACTAATATAACTGCTTATGGTCTGATTTCTGCTTACCAAGAAAACTTCTAATATGTATTTGGCTTACGTGCAGTTTTACATGCAAGAATTTTATATATTTTGTTTTCATTGTAAATTAAGAAATTGGCATTCCAATTTCACACATGAACTGATTAATGTGATTCTGTCCCTGAGAGAGAGATAAAATCATGTTTCTGCCACACACATAGAATGCAGGGGCCAAGTAGAGGCTTATGTCTGATTTTGTAGAGTTCCTTCAGAACTGTTTGGAAACTTTCACAGATACAGTAAACCAGCTACATAAATTATATAACATTAGACTCAGTTCTACTTGTTCTGCAACAGTGTAAAAATGACATTTCAAGAAAAAAAAAACCCTATTGCCTACTATAATTACACCTCAGTAATCGTGGCTCTTAAACATTTAACCATAGCAAGCTTATATCTAAGCATGTAAATTCAGTGGTCATCGGTTGCACCGTGGGGAAATCGCTGGGATGATAATGAATGTCTCCTGGAGAGAGAAGCCTCTTGCAAGACAGTCTTTCTTTTGTCAGTGCCAGTCCAACTTTACCTTAAGGCTAAGATTTCAGAATTATTTTTCTACTGTACCCATGTGGTGCTTGGAATATCTTGCAAAACATTACTTGAAATTTTTTGTTTAGTAAAAATTTCAACAGAAACTTCAGTATTTTATTTAACCAAGGACTTTTATCAATAGCATAATAAATTTACTTTGTATAATTTTAATGTTTTGACCTATTGGATTATGAATTTTAGGGTGATCTAATTGTCTAAAAGAAATCTATGAATAAACTTAGAATAATTCACACAATTGCTGCTATTTATTGAGAACTTACTAAGTGCAAAGACTATACTGGAAGCTTTATGCTATCTTATTACTCATCACAAAAATCCTATGGGTTAGCTCATTATTATCTCATCATAAGAACTGAAGCAATTGTGGCTTAAAGTACCCAAAGCAGGATTTAAATTGAGATTGTGCTGGCCCCAAAGCCTCTGCTTGTTCCACTATGTACATTTCCTCTCTTCCATAATACTCATAATTTGCGTGTTCACAGCTGCATCTGATCTGATTTTACTTCCTTGTTCTTGCTCCTTTTGAATGTCCATTGAGATTTTTATATTTCGGGTGAGAGGAGCTAAGATTCTAATACATTCAATTTGCAAATGGTATTTAAACCTGACTCTGAAGAAATTTGGAAGAAAAATAGTTCAGAAGGTTCAATCGGAGAATATATTGAAAAGAAAATCAAAACTAAGATAAAATAGCCATGTTGAGTGATATCTGCCACTGACCACTTGCCTTCTCAGCAATACTGAAGTAATAGTGCTACACTGCAGGTGCAGATGTGTTGGACATTTATTTGCAGCATCTACCTGATTTTCAGGAAATAGTCTATAATTAGAAAGTATTAGCATTCTGTACACCATGCCAAGCACATCGGATCCTAATGTACCTTTTCAATAGGGAAAATAATAGCTGGAAATATAGTTACTAAAAATGAATGGTGGTCTAGAATCATATTCATTTTCCCCCTTGTTAATAGTATTTAAGCTCCATAGTCACAGTATATTAACTCATGTATTTTCAGCTTCTCTACTGGGGATAACAAAGGCTCAAAAGATTCTCTGCTTCAATTAGCAAATTTTATATTTATACAAAGGAAAATGTTTGAAAATTTTCATCTTACAATTAACTCTTGCTGGGGGGACACAAAGCTATTTGTAGACTTTCCTAAGCAATGATTTTTACTTAACAACAATTTTCTAATATATTATTTTCCTATGGGAGGAACTTAATTTCCAGAAGCATCAGAGTAAAAAAAAAAAAACAAAGAAAAATGCATTTATAAAGAAAATCCAACTGAATTGAAATGATATTATTGCCATATATACGTTTCTGTTTGCATTTGGTCAAATCTGTTTATACCTGAATTTAAGTGACAAACTGAATCTTATGAATGAGATTTTTATACAAGAATACAATAAGAAATAATGATTGTTAAAACAATAAAACTCTCTGTATGACTTTAAGGTCTAAACATCATGAAGTTTTTGGTTGATTATTTTGTAAGCTACTCTTTTTCTGTTCAGTGTTTTAAATAGTACTCAGTCTTCTGAAAGTATTAATATATCTTCAAAGATGACTAACTTACATTCTGGAAGAGCTATACATTGAAAATATCAAATGAGAATAATGTAAAATATAAAATCTATATAGTCCACCTAATTTCTCATTTTTCTGTAGCTGCTTTGCCAAATCTAAAATTGTGACTATTGCTTTATCATAATAACTAATATAAATGCAATTATTTAAGGCATTTTAAAAACATAATATGCTATAAGTAGAATGAATAATTTTTTATTAAAAAGTACAGTCAATTAACTTCAATTTACCAAATATTCATTAAGCCTATACTATATGGCATCTGCAGTTCTAGGCACTTGTAATACATGAATGAGCAAAAGATAATGTTCCGTACTGTTGTGGAGCTTACATCCCAGTAGGAGGAGATAGACAATTAAAAAAATATAACAAAAAGTAAACTTCATAGTGTTCGAAAGTAGTATATGCTACAGACTAAAATAAAAATATAGCCATAAGGTAGATTATGATGGGAGGACAGTACTAAGGTGGTGGCCAGGTAGGCCCCATTTAAAAGGTGACATTGGAGGATATTTGAAAAAGGTAAGGTAGTTCTGCAGACTTTAGGGGTGAGAGCAGATTGGTTAGAGGGAACAACTGGTTCCAAGGCCTGAAGGCAGAAGCACACTAGCATGCATGGGTACAATAAGGGGGCCTGCAGGTTGGAGTGGAATGAGAGAGGGGAACAGACAGTAGAAGAGGAGATCAGAGATATGTAAGTTGGGCGATGGAGGCAGATTCATGGATGGGTCAGCATAAGAATGTGATCCTTTGCTTCATGTGACATGGGCGCCATTACAGGATATTGAGCAGAAGAGGGGCATGATCCAACTTAACTTTTAAGAGGATCACTGTGGGTGCCGTGTAGAGCATGGAGTATAGGAATGCCAGGGTGGAGGCAGTGTTAGGGGGAGGAGCAAGTTAGGAGGCTCCCGGAGTAATCAGGGTGTACTTAAAAGGGTGCCCCATACCACCTTCCCTGCAGGGGTCAGCTGGGTGGCTTATTCCACCAGCACTTTAAGCCTGAAGGAGGGGTTGTAATAGGCACTTACCTTTCTTCTCTATCCTTCTGTTGCAGGGGTGGTTCATAACCTTCCTAATTCCCACAATGTCATTAAATGAGATAATACTACATGAAACCATTTACTCAGGTTTATAGTAACAGAGAGTATGTATAATTTTAAAATGGTATTACATGTGTATGTATATATGGGATATAGCTATGATCAGAGTCCAGAGGCCCAGATCATCCCCAATTTCCATTACTGAATGCTTTGCCACCAGTTTCTAGTCTAAATATGACAGGGGTCATTAGGAGAGCTCTAAACATGTTCATTCCTTGATGTCTTGGAATACCTAAGATTTAGAGAAAAAAGCGGGTCTCTCTCTCCTCTCTAATCTAAGGATTTCCTTTTGAGTTCTCCACTGCTGTCCTAAGATCACTTTCTTCCCTGGGTGATTGACATTGGGAAGGTCCATCGCGTTCAAGAAAAGTCCAACTTATAATTCGCACGTGTTTTCTAGTGCCCTGACTCTTGCTAGAAAAATTATTTCATGTTCATCATGCATATTAGTAACTCCTCAGTAATTTAGTCTTAAAAGCATCATACAGAATGCCACCCAAATAGTCCCATTGACTTCCCCTAGTTCTCTACAGTTCATGTGTGCAAAGCTCATCCTTGCATGTACTCTCTGCACTCTTATGGTTTTCATATCTTATTTACCCATGAACAACTTTTGAATCAGAACTGTCTCCACAAGAACAAGCCATGCAATAATTCCTTGATTCTAAGGCACCATGGAGTGAAAGCAAACCCTAAAATAGGGATTTAAGTGAAAGTCACTTATTTTGGAAGTGACTTCAAGAAACACTGGCTAGGAGAATAAAGAAGTGAGGCAGGGAAAGGAAGAAATCCAATAAAGGGTATGTGTTCAAGCAAGTGGATGATGTGGAGAAATGGTCTCCAGAACTACTGGGGAAATCTGGGTGACAGTGTACAACATATCCCAGAGTTACCCTGGCCAAGAGGATTCACCCTAGCCATCATTCTTAATTGAAGGCTGCTACTCTGGATAATTGTCCCCCATACTTAGAGTGTGTGACGAATGCTCCCACAGCTGGACACAGTAAAAGTCCTCAGGCAGAGGTCAGGTTTTTGCAGTAAATGGCAAATGTACACTTGCATGCCAGTGGGATAAGAGATGGGCACTGACTGCATCTGCTACAGTCAACTTCTTGCACCACTCAAACATACTTGCATCAAATTAAGGTAACTCAGATTCGTTACTTATTCTTCTAGGTGATGGCTGGTCACAATTTCCAATAAAAGGACTTCTAGCAGGAGGATTAGTGGAAAAACCTACATTCTATCCTATTGCAGTTGGTCCTGAGACTGTAATTGGTATTTATCATTTTCTCCTTTACCACTTATTTTATTCTCTTTTACCCTTGGCCAGCTTTTATGTTAATCTGGGTAATTTGCTCAGTAGCATAGCCCCGACCTTTAGCACCGAAGGGTCAGAGCTCCTGGTAAAAGCCCCAGGGGTCCAGTCATGAATGCTTCAATCCCCTGTTCACAGAAAAGGGAGACATGGAAGTACCAAGAAGGCAGGAGTGAATGGATCCCCTGGGTTCTAGGTATGTCTAGATATGCACTTCTCTGGGAACATGATACAGTAGCAGTTCTTTCCTTCATGATAATCAGAGTCAACACCACTTATATTCCGGTAACTCCTTTCTTCACTAGCTATTCTATTGGCATGAGGAACCCAAAATGATTTAGTAAAACCCTTAATGTGTTTCTTGTGGAGGAAGGGTACTATCCTCCTGGGAACCAGATCTAATTTTTGCAAATGAGTCACTTTGATGATGATGGGGTCACAATTACTTCCACCCTTTGTTTCTCAGACCACGTGTTCTACCTTTCAAAGACATGGTGTTATATAATATCTGCTTCAAAACATAGGTCACATTCTGAAGGACAGGCTCCCAACCTTGCAGGGTATCTTGTTTAAGCTGGCATCCTAGCTGTACCTTTAAGAGGTTATTGTACTTTTTCCCCCATTCTGATCATTTCAGGATGATATGATAATGGTAAGAATAGAAGATTGCACAGTCATGTGCTCCCTATCACACCTTTTTCATCACAAAATTGGCCCAAGGTAACATTGCAAAGGATTCCTTGATGACGAATCAGACACTTTGTGAACCCTTGTGTAGTGGTGCTGGCTAAGACAGTGAAGGCAAGAAAGACAAACTCAGAAACTGTATTGACCCCAATAATTCTGAATCCCTATCCCTTCCAGGAAGGAAGTGGTTCAATGTAGTCAACTTTCTACCAAGTGTCTTCTCCTTGGTCTCTGCTATGGTTTGAATGTCCCCTCCAAAACTCATGTTGAAATTTAATTGCCAACATAACTATTGGGAGGTGGGGCCTTTAAGAGGTGATTATGTTGTAAAGGCTTTGCCTCCATGAATGGAATAATGCCAGTATCTTGGGAGTAGGTTGTTTGTTATGGGAGTGGATTCCTAATAAAAAAGATGAGTTCATCCTGCTTGTTCTCCTGCTCAGTTCCACCTTCCTCCTTCTTGTGTGCATTCTCGCCATTGGATGCCTTCCACTATGTTCTTCCCAGATGCTGGCACCATGCTCATGGACTTTTTAACCTCTAGAACTGTTTGCCAAATAAACTTTTCTTTATAAATTACTCAGTATGTGGCATTCTGTTATAGCAGGAGAAAATGGACTAAGACAATCTCTTTGAGGTTATGAAACACAAAGAACTATAGATTCTGTGTGCATTCCCATAGGTCCAGCCACAGACTTCTTCCTTAGAATTCCTTGTCTCTAATATTCCAATCATTCTTCTTATAGGCCCTCTGACCAAGCAAATGACCATGCCATTCAATACTGTCCAAGTATATCCATAATTCACAAACTGTATGACCAGGTATACTGCTTCAATCTCTGCCCACTGGAATATTGTCTCTTACCACTGTTTTTCAGCACCATCTCTGAGTGGAGCTTTACTTCAATAGTGCATTTGCCATCCAATTTTACATTTCACAGAAATATCAGGTCAACTCATCTGTGAAATAAGCCAGGTTTTGTTCCTTCCCCTTAATTGGCTGATCATAGAGAATCCTTAACACAGCCTCATTTGTGACCTAAGAGAAAAAGAGTTAGGTGTAAGAGAGTTAGGTGACATGGTGGTATGGGCCATCTATTCACATAGCTTTCTTTTCCTTTCTGACTTGATCAAATTTCATTCAAAATATGTCATTTTCATTGTCTGATGGATTGCTGCTGTGCCCATGAACCTTGTGAGCTGACTGGTCTGGCGTTATCCAGCTCATAATGAGAAACTCTGATTACATGGACACTCCACTAAGGCATGATAACATGATAAGGTCACTTTTGGACACAGATAACATGGCTGTACTTGAAAAATCTAGGGGAATGCATTGTGATTTTGCTATCAGAGTTTGCACCAAATCCACATGGCATCTTTATATACCATGGATACCCCCTCCAATAACATAGTCTTCTATGTCTTATGGTCAAATAACAGGACATTTTGTATTGCAGCCTATATCTGCCACAGAACCCTCTTTTTCTCTGAGCCCCATATAAATTACCAGACTTCCAAATCTTTGATAAATGTGTCAGGGCTACATTCCCAAATGTTGTATGTGTTGTCTCCAAAATCCAAAGTGAGCTAGTAAGCACTATTCCTCTTTCTTATTTGTAGGTGATACAAGGTGTAATAACTTGTTGTTTATGTGACAGAAAGCAGAATTAGCTTAGCCCCAAGGCAAAACCAGGAATGTATACTGCCGTCCATCCCAGGTGAATGCAGATTGCTTCAGGACCTCCTTGGTGATGGGGATTGAAAAAATGCATTTAGCAGGTCAGCAGCCAAATACAGTAGTTCCCTTATCTGCCATTTCATTTTCCATGGTTTCAGTTACCTGTGGTCAACTATGGTCCAAAAATATTACATACAGTAAGATATTTTGAGAGAGAGTGAGTGCACATGCAAAGGAGAGCACATTCACATAACTTTTATTACAGTATATTGTTATAATTGTTCTATCTTATTATTTGTCATTGTTGATAGTCTATTACTGTGCCTAATTTATAAAGTAAACTTTATCATAGGTATGTATATATAGGAAAAAACATAGTATTTATAAGGTTTGGTACTATACATGGTTTCAGGCATCCCCTGTGGCTGAGGGGGGACTACGGTATTTCTAGAGGCTGTGTAGATATGTTCTAGTAAATAAATCACATCCTGCACAGCAACTACATTTAGGGCTTCTATTTAGTTAAGTTTGTAGCACTTGGTTATCATGTGCTGTGATTCATCTGGTTTTTTAAGGCAACAGACTGGTGAATTTGATGGAGATAGGATGGGGACCCACTACCTCTGCATTATTTGAAATATTTGTAGGAAGCACTGATCTCTGACATTCCACTGAGGATGTGATTTTGCTTCTGCTTTATGATTTTGGCTGAGTCTGGGTTATTTCAGGGGTTTTCCCTTTTTTTTCCTACCTTCCACTGTGGTTTTTAATTTTCAGATTAGGGAACCAATGTGAAGGGTTCTGCAAACTGTTGGTTTGTCCATATTTAAACCACTTATCAAGTTCATTAACTCCATTTATCACTAGAATCTAACAGGGAGCCTTGTGGGTCTTTTGAGTCCTCTAGTTATCAGTGTGTCAGCTCATTCCCTTTATCCACCAACCCTTAAACTATCTGGGTACAATTCCTCTGGTAAAGGTCTGTATGTCTTTTTGGGGGAGGACTGAAGAATAAATGCCATGGATATTTATTCTGACATTGCACGGTTCTTCCTCAGGGTACCCAGCCTCCCCTTGAGTCAGTGATCTTTGGGTCTCAGAGATCATTCATGTCTGATAACTGGCAAAGAATTATGGTTTTCTGTTGTGGCTGACAGCAACCTCTTTTTTTACTGGCTTTGATTTTTTTTTTTTTTTTTGGCTGTGCAAGTTAAGCAATTCCCTTGGTAGAGACCTATCTCGCCTCTCAAAACACCATGGTCTATTTGTCACAACTACAGATATCTTTTGGTTAGTGCCCCTTGTTTAACATTCTGTTTTTTCTGCCCATTATGGTAATTATGTCCACATTGCTCCAATGATTAAATGGCATTTTCTGGCTTCTGTTATTACAGAACTCTATCATCCTCATTGACATCATAGGGACTAGTTATGTAACTGTATCTACACTGCCTACAAAGGACAGACGTCATTGAATTTCTCAGTGTGACCAATGCCCCCCTTACTAACTCTTTCCTTATCATTCAAGTAAAGGGAGTTTATTAGTTGGGGTTCTCCAAAGAAATAGAACCAATAGGAGATATCTGTTTATTTATTTAAGGAATTGGCCCATGCAATTATGGAGGCCAAGAAGTCCCATGATCTGCCATCTGCCAGCTGGAGAACCAGGAAAGTTGGTGGTGTAATTCAGTCCAAATCTGAAGACTTTAGACCTAGGAGAGCTGACGGTTATAAGCCCCAGTCCAAAGGTCTGAGAATGAAGAGCACAGATGTCCAAGGGCAGGAAAAGATGGATGTCCCAGCTCCCACAGAGAGAGGGAATTTGCCCTTTCTCTACATTTTTGTTCTGTTTAGACCTTCAGTGGATCGGATGATGCCCAGCTGCATTGTTGATGGAAAATTTTCTTTACTCAGTCTACTGACTCAACTGCTAATTTTTTCATGGAGTGCCCTCACAGACACACCAGAAATAATGTTTTAATAGCTATCTGGACATCCATTAGCCAAGTCAAGCTGACATATATAACCATCACAGGGAGCATTCCTTGGGCCCTCCTGCAGGAAACAGTGATCTCTGTCTTGGATAACTCTAAAATACCCACCTCACTGAGCCTTTTGACCTTTTCCTCAATACTTTGACAGGGTGGTACTGATATCTTCACCTCAATTATCATAATTTGGTTTGTGCTTGAAAGAATTGACCCATCAGTCTTTTAGGACTGGCTATAGGTGACCTTGCTAGGACATTAAATCTAGAGGCATGGGAAAGTGCCCCTATACTAGCTAACTCCCCCTTATTCAACTTTTTATCCTGTATCTTTTGGACCATCACCCACAATACCCATTCCCAGACATGTTCTCCTGGTTCTTTCCATGCATCTAGCCAGATCCCAAAGCTGTTTTGGTGATAATTTTTTTCCTCCAATAGCAGGGACTTTTTTTCCTTTCTGGCCATGCTGAGCCTTAACCATAGTTATTGGTCCAGAAACACTGAGAGGAGGTAGAGGCAGATTTTCAGAAGCACAGTCATAGTCTTTGAGCATCTGCATCAGTTGAGACATTTACCTGCTCTCCAATAAAAGGATACTGACATTCTTTAGCAAAGGGGAGGATCCTATTCTGCCAGCCTAATAATTTGGGGAATCTGCAGGTTCCTACCTCTCAAGTGTATTCACCCAAATGTACTAATTTCAAGAACTCTATCAGGAGCCTAACTCTAGCATGGGAAACTTGCAGGGGTTGGAGTTTCAATCTAAGTCGGTTGGCAACAGTCAACCTACTTTGCGATCCTTACATAAACTGCGGACTCTGTATCTTTTAAGGCTAGAGATATTGCAGAAACCACTGCGTTACCTTCTAGCTGGATCCATCTAAATGCACCACACACGAGAGCCTCGGTAATTAAGGTGCTGCAGCACATCAGGAGTTGTAACCGCCTCACTTACAAGCAGCAATGGTACCCTTAATTGCCACCTGATTGATGAATGATTGAATTTCAGAGTACAGTGTTGAGAGACTGCTTCCTCATTAAATTCTTGCGCCAGCTATTTTAATCCGAGTTCCTTCAGAAGCAGATCCTGAGACAGGGATTTGAATGTAAGTAAATTTTGCAGGTGATTCCAGAAAAAAAAATGTAGGGAGATGATGAAGTGAGGCAAAGAAGGAAAGAATAAAGGGCGAATTTGCAAGCATGTAATCACCATAGACAACTGGGGCTTAGTTCCACTGGGGAACTCTAGGAGAAAGTGTAGAACACACCTCAGAGTTATCCCAAAAAAGATACAAGTGACCTGGAGCATTTATCCACTAGTTTTCTATCATTCAGTGATGGATTTTTTTTTTTTTGGTGGACATTATGTCTGACACTTTGGGGCTGTCATGCACAGAGGCCTAGTGTATGTTCATAGCTAGGCATAAAAACAAAAGAATTCATTGGGTAGAGAGTTGTAGGTCTCTGATAATTACTATGAGTGAAGCACTCAATTCTCTTGACTTCTGGGATAACATTTTCTACTGGTTTGCTAGACTACCAATTCCCAAATTTATTCTTCAAATCCATTCTTATTTCATGTACCCTATACTATTTGCCTGTTAAATATTATTATTTAGAAAACTCATGAGAATTTGAAATTTAGCATATCCAAAACTGAACTCACCAAATCTTTCCACCTGATAAAATGGTTCTTCCTTCTTCCTTTTCTGAATATATGATTGGCACCTCCACACACATAGTTGCCTAAATTAGAAATTCAGGGTTATTCTAGTCTGGGTTAGAAGGATTTTCTCCTTCACTTTCTCATTCCACATTTACCAGTTACTCAGAACTACCATTGTATATTCTAAATATCTTTTTAATCCATCTTTTTGCCCTTCTACCCACACCGTTCTAGTGCACACCATCATTATTCTTAACTGGAATATTGTTACAAAATCCTAATTTGTCTCTCTGCTGTCCACTCAATCCATTCTTCATAGTGAAGCCACTGTAATATTTCTAATGGTAAGTTTGACAAATTGTTCCCACACTTAAAACCAGAAATGATTCCTGATTGATCTTAAAATGAAGGCCAGTCCTATTAAGGTAGTGTTAAAGGTCCTTTATGATCTGGCCCCCGCTTCTCCCTGTATCCTCAATTCTTGTCACTTCCACTTTTAAAGATTGGACTTCAGCTACTCAACGTCATTCAGATCCTTCTTCTTCCAGACCTTCACTCACGTTGCTTCTCTGCCTGTAATGCTCCCTCTCTGCTGCCTGCTCTACCTTGATCTTGTGACTGCTCATAATTCTTTAGGTCCTAACGTAGACATTTCTTCATAAAAGTCTTTACTCCTTGATTACCTGGAATGGCTTGGTTGGCCAGTTATGTATTAGTAATCTTTACTTCCTTGTCAAAATTGATCCCATTTCTTTGCAGTTATTTTTAGCTGACTCCATCTTATGCTGTACTGTGTGATCTGGGGGTCAGTGATCATGTCTTTCTTATTAACTTTTAAATTTCCAGCAACTATCCATAGAGTCTGGAACATATTAGGCACTTACTAGATATCTGTTTATAAATAGGTTATTTATTTTCTTTTGCTCATTAAAAAGCAGTTGCAACATATTGTATTTTATAGGTGATTTTTCTTAATCCTTTCTGTTTCTTCAGTGCCTAGTACAGTGCTTAGTACGTAGAAGGTGCTTGATAAATGTTAGTTGACTTAAGAAATGAAGATCTTGTAATATTGATTAGAAATGATAACAAACATACTGCACATTCCCAATACTAGATGAAAATACCTAAGGAGAATCACAGGTATGGTCACATTTGTGCTCAGGATATATGTCACTTCAGTTTATTAATGTTATCTTTCTTCATAATTACATATGCAATGTAACAAGGTGCCATGCAAATGTTATTTCTAAATGAATTCAGAATGAAGGAATACTTGTTAAATAATATCTGTGAATATTTCCCTAGTTATTTTGGGGAAATAAATAATTCACATACTCAAACTTGAAAAAAAAATTGACAAATCCCCCTAAAAGCAATGAAAATCATTACTATTCCAAGATTCAGTGCTGTATTTTAAGATAAGGGTTGAAGAGGCATCCTCAGGGAATTAGCTTACCAGGGAAGCCAAAGAATTTCCCCTATAAACTTTTCGCTCCATGGAACTAAATGTTAAATAGCTTCGTGGTTAGAAATGTATTCTCATTTCCACTAGCTAAATATTTCTCTGTGACTTGGATTATTATTTCCTAAATCTGTTATGACACGCTTGCTCCTTCAGAGTGCAGCTCAAAGATGCTTCTGCTGCCTTCCCTCAACCTTGTGAGGAATGTCTAATAACCTCCCACCAAATCCTTCATGTCTTTGTTTTCCATGCTTGAAAACATATGGTCTGTTTTATCCAAAGAGAGTTTCTGTCAGGCAATTGAGAGACCAGGATATCCTGTTTTTAAACTGGGGTTATCTATTGGGAAATGCCACTTCTTGAAAATATCTATTATTCAGTGACTTGTCATGGAGATATTCATGAAATTTGATGAGAAAAAGAGAATATGGTGATAAAAATTTGTTTTCTGTTCTTCACCTTGCTGTGCTTACACCATTCTTTTCCTTCTCAAAAGAAAGAAAACAAATGACTCTTTAGAAATGTTCTAAAATAGCACTGAACCAAAGCATTTCAAAATGATGGATAAAGTCCTAAGACTTGGAAATTGGGTGATTGGAATGGGTGAGGGGAGTCGGTGCTCCTGAACTAGTCATTTAATGAAGTGGGTGTATACTGGAAAGATGTATTTTTGCCATGTTGCATAAGGCAAATGTTCAGGAAGCTTGACTGAGCAACAGTGTCTGCAGTCAGATACAATATAGTTCTTTCACTAACATTAGATTGAATTCTGGAGATGGTCCAAGCTTAATGGAGATCTGTATGAAAACCTGATTCACATTTGTTGAATTTTCCATGCATTTCTGAAAAGCTGCCAGATCTGGTATCAATGTAAGTACTGTATATTAAAAATAAAAAAAATTATCTTCCAGTGAGATTGGACCATCCCCAATATCTTGATCTTTTTGTCCAGTTGTATCAGATGCTCTGAGAAAAACAAAATGGCATCCTTTTGTATGTTGAAATTACTATATTAATCGTATTCATAAAAATTAATGAAAATGTGTAGAATTTCTCTAGTGTCCACATAGGGCATTTTAAAATGAGATCCCCTTATCTCAAGCTGCTTAGAGTAGCATGCATACCACACAGAGATAATAAAGATTTTATCTGAAAAAAGAATGTTCTGGCAAAAAATATATATTTCCTTTTGTGGTATTTTAAAGAAAGTCCTAATTGGATTTTAAATTTGTATTTGATTTTAAATTCCTATAACTTGCAGAGTTCTATATTACCATGATTAGATTATTCTTTCATATATATTTAGCATTCTCCTGCCCTCCAAAAGCACCTGGACATATATCCAATGGTCTGTGGGTTAATTTGGTTTTGGTAAGTTAATATTTTCAGAGATTTTAATTCACTTGTTGGTATAATGCTATACAAATTGCTAATGGGAGATAATTACTCAGTTCCTCTTTTTAAACAGTGCTTCAGTGTTTGCTTTTTTATTGTTCTTTTTTTTTTGTCTGTGCCTTTCAAAATACCAGTACCTTTCCTTTTTTCAAAGTGAAGTTTATATATGTCCACATATATGCATTACACTAAAGTTTTAATTCTACTAATTCATATAGATGTGAGCAATGTAGTCATAGGTCAAATTTCCAGGTGATCTCTCCACCTAAAAATATATATATATATATATTTCATTGTGTTTTATGCTAATGTGAATTAAGATGTGATAAACTTTTTTTTTTCATTTTCTTGTTCTAATTTTAACAGCAACACCTGTTCATATATTCACAAATTTCTGGCATCCCATTTAAAGTGCATATGTTACAGACTGAAATTCAATATAGAATAGGGGAGGAGAAATAGTTAAATGACAGGGATTGGAGAGAGATCATCTATTAAGAAAGTTATATTAGCAGTTCAGCTCTCTTTTTCCAAAGTAAAACCACCACTCATAAGCATAATTTTTTTCTTCTAAGATACATTCACTAATTCTGAACAGTGCTTAAGACAATTCAGTACAAATTATTGGCTAATACCATGAGGAGACGTATTTATGGTAATTTAAAGCTATAGGTGCTAAAGATTTATGTCTTTAAATATATAATTCACTTGCCATATGGAAATCTTTTGTCAGCACATTGATTGGATAGGACTGCAATAGATTTAATTTTAATATTTTTCATGTCCTCTAAAATCATCTATTAAACTTAAGAGATTCATGTTGCCATTTATGTGTTATATTTAGTAATTCATTGTCAATTGGAAGATATTGAGTTTAAGATTTTTCTCTTTATTCCAAATTTACCCCACAGGAAAGTTATTGAAGAAAATGTTATCTCACATCAGCATTGTAGACTAAATCTGTCATATTCTTTACTTTCAAGGGAGATAGAAGAACCTATGAATATTTCATGGTTCCTTTAATATAAAATATCTGAGAATAATATTTGCTTCAGAATATTTATTTGAATTGAGCAAGAACAAAAATGAGATGCTTATCTACTTCTACAGCATATGTATACTTCAGTGAAAACTATAGTATAATCTACAAAGAGGAATTCTGAGAAAGTGTTTCAATTTCTATTGTGTCATACTTCTTGACTCCGAGGAGGCTATTCACTCCTTTAAGTTTCATCTCAGAAAGATTTTCAAGGTCTCAAACATCTACCCTTGCTGATAAGTTGAAATCCACATCATAATTGACATAAAAATCAATTACACATTTATTTCACTTGAGGCTTGTATTGTTGGTATGCATCTTGAACGTCTTTCCTCATATAATATTTTGAAGTATTACAGCACAGTCTAGAAATGTGATTCATTTCAATATAAGCATAGTAACAAGCTTGACCTCAGAATGATCCTGAAATTTACAAGCTAAATAAAATAATTATATTCTAATCTTGGGAACAGGACCAAAATTATATGGATGATACAGAGGAAGGAAGATTGCGGCTTCTTAGAAAATACTAGGCATATAAAAATCAGGTTATAGTGTGCTCACAATTATTGCTATTTGACTTTGGAATTATAAGTCTACCATTGGATTTAAATGAAGGGAGCACGATAGAGCTTGTGTCAATATAATTGATATTCTATTCAATTTTGTCTCATTTTATGTTGTTGAGACTAATAATAAATGATTACCTGAGAGGTATTTTTTCCTCCTGATGCCAAATACATGGTGTTTTTCCAATACCACATCTCCAACTCTTCAATACCCACTAGGTGTCCGACAATTCAATTTGATTCTGACACTAACTACCCAGGATTAGTGCAGACCCCGCTGTTCAAGGGCTCAATCCCACAAGACTGTCACTCCTCAACTTCAGATGCCACTTGTAAGTCTCAGACCACCTGGACTTCTGACCAACCGGCTCTAAATGGGAGTTCCCCTAACACCCTCCTTAGGCTTGATAACTACAATAGCTCACAGAACTCACGAAGACACTTTACTTACGTTCAACAGTTTATTACAAAAGAACAGCCAGATAAAGAGGTGAGAGTGAGGTCCGGAAGTGTGTAAGTGCAGGAGCTGCTATTCCAGTGATGTTTGGGTGTGCCACGCTCCCACGTGAGGATGTGCTCACCACCCCAGAAGCTCTGTGAGCCCTGTCATGTAGCAGAGTTTGTGGAGGTTCCATTCCGTAGGCATGATTAACTAAATCATTAGCCATTGGTGATAAACTCCATCTCTAGCTCCTCTCTCCTCCTCAGAAGTTGGGGGCCGGAGGCTGAAGTTCCAAGCTTCTAATCAAGGCTCGGTCTTTCAGGTGACCAGCCCCCATCCTGATACTGTGTAGGGGCCTACCAAGAGTAGTCCCATTAAGAAAGACATTCTGTCATCTTCATCACCCAGGATATTACTGTCCTCCCCAGTTCTGTTTCCATGAGCTCCTTCTATTTTTCTTAAGGCCCTTTGAAATCACCCCAAATCCAAACTGGCTCCAGGAAAAAATGAAAACAAATAATAAATATAATTTTCTCAACGTTATTGGTAACACAAGTACTTGGAATAAAAATGGTAAGATATATTGGAAGAGTCATAAACAATAAGAGATGCTTTTGAAGGAATACACTCTGGAATTTTAATGTACCATATGATACTCAGAAGATACTTAGAGGCAAAAATGAATCTACGTTTCAGATTTTAAAAAATACCAAATAATATTACAGCAACAGAAATACCGTTATTAAATATTTTGATATTTACTAACAACCTCAGTTTTCTGGAAGAATAGAATACCAAGAGTCAGTGTTGCCTCCCCTGTAGGGCTTCTGTAGGGAGAGTTTGTCCCAAACCATAGATTTTAACAGTCTGGTCTCTAGTGGTGTCTCAGTTGAGGCTCATACAACCATCTTCACTTGTTCTGATTCCATGTCCACCAAAGAAGTTTTTGAATGTATCTAAAAGGTACATTAACAAAATGTCATTCCAAAAATAAATAAATAAATAAATAATAAAATGTCATTCCAAATTATGCATCAGTATCTGATGTTCAATTAAGATAATTATTTCCAATTAAATGAAGTACCTGTGTCTATACTGTTGTGAATGAAAGACCATGATTCCTCAAGACATCAATGCCAAGTCAGACTTTTTGGCAACATAGTACTAGCACCTTTAAGTCACCCCATTCTGATTTCTGATTTTACCTTGCACTTCTCTCTCAAATAATCATCAGTAGTGTTTCAGAATTATTACAATATGTGTACTAAAGTTGGGTGATAAACAATCTTCTCCAAGAAATATCTCTTTAAATTTTTAAGTGTAGCAAAAGCATAGTGTTTGATCAAGATCTTTAATAATATGCAACACATGCTTACACTAACAAGAGTTATAAAAATAAACACGTGGCATATAGGAAAGAGAGTAACATGCAAAATTCAAATTTGGTATGAATTAGGAAGGAAAACTTTCTCAGGTATTCAGTATATCAAAGACACATGCACAGAATTTTAAAAGCTTTCTTGTCCAGGGCAGCAGAAGCTACAAATAGCTGCCAAAGGTGAAAAGGCCTGATACCAGAATAATAGCTCAAACCTGGGAAAGCAAGGATTTCTGCTAAAAGGATTCTTCATACTAACAGAATTGGGGGTGGGGAGTAGAGCTCCACGCTAGAAATGATTGGCTGCTATTTATCAAACTTTCTATAACACAAAGAAAGAAAGAAAGAAAGAAAGTAAACTTCCTACTCCTTTATCTGAAGCCCATAATACTGATACTAAAACAATATACAAAAAAGAAAACTAAAGACCAATCTTAGTTAGAAATATTGGTGAAAATCCCAAATAAAATATTAGCAAATAGAATCCAATAGTACATTAAAAGAAATAATTTACCATGGCCAAATGGGTTTAAGTCCAGAAATCCAAAACTGATTCAATACTTAAAATGCATTAATAATACTCAGCATATTAATAAGTCAGAGGAAAAAAAAACAAATGATGTCTTCAACATATGCTGATATGACATTTGAAAAATTTCATTACCCATTCCTGATTCAAGAAAAAAACCTCTTAGAGAAAAAGGAATAGATAGAAATTTACTTTACATGAAAAAATATTTTTGCCAACTTAAAGTAACATGGTGAAGAGTGAAGCACTTGAAACATTACTGTTAAAAGTCAGAAATGTGATGCTGATGCCCACTATTATTGATAATGTTTAAAACTAATGAAGAAACATGTTGGTAAAAGGGGAAATATTATTTTATCAATTTATTACACATACATTGATTGAGGGTCTGTTAAGAGCCAGTCATGTAATAAGGCTCTTACGATATACAGTTGACCCTTGAACAACACAGCTTTGAACTGCATAAGTCCACTTACATGGGATTTTTTTCAACCAAAGGCAGATCAAAAATACAATATTTATGGGATGCAAAATCTAAGCATACGAGGGATGACTTTTAGTACACATGAGTTGTACAAGACTGACTTCAGGACTTGAGCATGCACGGATGGATTTTGATATACAAGGCCAGCCTGGAACCAATCTCCCATGTATACCAAAGGATAACTGTACTATATGCAAAGAGGAACTGGGTGCACCCATTATGTTTACGTTCAAGTGGGGTAGATTATTTACAGATTATGTTATGACTGCATAGCTGGAGGACAAAAAAACCCCATAAAAGTATCAATTGTAACTTTTACACTTATTTGGGTACTAATTAAAAATTACCATACAAATGTTAATAACCAGCAAAGATGATTGAATCAAAATATTCTAAAGAAATGGCAAAACCCCTAGGAATATACAAAAATGAATGAATAGATAACATCTTTTTTAAAAAATGATAAAACATTAAGTGTGAGAAATAATAAAATGTCTTTAAAATGGTGGACACAATCCTTATTAGAAAAACTCAATACTGCAATGATTTGATTTCTTAAATTAATCTATACAGTAAATGAAATCCCAATTTGAATCACAACATAGCTTTTTTTAAACTTCATAAATTTTATCTGTATCTATAAATATCTGAGACTTGGATGGAAAATGCTGGAAAGAAAGAATAATCAGAAGGAACTGTTCATATCAGATTTTAAATTGTTTTTATAAAGCTACAGTGATTAAAATAATGTACCAGTAAGAGAATAGATAATCCATTGGTGCAGAATACTCAGAAAATAGATTCATTTATTGGAATTCACTGTATGTTAAAGATGCCATTTCAAATGAGTGGGGAAATGATGATTATTCAATCACTGATGTTTTGAACAATGACATAGTCATTTTTAAAAAATTAGATACCTAACTCAAACTTAACACCAGAAGAAATTCCATATGAATTAAAGGTTTAAATGTTTTAAAAATGCAGCCATAGAAGTATTGGGATGAGATGCAGTTGACATTATGAACGTCTTGGCTTAGGGAAGACTTTCTCAAGCCTGACACAAAATCTAGAAGTCCTAAAGAAAGGAACTGATACATTTTTACTACATACCAATTTTTTAATTGACAAGTAAAAATTGTATGTATTTATAGCATACAACATGATGTTTTGAAATATGTGTACATTGTGGAATGGCCAAATCAAGCTAATTAACATATACATTACCTCACATATAATTTTTTTCTGGTGATAGCATATCATTTTTTTGTGTGTGTGTGGTAAATAAAGTCTATTCTCTTAGTGATTTTGAAGTATAAAATACCTAAATAACTATAATTTGATCTGGTATGGGATGTATATTTGTAAATTCATAGAGACATTTGCAGAATGCCTTACATCAGATTGTTAGCTGTTCTTATCCTAGAAAATTGGGTGCAGAGGAAGTGGACAGAGAAGGGAGAAGAAGAGAGTATTACAGGTTCTACTTTATATCCTTCTATAGTGTTTCAATTTTTTTTAAATACATAGGCAGCATGAATTATTTTTATAATAAAAACTACCTACAAAGATTTAACAGTTCTTTCCTAAAAATAAATCTGAAAATAGAACTCTGTTTTCCATGTTTTCCAATTCTCTTTGAGAAAAAGTTTTTTTCATTTATACTGGCACGCTGGATTTCTAGCAATAGTTAACTTTATGAACAAGTTAATAACCTACATTTGAATTATTTATACACACTTTGAATCTTTAAGGCAGAAAGGGCAGCTCCATATTTTCCTCCCCTTCAGATCATATCCTCCTTCTGACACCATGGTCTTCTCCATATTAATGAGGTCCACAGAGCAG
This sequence comes from Cheirogaleus medius, assembly GCA_008086735.1. Taxonomy (NCBI): domain Eukaryota; kingdom Metazoa; phylum Chordata; class Mammalia; order Primates; family Cheirogaleidae; genus Cheirogaleus; species Cheirogaleus medius. Next base: position 7,802,014 of record VBSM01000483.1, read on the forward strand.
AAAGAATGCTAGATTTCAGGTGCAAGGTGTGCCAGCCCCTCTTATCTGTTGCCTTCCACATGCTCACCATGAAGGGCAAAGGAAGTGAATTCAGCTGACAAATATGTAGTCATTCTGGGACTTAATAGCGACATAGCATAGGAAAATACATTTTTATAGATATTTGTAGGCAGGATTCTTGATTAGAGATTTTTCCCTGCTTGGCCTAGGTTGAAAGACAGTCTTCAACCCCACCTCCTTCCTCTACCTCCCAGTCTTAGAGGCTGGTTTGGTTCTTGGGGAGACCTGGGATTTGATTCCAAGTCCTTAAACAGACCTGTCTCTAGTCCTGGTTCCCAGTCTAGAAGTTCATTTCAATTCTAGTGTAACCTGAGAAGGTTGTTTGTTGCAAGGAGGGAATTCAGGATTTATTCTTGCCGGTTCCCACAAAGCTGGTTTCAAAGAGCATTCAACGGGATCCATCCCCAGGAAGCAATTCTTGCTTCCTTGTCATTCTCCTGACCAGCCAAGACCCACAGCTCAGCATCACACTAAACCAGAAATACAGCCCACTCCAGGCCCAGAATCACATAGGTTCCTAAAAAGGAATTTACCTGTTACTTTATCCATTGTGCTACTATTTGCCTGAACAGTAGCTAAGTGATTGTCTATTTTCTAAACCGTGGCTCTAACCTATCATGTTTTGTTTTGTCTGTGTGCTGAGCAGATCTCAGAATAAAGCAGTTTTTTAATGTTTTCTAAACATGCTCATTGTTCATTCATCACCATTCTGTCAAATATTTGGCATATCAGTTTCCCGGAAATCTGGCAGGTGTGATGGCATTGATTTGAGTTATTTCCCCTCTACATCCCTTGCCAGAGCCCCAATACGGGACAAACCATCACACCATGTCTCATCTGTTCCCTGTATTTCAAAAACTCATTCTTCTAGGAGAATGATCGAGTCCTCCAAAGACTGGAAACAAGAATCAATGCTGCCCTTCAGAGAGTGCTCAGGAAACAATAAAGACACAGGTAAAAAACAGGAGAACCAAATGGACTTTACCAAGCACAGTTTAGCATTTCGCATGTATACTGCCTATCTCTGGGTTTGGAATTGCGTGCTTCCAGGATGAAAAAGAAAAGGCACATAGGCAGGAACAACTTTTATTTTAACAACAAACATTATTATTGTGGTTGCACAGCAGATGTAGCACTCTACATCAATACCTTTCTAGCTCCTGATAAGCATTTAAATATTGCAAGGACTACTTAGATTTTTATCTTTGGGCAATGGAGAGCCTAAAGCTGCAGGGAAATAAAAAAACAATAACGCTCATTTGATTGAATTTCCTTCTTTTTTTTTCCATTTTCTTACCTGAAAACCTTTAACAGTTGTTTTAGTGAAGAGATCATTTGATGGATTTATCTCGAAGAAAGAATAATGTGGCTAAGGCTTATATGTGTTTTCCTTCTGGTTTCTGAAATCCTGGAAATCCCCCAAAGTGTGAAAACTTTTATATGGACAAATCTACCAGGAAAGGAGAGCCGGCCTTGTTACAAGTGTAGCATAGTAGTGTTGAAAGGGTAGGAAACATGACTGTGGCATAAGGCTTAAAGGGGGTGTTTAGTCTGCCTGTGCTGCGGTAAGAAAGTACCACAGACTGGGTGGCGTCAGCAACAGAAATTTATTTTCTCCCAGTTCTGGAGGTTGGAAGCCCAAGATCAAGGTGTTGGCAGGTTTGGTTTCTCTTGAGTGAGGCCTCTCTCCTTGTTTTGAGAGAGAGGCCTCCCTGTGTCTTCACACTACCTCTTCTCTGTACGTGTACCTCCGTGATGTCCCTCTCTCTTATCGACACACCAGTCATGTTGATTATGGCTCCCTCATAACAGCCTCATTTTAATTTAATCACTTTTTAAAGGGCCTTTTCTCCAAAAACAGTCACCTTCTGAAGTATTGGGGGTTGAGACTTCAACATACAAATTTGGGGGTTGGGGCACAATTTAATCCATATGGGGTAAGAGGACATGCTCCAATAAAAAGGCACGGTAAAGGGAAGAATGTTCCGTGAGGTAGAGCAACATGCACAGACACTAAATACAAACTGTAATGACTGATTAGAGCCAGTGAATTGTAGAAGGGTGTTCTCTGATTCTTCAGTCATAATATTGGCTCTTCTGCTAGCCATGAAGACTCCCTTACCCTCTTGGACTCATATTATATCCTTCATTAAATTAGGATGAAAATGGTCACCGAACTCACCAAGTAAGGATCAAATATAATCTATAGGAGTTGTTGTTTTTTTAATGCTATCTAAAATATAAAGTATGAGTATAGCCAGAGATTCTCTGAGGAAATTCTCTGGAGGAGGTGAATGTTGAGGAACATTTTGAAGAGAAAAGGAGAAAGCTGGCAGAAGGAAGAGCACGTTTTCCATGGGAGGATGATGTGTGTTCATAGAGCAAGTGTTTTTTGAGTGAGGGGCAATTTAGAAGATGATTATTTATGATAAACAGCTCAAACAGAACAAATAGTGCAAGGTACACAATCTCTTTTCTTAGGACTTGCAGTCTTAATTATTTTAACTTGAGGAACTGGATAATGGAATAACTGGGTGCGTGGCCTCAATTATTCTATGTATTTCACAGTGCTTTAGTTTCCATATACATAGAAGGGCAAAAACAACATCTGCTTAAACGACATCTGCTTAGCCAATTCACAGAGACCCAATTAAATAACAGACGAGAACGTTCTTTGAAATGCTTAGAAAGAAACTATGCAGTTGGGAAGTTGATGACATTTTATGTAACAGAACTAGTTTGTATCCAGCACCTGTCATATGACAGAAGCAGAGTAAATGTTTATTGACTGACCATGATAGTTTAAGTAAAACACTAAATTTTTAAGCAGAGTGTAATTCCAAGATGATGCTTTTGGAATTCAATTTTCAGTATTGTATAGGAAAGAGAAATGACAGAAACGGGATGGCCAACTGGGATATTGTTCTAGCACACCAGCCATGATCCAATTAGGGCCAATCCAAAGACTGTGAAAATGGAGGGGAAAGGGACAACATACTTTGAAAATTTGTGACATCAGCAAAGAAGTGTAGAAAGAAAGTTTCTTTATAGAATTAAAAAGTGTGTTTTTACGGGCTTTCTTCAAACACTTATGCAATGCATAATACATTGCTTTGTCTGCAATATTATTCTGTAGAATAACAATTTTTGCTCTTAGAATTTTCATAGAATTCTGCTCAAATTTTCTTTTTCTCAATTTCATTCTCCATTACCTCCAGTTGTGCACTAGATAACCACACGATAGAGCTTGAAGTACTCTTTATTTTCTTTATTACTCAGCTTTTTCTATCTCTTCCTGTCACCACTGGCAAAAGCACCCCTCTTTGTATATTTTGATACTTTCCCATGCATTTTCTTCTTTCTACTTTCATATCTTTGTAATCTCTTTCTTGTGCAGAAAATTGACTTGGAGTAGCTTTTGGATCTCATTATAAAATGGATGTGGAAAATGGTTTTAAAAATTGGCCATCTTATTCTCCTGCCTCTAAAAATGCCCTTGCCATGTTACTTAGCTGTTCTTCCCATCAAGAGATGGATTCTACACTACTACCCATTGAATCTGGACTAGCCTTTTGATTTGCCTCAGCACATAGAATGTGGCAGAAGTGACAGTCACAAAGTCCAAGTTGAGTCCTCAAGAGAGTTTTGATTTATCTGCTTTGTTTCAGGATTTTGACTAGCCAAGATGTGGGCTAGCTTGCTGGAAGATAAAACCTTGTGTTGCAAAATGAGTCATCCAAACCAACTGCAGACTCACAAGTTTAGCCGAGCCCAGGAGAACCAGCTGGTTGAACTTAACCCAAATTGCTGGCCCACAGAATCACAAGTTAAATAAATACCATTTTAAGGTTGTTTATTATGCATAAGAAACTATGACAATTGGCTACTTGGGAAATTTGTGGTTTCCTTCCCTTTTCTTCTATGAGAAATATTTGCAGCAGTTCTTGCATCAATGTACTACTTGGGTAAAGGATGGGTAATACAATAGACTGTCGAGAGCAGTTCAAACTCTTTAATTTTATATTATTTATATATTAGCATCCAGCTATATCTTTCATTAGTGACATTTGGAGCATGCTAATCTTTTTAAATATGCCAAAGCAAAAAATTCAGAAGGTGTACTATTTTCATTTGACTTCACTCTTCCTAACATCTCCTGTGGGTTCAAATATGAAGAGGGTCTGGCAGTGAAAAGAATCCAGAAAATGTTAATTTTCTTGATACTGTTAAGGATAGAACATTGGCTTGGTGCCATTGCTGCCTTGGGGTCATAGCCAACCTGGGAACGAACAGCTGTTGTTATTCAGAAAAATTCACACAATATTTGGGAAGACATTATTCAGGGGGAAAAAATTAAGGGCAAAAATGGAGAAAAAAGCAAACTAAATCAGAATAACATTTTTAGACTGTGAAAGTAAATGATCCCAGAAATGTTTAATATACCTTCCAATGTAGTCTAGAAGGAGAAGAGGTGGAAATAAACAGGATTTGTTATGTCTCTAGCAAGGCATTTGGGAGGCAACGTGACATAGTGAAAGAGTATAGGATTTGGGGTCATGAGAAATAGATTCTAGTTTTTGCTAAGGCAATAAGTTTCACACATATAGAAATGAGTGACTTTCATCTCTGTTTATGAGTCTATAACATAAACCATTTTGAAACATATTAATGATTTGTATGTAATGATTTATATGTAATAGGTTTATTATTGACAATTTAAAATGAGTTAAATATTTATACCTGTTCTCAGTTTTAATTTCCAATATTGTAAATATTAAGTATAGCCTATATACAAAAATTCATTGACTTTCTTTTTTTTAAGAGATGGGGGCCTCATTCTGTTGCTCAAGCTGGAGCATAGTAATGTGATCATAGCTGACTGTAGCCTCCAACTCCTGGGCTCAAGCCATCCTCCTGCCTCAGCTCCCAAGTAGCTAGGACTGTAGGTACTCGCCACCATGCCTGTCTAATTTAAAAAATTTTTTGTAGAGATGAGGTCTCGCTATGTTGCCCAGGGTGGTCTTGAACTCCTGGTCTCAAGTGAATTTGCCACCTCCGCCTCCCAAAGTGCTGGGATTACAGGTGTGAGCCACTACATCTGGCCTCTTTAGCATTCTTAATAATTTTTAAGAACATAAATGGGAACTGAGACAAAAAACATTAAGAGCCACTGATGTAGAGAAAGTTGGGTCAGTTATTATTATATTCATTTGATAGACTGGGAACTAAAACAATTAAAAATGAATTCACTTGGTGAAGGTGACTTTTTAGAGGCTGATCTGGAATGAAGAACTTTCAACTCAAAGTTCCTTTTACATTTTAATTTTACTTTTCCCAATGAGTGTTTTATATTAAAAATTTAATTGTTCAAATTAAAATACAATAAAAATAAAAGTTCTCTGAACTTTAACACAAGTATAGATTCATATAACCATCAACACTATCAAAATACAAAACAATTCTATCATAGCAAAATATTCCCTCATATTGACACTTTGTAGTCAAAACACTCCCAGCAATATATTTTGATTTTTGAGAGTGTCAACGGAATTATACAATATGTAACATTTTGAGACCGGCTGCTTCTACTTAGCATACTGTCTTTGAAATACAACTAGGTTGTCTGTGTAAAGAATCCATTCCTCTTTATTGGGAGTAATGTTTCACTTGTATGAATGTTTCACTATTTGTTTATACATTCACTCATTGAAGGGCATCTCGGTGGTTTCCACTTTGGGTCCATTTTGAATAGAAGGGCTGTAAACATCTGTATACTTATGGGTTTTTATACAAACATAGGTTTTCAGTTCTCCAGGGTAAGTATCCAGGAGTGAGATTGCTGGGTCTTATGGTCACTTTATAAGAAACCACCAAACTGTTTTGTAGAGTGGCTGTAACATTTTGCATCTCTGCCAGCAATTTATAAAGTTCCACTTGTGCATTCTCGCCAGCCTTTGCTATTATCAGTATTTTTTTTATTTTAGCCATTGTAATAGGTGCGTAGTGGTATCTCAGCATAGCTTTAATTGAGGATGTCTTGGATGTTAGACATTTTAATATGTTTGTATTCCATTTATATGTTCTTTATGGTGAACTGTAGCTTTAAGTCGTTTGCACATTTTTAAATTGGGTTGTTTGGTTTTATTGTTGAGCTCTAATAGTTCTTTGCATATTCTGAATGCAAATGATATTCCAGAGACATGATTTACAAACATTTTCTCAGCTTATTTTTTCATCCTCTTAACAGTATCTCTCACTTGTACAAAAGTTTTTAATTTTGATAAAGTTCTATTTATCAGGTTTTTTTCAAAGGCTATGCTTTTGGTATCATGTCTAAGAACTCTGGGTTAACCCTAAGTCACATGATTTTCTTCTATATTTTATTCTTAAAAAATTAGTTTTATGTCTGACAATTATATCAATGATCCATTACGTGTTAATTTTTGTATAAGGTGTAATGTTTAGGTGGGTTTTTTTTTCCTCAGTTGATATACAATTCTTCCAACACAATTTGTTGAAAAGGCTTTTTTTTTTCAGTGAATTGCCTTTGCAATTGATTATACTTGTGCGGGTCTGTTTCTGTAATCTCCACTCTGTCCAATTGACCTATCCATTTGCTAATAATACATTGTCTTGATTACTGTAAATCTTAAAATTGGGGAGTGCCATTCCCCTAACTTCATTTTCTGTATGTAAATTCATACTGTCTGAGTATAGAGGCAGTTTTGTTTCTTCCTTTTTAATCTGTATGGCTTGTAAATGTTTTTCATACCTTGCACTAACTAGGACTTCCAGTTTAATATTGAATGGTACTGGTGAGAGTAGAAATCTTTTCTTCATTCTCAATCTTGAGTGGGAAAACATTCAGTTTTTTACCACTAAGTAGGTTGTTAGCTGTGGGCTTTTTGTAGATGCTTTTTATCAAGTTGTAATTCCTCTTTATTTCTGGTTGCTGAGAGTTTTTATCATAAGAGAATTTGGAATTTTGTCAGCTGCTTCTCTTCATAAATTAATGATCATGTTGTTTTTCTTCTTTAGACTAATATGGTGTATTACATCAATCACTTTTTGAATATTAAAATAGTCTTGCTCTCCTGGAATAAATTTTACTAGATAATGATGTATTATCCTTTTGATATATTGCTGAATCTGATTTGCTTATATTTTGTTCAGGATTTTTGTGTTCATGTTAATGAGCGATATAGGTCTATAATTTTCTTTTCTTGTATTGTCTTCATCTAATTTTATCAGAGAAAGGCTGGCACCATAAAATGAATTGGGAAGTGATCTATCATCTTCTATTTTCTGTTAGACACTGTGCAAACTTTGTTTTGCTTTTTCTTTAAGTGTTTAGTAGAATTCTCCAGGGAAACCATTAGGGCCTGGAGATTTCCTTTTTGGAAGGTCTTAAAATCTGAATTCAATTTTTAATAGTTATAGAGCTATTTAGTTTATTTCTTTCCACTTGGGTAAGTTTTGGGAGTTAGCAGTTTTCAAGAGATTGTATCATTTTATCTAAGTTTTTGAACTTATGCGCATAGACTTGTTTTGGTATTCCTTTACTATCCTCTTAATGTCTTCAATCTGTAGTGATATAACCTTTTTCATTGTGGTTGTTTTTTTTTTTTATTTTGAGACAAGGTCTCTCTCTGTCACCTAGGCTAGAGTACAGTGGCCAGATCATAGCTTACTTTAATTATTAATTCCTAGGCTCAAGTGATTCTCCCAAGTAGCTGGGATTACAGTGCATGTCACCATGCCAGCTAATTTTTTTATTTTTTGTAGAGACAGGGTCTCAGTATGTTGCTTAGGCTGGTCTCCAACTCCCAGCCTCAAGCAATCCTCCTGCTTCAGCCTCCCAAAATGCTGAGATTGCAGGCGTGAGCCACAGCCCCCGGTTCTCTTTCATTTCTTTATTAGTAATTTGGGCCTTTGTTCTTTCTTTTGTCAGTTTTGCTAGAGGTATATCAACTTTGTTGATTTTTTTTCAAAGAAACTTATTATTTCATTTTTTCTGTATTGTTTTTCATTTTCAATTTCATTGATTTCTTCTCTTTTTTATTTCATTCTATTTGCTTGATGAGTTTATTTTGATCTTTTTCTTAAGGTAAATATTTATTATTGATCTGCAGCCTTTTTTATTTTTTCAGAGTAAGCACTGACTGTTTTAACTGCTTCTCACAAATGTTGATACATTCAAAATATTTTCTATTTTTTTCCTTGAGACTTCCTCTTTGATCCATGATTTATTTAGAAGTATCTTATTTTTTTTTCTGTTGTTTCTTTTTTTAATTTAAATTTTTACTTTTATTAAAATTTCAGCATATTATGGGAGTACAAATATTACGGTTACGTATATTGCCCATGCCTCCCCTCCCCCCTCGAGGCAGACCTTCAAGCGTGACCATCCCCCAAACGTTGCACATCTCACTCATTATGTTTGTATATTTAATATCCAAGGTTTTTGAGTTTTTCTGTTAGCTTTCTGTTATCTATTTCTAATTTAATTCCACTGTGGTCTGAGAACATATTCTATATTTATTAAGGTTTGTTTTATCACCCAGGATATGGTCTATCTTGGTCAATGTTCTATATACACTTGAAAAAAATATGTATTCTGCCATTCACTGTGAGTTTTATAAATGTCAAATAGATCCAGTTGGTTGATGATGTTTTTCAGTTTTTCTATATCCTTACTGATTTTTTATCTATTGCTTCTATTGATTACTGAGACAAGAATCTGTATGTTTATATCTTTCTCCAAATTTGGGACATTTTTAGTGATTTCTTCTTCTTAAATACTTTTCCAGCACAATGCTTTTTCATTTTCTATTGTGTCTCCAATGATACAAATTTTTAACTTTTTGGCATTGTATCATAAGTCTTTATGACTCTAGTGATCTTTTTTTAAAATCTTTTTCCTCCCTATAATTCAGATTGGATAATTTTTAAAATTCTATCTTCAAGTTTACTGACTGTTCTGTTATTTCCATTATTCAATTGAGCCCATCCAGTGAGCTTCAAAATCTGATTATATTTATTTTTGGTTCTAAAATTCTCTGGTTCTTTTTTATATCTTCGATTTCTTTGGTGAGATGTCTCTCTTTCTATTCATTTGATAGTGTTTGACTTTACTTCTTGGGGGATTTTTTTTTTAATCACAGTTGCTTTAAATTCTTTGATAGATAACAACAACATCTCTGTAATTTCAGTGTTGGCATCTAGTTATTATCCTCTACACAAATTGACACTGTCCAAGTTCTTCATGTGCCATGCAATTTTGCATTGTACTCTAGTGATTTTGAATATTATGGTATGATTCTCTGGGTTTGCTAGTCTTCTGGAGAATATTGATGTTTTTGTTTTAGCAGGCAATTGACTTTGTTTGTTTCAAGTTGCAAGTTCTGGCGAGCCTCATGGGAAGCGTGGTCTCAATGTCACTTCCTTTGTCAGTACCTTTGCAGTATTATTTGGATCTGACTGTGTGTGTGCCACCTGTAGCCATTCTGAGTTCTGGGTGGTGGATCCACCTTGTAGCTCAGTTCTCAAAGTTGATGATATGCTATTATGTGTCAAAGCCATACATGTGCATCACAGGATGTTCCTAGGAATTTATAACTACTTTTTCTGGTCACTCTGTGATCCTTTATTTCTGTGACTTCCCCAGAACTTTTTGGCTCCCAGAGCTCCTCTTTTCAGTTTAGACAACATGGGGCTTTATTTCCCCAGCTCTGCCATGCACTTCTTGCAACTGTGATCATTTCCTGAGCCTAACCTCATCAAGAAAAGAGAGAAAAAACAAGTGCTTACCCTACCTTTGGGGTCTTATAGCCCCTGGTTTGAATGGAGCATTTCCCTTCCACAGTCCATTAGGCCCCTAACACCCCTTTGCCATAGTTGGTGCTGTTGCTGACACCGCCACGACCTACAGAACTGGATTACTTGACCATGTGGGTGGGTGGGTGGCAGGTAGATGAGAAAGGAAAAAAATAAATAACAACAACAAAAGGAAGATTCTCCCATTCTCTGAGCATTAAAATACTTTTTTCCCATCTTTCAAGCCAACACTTGAGGGCTTCTCCTGAAGCTCTCTCTAACTACAAGGATGCCTACTTGTAAGTGTTGGGCTACATTCAGCGTGGGTCTTTTGAGATCAGAAAAAATTGTAAGATAACTGGTGATTTAGTGGCACTTAGGATTCTGGTCTTCTTCCCCAGTTTGCCTGCTAGGATTTACTTTTCAGAATTCTCAAATACCTGTTCATGCATTCTATCCATGTCTTATAGCTGCATTCCATGGAAGAGACGGGGTATAATGTTCTTACTCCAACTTGCCTGGAATCCAAATCCCAATAAATTTTTGTGATCACATAAGACAAGTGGTAAAAATTTCCAAGAGGATCTTCAGAATTGGTATTAGGGAAATGTGCTGGCTGGGCTTTATGCCACAAGTTACTACTCTGACTTCTGTCTCCATTTGTGATCTTTTACTTTTTATCACTGGTACACTATACTGGCTTAGAGGGAGCTGCCCTATCCTTAACCAGAAGTCCATTCTTCCCTCAATTTCTTATAGTATCCTTGAGATCTAATTGGAATGCTTAGATAAAGTTGCATTAAAAGTTAATGGCAAAAGAAAGAAGTAAGACAGAGGGTAACAGGCAGCAAGGTCATGGGTAGGCAAACCAAGGCCTGCCCATGAACCATATCCAGCCATACCAATCAATTTACTTATTGTCTATGGCTGCTTTTGTGTTATAATGGCAGAATTGAATAGATGCGAGAGAAACTGCATGGCCTTCAATGCCTAAGATGTTTATTATCTGCCCTTTACATAAATTTGATAACCATTGAACTAGATGATCTGAACAGCAAGGTATAGATCATTATGGTCAGCTTGGGATTCCCTACAAAGGATTCTTGTTACACTTCTAGCCTGACCTCCTATCTGTGAATGGGAGCATATCCTCTGGAGAGTGAGCCTTCTAGGGTAATGGGAATCTCTTTCCCTTTTCCTTGTAAAATGATAATTCCATTCATTCAACTAATACCAGTAGGATAACTATTATTTTTTAATGCATTTTGCTAGATGCTTAGGATGTTAAAAAAGACAGATGCCATTCCTGCCCTCATGAAGCTTAAAATATAAAGTAGTTTGTGTAGATAGTTGAAAGCAATCTCTTCCTAAGAACCCTTTATTGATTATACATCTATTCTCTTTGGCAACATAGATAAAATCTAGTATCTCTTTTACATGATAATATATCTAATCAGAAAATAGGTGCTTTTTTAGAATCTTCTCCTTCTCAGATATATATCTCCCCCTTCATTTGTAATCAAGAAATTATGCTAAAAATGTAAGTCTAATCAGAGATATGCATGCTTGCTGTGCCATTTTTTAATCATCTGCAAATACTGTCTGAAAAGTACATCTAATTTGCCACCATGCTTTCCCAGAACATACATAGGGCAAAATCCCTATTAATGAAGGAAAACTCTTTTAGTTTCAGAACGTGAGAGACATTTCCCACTACAAATGTTGCATTGGCATTTATTTATAGAGAACATCATAATTTACTGACAGTTCTTTTAAAAAAAGTGTGGAAACAAAATAAAATTACAGAAAAATTTAAATATGTTTTATTAAAATTAGGAGAAATTTTACCAAAACTATTGAGCAGCAAAATCACTGAGTTGAATTCACCCGGTGAATCTTGTGAATTATGTGAATATCTATGATTGCTGGCTTTTTCATGGACTCATCTTACCTGTCAATTTCTTTTCAACCATCAAATGATAGCATTTTATCTGTAAAAAATATGTCCATAATGCAAACCAGGAACAAGTTAATACACATTCTAATTTGAGAAGTATTATAAAGTGATGTAAGATTGCTGGGGTTTTTGAAAGTGATGTAAATAGCAGATTTTGTGAGTTTTTGTTGTTAAATGTAAAAAAATATATACTTATTTACTTTTTTAAAATACTTTTATGTACCAGGAAGTTCCATTTTATTGGAAGTGTTGGATTCTAGATTTAGTGAGACTATGATTCATTTAATGGTTCAAGGGTTACAAAAATGCCAACAAGAATCTGGATTGTGAAAAACTCAGTGTCAAGTAAAATTATGACTAAACAAAAGCTGGAGGGAACAGCTGAAAAGCGCTGTCTCTAAGTACATTTCATGTTATTTGTAGTGGCCAGCTAAGGTAACTGGTTCTAGATGGAGATATTTTTCAGAACTATAAATAATTTTTTGAAACTATGAAGTTTGATTTGGTGGTCTGTCACTCCAAGAAGAAATAAAAGTTTAGTGATTAATTTAAAGAAAACAAAATGATTGGTTGAGGATTCTCCAATATTTTCATCCTGTGACTTCTCCAAGAATTCTCAGCACCGTTACATGTTCTGTTTGAGCCCTATGTATTCAGACTAAGAGCTAAACATTGCCAGATTTTGAGACATGAAAATAATATAGATTGCTTCTATTTTTCAGGGTGTCAAATTTTACTCATCAGCTCATTTGTACTATCTTACAGATGATTACACTTCCTTTTTCATAATCTTCAACTATTGATTTAGTGGTTTTCACTCTTGATGATGTAAGAGAATAAATCAGAAATATGTAGCTTTCTACTTTAAATTCATTTATTTATTCTAACAATGAGTATTCATTTTATGACAATCCTTCCATTAATGTACATTTTAGGGATACATGGGATTATAAAAGTAGGGGACATATACAATTTTCTTACCCCTCCAAAAATATTGATATAGGAGATTAGGCAGAATACAAATGTGAAAAATAAAGGATTCATCAGAGGGCTGACACACACTCTGTTGTGTTATCTGAAACACATGCTTTCCAAAGATGAAAACAATATAATTCATCATCATGTTTCCTTTTGGTTCTGGTGTTCAGGAAACTCAGAGGCAAACTTAGAGTTCAGTTGTACAATTGAGTTAATTCTGCTATTTAGGCTACCTGTATTCTTCCTCCCTCCTGCATCTTATTCGCTCATTTTGTTACCTCCATATTATTATGCTTATTGTGTCTTTTCTACAAGTTACCTTAAGTCATTTTGTTAAGAGTAAAGTTTAGACAAATCCAGTGTTGAAACGACATACAAAGCAGTCTCATCACAAGATTGGGGCTTGGAGGCCTTGAGATCCACCGTTGAGGTTATCCCATTGAGAATATCCCTTGCTACTCTTATCAGTTTTATCAAGACTAAAATTCTCTCTTCAGAGACAAAAGCAGGAACAGAGTAGTACAAAATACAGCTCTGAGGATGATTCAGAGCACTTCTAAAATTTTCTCTTGGAATAATGCAAATTCTAAAGCAAACAGAGAGTGCCAAAGCAAAATCCTATGACCCTGCTGGTACCTTACCTGATTTGATTACCTGTCCAGGAATCTATTCATCTACAGGTAACCATAAATGGGAAAATGGCAAGTGAATGATAGTAAAAAAAGAAGTATAATTTATTTCATTCTAACATTTCTTGTAATGCCTGCCTCTGCTGCCTAGTAGACATAGACAATTATACTTTAGTAACATGAAAGCAATTAAAATGGCAGAGTATCCAGGCAGTTGTATGGACTTTGAGGTAAAAATGATGAGAGCTGAAATCTTGGTCCTGCCTCTTACTTGCTTATGACCTTGGGATTTTTCCAACCCTTGAACATTAAATTTTCTCACTGTAAAACAGGGATATTACTTGCCTTCATAAAATTGTTATGAGAATTAAATAAGGAGATATTATATATATATATGTATATCACTGTCACAATTGTAAGTAGTCAATAATATTAGCAGCAGTCATCTTCATTGGTAAATACCAAAAGGTATAATCCATTTTTTGTTTATTTTAATAGAATATGAAGATGTCAATTTTGGCTACAAAGTAGAAGGGAAAATCAAGCAAACCATTCCACATGATTTATGGCCGAGACGATTTCAGGTGAGTTCTCCAGAGTGAAGAAGGACTATATAGATCACACATGACCAGGGTTGTTCACGTTGCACTCAGCTGGGACTGTCAGAGCAACTGATTAAATACAGCTCCGTAATTTAGTAGACAATAAGGGATGAGGAAGGGGGAGGCTTACCTCTCCCAAACTTAAATCTCTGAGAAAACTCTGATGCCTCTAACATCAAACAGTGTTTGGCAGCAGTGTCTGCAAAAACTAATTCTAATTATTTCCAATTATTACTGATTCCAATTATATAAAAAGGAGATTATTTTTTATTGTGACATGTCCAGAATTTTCCTGTAATGAGCAGGAAAGCCAGAGTCACATTTGTATTACAAAATGATCTGGTTCCCATGCTTGTCTCACTTCATTATGGTTGTATATTCACCCCAAATTCTCTCCACATCACCGTGGCCATCCCTTCCTTTCTCTGCACTCTCCCACTCTGGCATGCACCCTCTCAACCGCCACCTGATCAATGTCTCTGATCATGTGTGTGCATGTTTAGCAGCTAGAGTTATCCTCTGATAGTTCTAAAAGCAAAACTAATAATCTTCCCTGCCAGAGATTCTTGGCCAATATCCTTTCTTTCAGAAGGAAATGTTCTAGTTTGAGCTCATAGGTGAGCCATTTCTGATCATCCACTAGTTGATACATTTACCTGCACAGTAATTATGTTACCTTGGCATTCATCTTGCTAAAAACATCTGGGGAGGACTTGAGTGTGAAAGGTGCAGTATAAAACCCAATATTATTGTTTCTAGGAATATCACTGATTGCAATTTCACAGAAAAAGAATATCCAGCAACTGAAAGTGGAAAAAGAAAAGAAAGGTTGGAAAGATTTATTGAGTAAAGAAAACCCTCAGAAACCTTCTTTAAAAAATAGAAAAAAAACAGCTTTAAGTTTTCTCACACGATGCAATATGACAAACCAAGTTCTCCAATTAAGTAAAAATTTTCCATTATAAAGTGACAGATTATTTACTAAAGTGCAGAACAAGCTCAGCTATTTACAGGAAGCTACGACTCTGGTATATGTTTTCCCAACAGTAAAAAGGAGAGAAAGAAAATCTATTTTGGTGCTATTAGTTAGCTTGCAGCTGGGTTTAATAAAGAGGGGTGTTTGGGATATTCGATGTGGTATGTAAGACAAACCCAGGGAGGTTTATTTAACTATGGTCCATGGCCAGAGACAACAAAGATAATGACTGGTGGGAAATATCTATTTCATTCAATTCCAGAGTCTAGGGAAGAGGTTATGTTATAGAAACTACGTGTGATCTAAAAGAACCTTTTGGTGACAAATCAACACTTTCGATTTCTTCCTCATGTTTTCTTATTAAAATAACTGGAACTTGCTAGAAAGGGACTAAGTATCCCAAGAAAGGAAGGAAGACAGAAAAATCCAAGGGAAGAAATGGGGCAGGAGAACAAAAAGATAAGAAAAGGTGGAGAATGAATACATTGGTTTTCTTTTGTTAGGAACTTTGTTCATTTAGCCAGCATGTAGGTGTCTCTTAAATATTAAGAGCAAATGCAAGCACGCTCATCCTGAGTTCTATGAGTTTGATTTGCAGAGTATTTAAAAATACAGTTTTATATTAGAGGACTTACTGTGACAAGTAATTTTATATTAGAGATCCTAGGATGGCTTACTCTATTGACAGATAAGAATAATTAACAGTCCAAGATCAAGGTGCCAGTGGGGGAAAAAAAGAAAGAAAAAGAATAATTAACAGTTCAAAATATTTTTACTAAAATGTTTAGTTTTAATTTCTTGAAAAATTGATCTCATTATGGTTAGAATACTCCCTACAATCCCAGAAATTTCTTTCTCTCTTTTAAAATCCATTGACTAGTTTAGCAAGGAAAAGTTCTGTTCTGGCCTTAGTGACTTATCAAGAACTGTCGTAATTCTTATCAGCTTATGCTTTGCTCTTCTGGTCCCCAATTCCCTTACCTAATTGAAGAGCAAAACGTGGCGCCTTTCTTTTTTAAATGGTCTTACCCGTAGTTTTTCCCGCTTTCTTGTCAAAAGGCTTGTGCTTCTACCCCTGCCTCTGGTTCTGTGAGGATGCTGTGCCTTATACCTTTTTGGTATAAACAGCCATTAAATACCCCTTCCCCCTCGCAGCTCTAGGCAGACATAATCTAATCTGTGTCATACGACAAGACCAATTAGTCTCGCCCACTCTCCAGCCTTCTGTCCCTCCCCTCTCAGCTGCTACCCTCTTGGCACTCCACCTCTTTTAGGAAGTAGCGGTGGAAGCCAAATTTCCAAGCTGAATTCATGAGATGAATATGCAGGTCCAGATTGCATCAATGTGCTCACATCCTCAAGTGGAACTCAGACTCAAGACTTCTTCTGAATCTTTTCTCTCCTCACATTTTATGTTTGTCAGAAGATTTCCAACTACAAAACCTCCTCACTAGCTAGAAAGAAAGAAAAGCTGCTTTGACAAGACGGGGGCAAATGGAAAGGCCCAGAGCCGGACTAACTAAAGTACATGCAGAGAATGTCATCTGTTTCTTGGATGTGCTCTGTTATTTTCTACAGCCTTTCACAAGTAGCAACCTGCCTACTTCTGACAGGTATAGGTGGCCTGCGGAGTTCACATGATGGATGGGCAAGGGGAATCATTCATAATTCATGCTCGGAGCACTTGCACTACAACCAACTGGGTCAACCAGAATCAGAATGGGACCCTGAGGACCAGACATGGAAACACAGTGCAGCTGGTGGTGCACGATTCTGATTAGTACTGTTATTGCATAGCCAGATTACAGCCACCACAGCTGGGGACAGCAGGTTCCAAGAATGCCTGACACATCTAGATGTTGAGGGGCCTAAGAGAGAAAGCACTTAAGATTGCTTCATTTTGTTTCTGTTATCAGAAATAGCTTTTTTGGATTTTTAAAATCTATTATCATTATTTTCAATATCATAACTGCTAAAGGAGGGATGAACATTCTACAATAAGCTATTTGGTAGCTGGTAGTTTAAATTTCAAAACTGATAACTATAAATATGATCTCATGTTATCTGACAGAAGGATCCTAAGTAACTATCTCTGGGTCAGTCACTAAAATTGGCACTAGACTTTTTAAAAAATTTCAATGTCCACTAGTAAAACCTGAGTCTTATTGCAAATATGCCTACAAATATGTTTTCAATGGGGAAAAGACTGTTGACCTCCTGCTGTTTTAAAAGCACTGGTAGACTCTTTTAGATTAATTGAACATTCCCTTATAATACATAAATATGAGACTGAGACAGAAAGAGGTAGAGGAAGGAATAAAGAGAGAAAACAAATGTGAAAACCTAAGCAATAAATTTGCCTATCTAGGATTTGAGGTGGCAAACAAGACAATGATATTTCTTTTCTGTGTCAGTTTGCCCCTCACCACGCAGATCCGAGCTGCTAAGTTTAGTGCCATCTGCTCCCAAGTCACCACCTGCAAGAAGCCCAAAGGTATTTAATGTGGCTTCTCAGCCCATGTTCTCATGACTACAAACACCTTGGCTGTGACACTATCGATTGTGTGTTCTCACTTGCCCCAAATAGCAGACTTGGATAACTGACCTGATCAATTGGATGGAAATTCCTATTAATATTAGCAGGAGAACAAAAAAATTAATAGAGTATCCTAGGGTCAGTTTAGGTGTGGCCTGAGTGTACAAACATGGCTACTTGGACATGGAGGCCATTCACATGAAAGCACTTCAGAGAGCTGTCTCTTTGCTAATAAACCTTGACAGTGGCAATAACAGTCAGAAGTATTTTCTATTCTTTTTCAAGTGGTCTTTAATATCCTGTTGCTCAAATTTTAATTTAGCAAATTTGGTAAATTCTCACTATGACCTGTGCAGTAAAGTTTGTATGTAATCCCAGCATAGTGGCAATGACAGAGAACAGTCTGTAGAGCAAGAATTTCTCCCAAAAGGCTTTCTATGTTAATTCGCCATGTCTTAGCATCCTCCACACTGTGACTTGTACAGCATTATGGGAGCTACTGAAGCCAGCTGGATCCTTTGTCTTCCCTTGACTTGAGTCTGGCCCAGCTTCCATTCATGTTGCTGCTACTAGAAGATAAAAGAAACAAAAAATACTACTAGGTTTAAAAAGTCTATAAAACTGTGTTAGAAACTTATAATTGAGATATTATTTATCAACTAGTGCCTGGTAAGCTTCTAACATGGTCTAAATATGCAAAGCCCATAAGCGAAAACAAAAATATATACAGCCAAGTTCTTTCCTCCACGGAAGATTCAATAGAATCAGTAAGTTCAGGAAATAACCCAAATTTATCATGCATTTGAGTTTCCATAGAAGAGGTGACACATGGTCTGAAGGCCGACAGATTGAATTTGTCCACTTGAGGGTGTAAAAATGGATAGTCTTTCTGGAAAGTAATCATCAACGTTTATCAAGAGTCTGAAAAATATTCATACACTGACCAATAATCCCAATTCTAAGAAACAAACAAAAATAAATTATCTATAAAATGCTGAAAGAATTGCATGCAAAGAGGATCATCCTAACACTATTCATAATAGCAAGAAATTAGATGTCAAATAATGAATAGGAGAAGAGTTAGATTGTGATAAACAATATACTATTTCTGTTTATATGCCTATCCTTGATTTTTACATTAGAAATATATAAAAATATGAGCTTAAATCATTAGATAATATTTTATAATGTGGTTTTAAATGACCCTATATTTAGGATCTGGGCTAGGGTGAGGCAGAAGTGCCTTCTCAGTAAAATTGAAGGAGCTCCCTCTTGACCGTATTGGCACTTGGACAACGAGAATGAGTGAGTTCTTACATTCTGTGTCCTGAACAACTCTCTTGCCCCATCTTGGTCTGAATACTCTTGCTTGTTCTTCTCATTAAACAAGGGCAATTTTGTGAGAGTTTTGAAGGGAAATCATTAGGCATCTATCTACCTTACAGTACTAGTTTGGCTCCTTCTGACTTCATTTTGTTTCTTAATCTTAAAAAATTCTTTAAAGGACACCCAATTTTCTTCAGTTAACAAAGTAAAAAAGACTGTATTGACATGGTTAAATTCCCAGGACCTTAGGCTCTTTAGGGATGGACTAAATGGCTGGTATCATTACTTACAAAATGTCTTGAACCTGATGAAGCTTGTGTTGAGAAAGTTTATATTTTTTATTTTTATCTTTTAATTCTGTTTTCCATGATCTTTTTGAAGTTCTCTCATATACCTACCCCAATTTTTAATTTTCTGTGTTGTTTTATTGTTCATGCAGGTCATCCAGCTGGTGTTTTGCTTCTTTTACTTTAAAAACTTCAAATAATTAACCCTGGGACTTATATATCACTGGATGAAGTTGCTTGAAGAATCATAAACTGTTCTTAAATAAATCGTGGCTTCTATTTACCCTGTAACATGCTACACAGAGTTGTACAGGTAAGACACAGAACAATTATGAACCACTATCTGCAATTTAGAGCATCTGTCCATGTTCAGGGACAATTATGGGTCGTTTTCATTTCTGCACATATTGGGGGCAGAGGCACTGACAGCTTTCATCCTGGACTAACTTTTCAAGGGTGTTTATACAGCAAACAGCCTTGGAACCTAGAGCTAGTGGCTCCTCCACTAGCAGAGGACAGCTTTGTTTACTGTCTAGCATAATAAAGACAATATCTTCCTTTGGAACAAAAGTCAGGCAGATTTCATGCAGCCTACTGTAAAAGATTTGGGCTCTGGCTCAGGGTTCTTCTGCTGCGAAGTAAATCCGCAGCATCCGTCGGGCCCACTGCACATCACCCCCATAGGACTTGGGTGCAAAAGGAACTGTTGCAAACATGAAACCCAGAAAGTTCTTTGGGTCTTGTGGCTTCTGAAGCTAGTGCCTAAGAAACTGCAGTAGGCAAGCTAACTTATAAGCTTGAGGACAGGATAAAACCACAGGCCCCTCACGGCTCTTGATGCTGTCCTTATGATTTTTTGTTTTATGCTTATACTCAAATGCCTATTTCTTTCTCTATTATATCTTAACACATGTGGCATATCTCTCCTATTGTGTAGTCTACACATCACTCATTTGCCACAGCTCCAGTTGCTTTGTACGGTTTTGAACTTCTCTTTCTTTTAGTGACCTTCATGGGCTCCCAAAGTGAAGTTCATGTATCCTTCATAGCCTTTATTTGACAGCAAACCATGTCAGTTGTCCTCAAGATTAGGCGAAAACTCATCCTCAGTTTTAACTATTTTGAGATAGAAAAACCTATTTCTTTGAGTTGCCCCACAAAACCTCTATAATTAATGTCTAGGGATCCACAATCTAATATTTTAAATCAGACAATCTAAAACATAATTCTATATTTTATTAACATCTCTATAGAAATGATTTTGAATGATACAATAGAATTTATGTTATTTATAGATTTCTACCACTTTTTGCCTATATTTATTCACTTCTGTATATATCTGGATTAACTCCTATTTCTCCTTTACTTTGAACTATTTTGTTAATTTATTTGTTGCATATCTTTATTCCTTTTTATTTTAATTATATTATTTCATAGTGTAAATTTGCTTTTAATTTCAGTTTTGGCCAGGTTCCATAAGTTTTTAATATACAGTATTGTCATTATCATTTCCTATATATTTGATAAATTCAGTTTTGATGTATTTAATAGCCCACAGTTTATTTAGAAGAATATCTAATTTTCAAGTGCTTTGTCAATACCAAGAAAAAAAGGGTATTCACTGGCTCCTTGTAATGCGAGGGGAAAACATCACCACACTTTACTTCCTTACCCAATTCTGGTTTTATTTTCATGAATCTAATGTTATTTGATAGTTCCAGTTCTTGAAATTCTCACAATATCACATATTTTACTTTTCAAAAATTAACATTGCCATTTTTGCAACCATATGTATAAAAGTTATTCAAATCTTTTAAACATGGAGGCAATGAACACCTTTACTCAATTATATTACCACTTTCCTATACTTTAAATCTATTATTTTAGCATTTTGGAGCCAAACAGAGCTGAGTTTAACTCTCGGCTCAGTGGCCATTTACCTTTCCTTATATAAATGATAGTTAATCTCTGAAAGGGGAGCCAGTCTCAGCCCTGCCTTTTCCTAGCACTTAATGGCACCAGCGTGGCCTGAGAGAGGAGTCTCCTTGCTCACTCACTGCCTTTTCAAGAACAGACCTGCTGCTTGGAGGAAAAGCCCCCAGTAGCTTTCTGTGGAGTGTAAACTCCCACGACCCTGGGCATACCCTGGACGTCTTCAATCCACAACTGCCAAAGGAACCAACCCCCTCTGCTTTTGCACCTTTACTTCTGATCTTCTGCTTGGATGGATGGTGTTTATGGTGTCTTGAGCTCTTTCACTTTGATTCCATGAGGCCACCCTTATCTCATAGGGAAATGAGTTGCAAAATGCCTGAGTGTCTCTTCTCAATATGGTTTCACTGCCATTATTTCTATGAGGACATTGTTGAAAATTCCACCATGAAGATGCTACGTTTCCCAGAACTTTTTCTGCCTCAGGTTCCTCACACTCCCCATCTTTACATATACTCTTGGTCATTTCCATCATTATTGGAACAGCAGTCATATGTTTGTATATACAAGGCATTCTACCCTGAAATCTATGCTACTTTATTTTTCCTTGCCTTGTGCCTTAATTAATATAATTAAGAGTCAACTCCTTATAATGAAAAAAGGACAATACGCACATTTTCTAGCTAGTAATAGCAGTCACTGTTAGGAACTGAGCACAGTGCTAAGTGCTTTGTATGCATAATTTGAAGGCATCCAAAACCACCGGTGGGCACATACATCTGTTATTCATATTTAACAGATAGGGCAATTGAAGACTTGAGAGACTATGTCATTTTCCCAAAACCACGGACATACTAACTGGCAAGTAATGTTGCCATATAATTGTAAGGCAACAAGTGGCAAGAAAAAAATAACTAGAAAATAACTATAGTTAGCACCATTCGAGATTTAGAAAGGAAAGAGGCCACCGTACAGTAGAGTGAACAAGGAAAGGACGTGAACCTAAAATTGCACCAACAAGGGTTATGTTTGGAATTAAAAATGAGAAATGTTTATACCTACTGTTTAGACAGAAGGGACAGGAAGGCAGCTACTAGCTAATTTTTCAATAAAGAGCAAATGAAAGACAGATGCAACCCTGGCTAAGGAGGGACTGGGCTAGAGTAGATGAACTGTATTCTCTAATCATCGGGCATCTTCAAATGACGCTAGAGCTGAAGGGGGTGCAACTTAAGTCATGGTTTGAGGAGACTAAATGTACAGGTTTAATCAGCCTTTAAAGACAAAAGTTGAGAAAACATTCAGGAAGACTTTGTGTTAAATAGGTCTGAACCAAGACGAGGGCCAGAAAAGAGGGGGGAGGCATTATGAAGGAAAAATCAGAGTCCTTGTGGGATGATTGATAATGTGGACCTGGCAGAAAGCAAGCCCCAAAGATGGACTCCATAAAATACAAGAGCTGATAGAACAATGGCATAACCCAGGCCAATGTGCTCAGTGTACCACAGAAGAAGCTGCAGTTGAGAGGGACAGTTCTCATCTGGAGTGTCGCAGCCTATTAGTAGGAAGGCCTCCTCCCTGCCAGAGCAGTACTGCCTATGTTCTACATTTATGAAAGTCTTTCTGAGATCCTGAATATGGTAAAATGAAGAGTATAAAATAGAAATAATTCTCCATTTGCCATATCTTTCTCAGGCAACTTCATTCTTCCACAGTGCCCTTCACTATATCTGAGTCCCTACTGCAGTTCCTACCGTCATGCCTCAAATTTTCTACTTACATAAGTATTGGGCCACGTATAACTTAGTTTTTCTCATTAACTATTACCAGAGTGATTCTTTTCAAATTACATAGGAATGTTTCTGATAAAAAAAATTTGCATTGAAAGTATATTTAGTTAGATATAAGACTAAGAAGATGACAGTAGAAAAATTTTGAGCCACCTGACTGTTAACAGTACACAGATTGTCTTCTTAGGTGCTTTTTGTGTTTATGAACAGGAGTTAAATGGTGAATAGCTACATTACACAATACTATTTCTGCGGTACAAAAGAATAGAGCTGTGATCTCCCATAAACCAGCCATGGAGAAGGAGGTTGGATAAAGTAGTGTGATACTTGTTGCCTTAGAGTTTTTTAGGCACCAGTAGTAGGATGTTAAAGATTCTCTGCACCCACTCCACATACATACTCAATAAAATCAAGGATTATTTATGGAATGCTTGTGACCTGAAAAGCAGTTGGTGAAGTGTTGTGGGGAATTCTAAGATAGATAAAGCAGAGTGTTTGTCCTAAAGGAATTTGGGACCTACTTCTATCCATTCACTGGAAAGGCCATGCAGAAGAGAAATGTGTTTTTAGAACCTGAAATAAGTAACGGGCAAAGAATAAAGCAAGAAATAAAAAATAGTGCTTCTTTATGTGACTAGGCAACTTCAAAATTTCTGCTTTTATTTAAAAACCATTCTTATAACACCCTTGAAAAGTGAATAAGAAAAAAGATTTTATAGTCAGATACTTAATGTCTTTCCAGTGTTAAAATGAAACTATTTCTATGATATTTCATTAGCCTACTTCATAAGAATGAAAGATTAGGGAGACTTCACTGTTTTATTAAGTAAAACTCTCAAATAGCTAAGGCAGTCATGAGCAATAGTGAAATCTGGCAGAGATGCATATAAACTAGGCAATCATATTAATAGATGTTTTTAAAATTGGATTTCTCTTCTCTATTATATTTTACTTAATTTTCATGATTAATTCTGTCTATATATTTTTCGCTCTCTCTCTCTCTCATAGGCACACACACAGGGTTTGTGTTCTGTAGCTTAGTCATGTGTTAAGAAAAATGGGAATGAGTGGTCTTGTTGGGAAAGGAAAGTGCTGACATCTTCAAACACAAAGAAGCAAAATATGGAAGTAGTAAAAACGTAGTGGGCAGGGTGCAAAGATTCCTGGAACTTTTCCGCAAGCCTTCAGGAAGCTATATCTATATTCACAATGATGTTTCTGTCTTGTCAGCATTTTTCCTTTATTTGTGTTGGACTTTATGACATATCTAAGAATAATAAATAATTTATAAGATGCAATAATGGCCTGGTACATTTCTGGCAGATTAAAAAAAAATTCTTTTCCAATAACTCATTTGATAAACTCTTGAGTTCTTTTCTCTAGAACATTTCACACAACAATGCTTTGTTTTAAGGGTTGTCTATCAATGAGTGGCAAAGCATTCATTATGCATTCAAGCCTGCGTTTTTGTCAATCCCTTTCTTGCCTCCTTTTATTTTTCCCCGTTTAAGTGGTATTTTTCTGGGAGTAATCTGATTCTTTGGGATGTAAAATAAAATCATGCTAGAAAAATTAACTCTTAAGACTCACGAGAAAAATGACAGTCTTTCAAAGCAATAATCAAACTTCAAAATACAATTTGATTTAATACATATTTTATCATTTGCCTACTCATCCCTGCCCAGATGCATGTGAATGCACACATAGCAGTTAGACTGCTGTGCTATGAAAAATAGAAAATAAACAACAGCACTCTCCATATATTTTACCAAGAGATAATAATGTCTTTTTGTCTTATCAGAGATTTCCTGAATATATATATATATATATATATATATACTTAAGGAGCTGTCTGGCCATTATCCAAAATTAATGTAGTGTGTGATTTCTCTCCTCTGTTCACTTTTATAGTTTTTATGGATAATCTCAAAGTAGGTGGCAGTGGATCAGAGATAGTTCTTTATTCCTCATTATTTCCTGCCCTGCAATGTGGGTAGCTTAGTCTGCTGCTGCCCTTTGTGATTAAGGTCATGCTCACATTGTACTGTCAGCATATCTGGTGGTGGAGAATGTTTCTAGAAGTAGAATTCTAGGTGCACTATGTGATGCAGATTTTTTGTTCTTTCCTGGACCTCTTTGTAGCCAAGGATTTCATTTGCAAACTGGCCAGCTGATATTTGGCCATGGACTCAAGATTTTTACATATCCAAAGTAACTAGTCGTTATCATAAATGAGAAGGTTCAGGCAAAACATGAATAAAAACAGAAGGGAATGGCAACTACATTTAAAGATGACCATGAACTGCAGTGATAATAGGGATATGGGAGGTTAGCAGATTCACATTTAAGAACAAGAAATGCAGGAAGAACAGTGAGCTGGTGGCAAGCTCCTTTTAAAACAATTCTCTAGAGTTCTTCAGAAGCCAATACACATTCTAGTCATAGCTAAGACCTACTAGTTTCATTCCAGGAAAAAGATTGCACCTCTCTGGGAAGGTGGAACATTCTCCTAATTTTAAACCATATACTCTTTCTAGTAGACACATATTCAATCCTTAGGTTAGAAGTTTGGGCCCACATTCTAGTTCCTCAAATCAAAGATGCCATTTATTCTAAGATGTGGCATTGAGTGATAACTGTTTTTTATACATGCACATAAAATCAACACTAACAATATTAAATGTAGCTTCAAATGTAAGAAGTGTTCTGATTCCAGAAACATTATAATTAAAAGACATGCTTCTAAAGACACAGAAATTTTAACTTGAATGCCTTACAAATGATATAGGACCTTATTCATTCATGTATGAATGCATGCATACATGAAGTCCCTTCTGATGGTATGCCTAGCTCTAAGTGCTGGGAATGTTTAAAAAATAAATTAAACTTGATCCCTTACCTCAAGTACCTTATGACTTAGAATAAGACAAATCACATTATGTTCAGTTAAGTAAATTCTAAGGTGAAGATGGTAAGTACCTCAATCATGGTTGAGAAAAGACAAATGCTATGTTTTGGTTATTTTTCTTAGAAGGACATTGATTCTGGTTCATCTGGGGAGGGGAAGGGTATGGATAAGGGAAATATTCATAGTGAAAGTGGTACTTTTTTCCCTACACCTTGAATAATGAGTAGGATTTTCTATACAACTTTTTCATTGTAATGATTTACTTACCTTTATAAGTTAATTTCATCAAATCATTGTGTGTTATATGTTTTCAGCCTCAACTTTAACACAGTTTATCAAGATACTGTGTATGGTTTATATTTGTGT
Source organism: Cheirogaleus medius (assembly GCA_008086735.1). Classification (NCBI taxonomy): domain Eukaryota; kingdom Metazoa; phylum Chordata; class Mammalia; order Primates; family Cheirogaleidae; genus Cheirogaleus; species Cheirogaleus medius. Next base: position 7,828,177 of record VBSM01000483.1, read on the forward strand.
TATCTCAGGCACTGGGCTTCATTTGTATGATGCTATCATATCATTAGACTATCATTTAACCAACATTCTTTATACGAAGATTTACTGAACACCCAAGCTTGCTGATGCAGTGCTTTAAGTAACTGCCATGTAACGAAACCCAAGATATGACTTCTTTCCTTGAACAAACTCAACTTTGCTTAGGGATTTTGGTTGTGAATTAAAAAAATAAGTAATGACTCAAAAAAAGCGTGTAGCAGTAAGAACTAGCTAGGAAACTTGGGGGAAATAGTAAATGTGCAGGAAGAAGAAAGTTCATGTTTTCTGGGAAACAATGTTTCATAGACTCTATCTAACAAGAAAGGAAAAATTTAAAAAGTAAAGAAGGGTCAGAACCTCCTGGAAGAAGAGATAGTGTGAGGCAAGGCACGGAGGTGGGAATTATCAGTAAGTTGATCAGCTGGGATGGAGATATGTTTATGTTGAGGCACAGAGAATTAAATAAAGATCAACCATTTTGAGAAGGGTTGCCCCACTGACAAAGAAGGTCTTTTGAGGGTCTTGGATCAGGGGAGATGTTTGCAAAGCAGTATTATTGGGAGCAGAGGGGCAAATGCCAGATGGAAGGAAAGAGCTAGGACACTAATACAAGCTCTGCTTGTAATGTTTATTTCTTTTTCTATTAGATGCAAACATTAATATACGAATAAAGACATCCTGTATATAGAATTCTCACTAAATAGGACCTTTAAGCTAGCAGCAAGCTTAATAGTCTATTTTCAGCAGAAAACTATTATATATAAACCAACCTGAGTGAAGCTTACTCTTGGAGGATACATTTTCTGCATTTTTGGCTGACATTTCTAGGTCCCTGAGCAGATCTTATTAGCTTGGTGATTTTAATCTCTGCCTTTAAAAAATGAAGGTCTTTGGCTCAGAATTCCTTCGGTTGATTTATACCTTCCTTATCCTTTTCATCTTGCTGCTGCCTCCCCAGTAATATTAAAGAGTGATTACTGGGCTTGATCAACACCACAGGCTTCCTTTTGATTTAACCATCAAGTATACAGAGGATTTTGTGATCAGTTTAAAATCCCTTGTAACCTGTATTTATATGCTAAGCTCTTGAAACAGAATAAGCAACTTCTTAACCTTGAAAGGAGATTGATGTCACTGTATTTTCTGTCACTTTAGGCAGTATTACTTTTAGTGTTTATCAGCTGTGGCTCTTACCCAACTACAGTTCATTTAGGTTTGAAAGGAGGCTCTAGAAATGGCAGTATCACTTCTTTTATGTGTTACATATTCCTAGTTTACAAATAAACTGGCGTTTATATTAATCAGCTCTCTAGAACAAACATAGCTGAACAAGGGCTAATACATCATCCCCAAATTGCTACCTAAGTTCTATTCCAAAATCTTTATTGTTGCTGATGATAAATGGAATAAATAAAAAAGGAGATTCAGGGTTTTCAGTGGTTTGGTAACTGTAGGGAAGAAAATGTTCTGCATTTTGAGATAAATTTTGAAATATATATTTTTAAATGGTTTTGATGAACCAATAAACATTATAAAATGCATATTTACTGTGTTTCCCCAAAAGATCATTTTAAATGAATACAATGTTAATAAACCCCATTTTGTGTCCTGGAGGGGTTTCAGGACTCAATGCCCAAGTCTAAGAATATAAGCAACTATGTAGCCAAGACCAAAATACTTACCGACAACATCAGGATGATAGCGATTGGTTTAAGTAGGCTTTTAAAAAATAAGCTTTCAATTTCAATAACTTCATACAAGGTGAAATATCACAGCCATAAGATAAAAAACCTTTGACAGAGCCTGAGAAATGTAGGCTCGGACCTATAGATCATAATGAAAGTAAAGACATGTGGTAGACTGGTCTTCAATCTTTTAGAGCACTGGAATTTGGGACTAATGATGTTAGAGAAGGATGCTTAAAGCTGTCCATCAGCCTCTGAAACATCACCACAATTAAGTTTCAAGGCTGTACTCCACAGATCACTGGAACAGATATTAGGGTTGAAAAGGTCTCATTGATATGAATGGCATAAGTCATCTAGATGCTCAAGCAGAGATGCCACCTTAAATATCATCCTTTGATTAACTCCGAATGAACATCTACTGGGAGGGAGGGAGAGGCCACTTGAAGGAAGTGGTGCTTCTGATGAAAAGCAGTTTATAAAGAATAAATTCCAAGACAGGGCAGTAGAGTAAAACACAAAGACAAAGAGATGGCATGTTGCATGTACACAAATACAAGGTCTGGGGAGAAAACAAACACTCAGAAAAAGTCATTTACCAAATTTTAGGAATTTACAACTATTTTCAGCAAAAGGTCTGCTGAGTCTTCTTTCAGACTCTACCCAGGAAGCTTGGGACGACTGCTTTATTGATAATCCATCTCATTCAAAAGACTATTTCCAGCTGAAGCTAAGGCTTCAATCTAGCTCCCACTGAAACAGCTTCATCCCATTGTAGGCAGAAGGAAATAGGATCATTGTGAAGAAAAAACCTGGATTGGAAACAGAAGTGCTTGTGCTTCTGCAGCACCTTTTTTTTTAGGTTTGTGGAACTTGAGCTTTTTTTAAAAAAATACTTGAGCCTCAGTTTCCATTTATGAGAAAAGCATAATATTCATGCTCATCTTGTTCACTAAAGAATATGAATAGGACTTTGAAAGCAGCACTATTGTGCAAACTGAAAATTATTACCATGAAGAATCAATTTGTTCATAAAGCAGGTGGTTTTTATTGGGAATATATTATATATGTATTAGGAATACCAATGAGAATAATTAACAAATAACTTTATCTTTGGCTTTAACAGATGTCTTAAAAGACAGCCACTGTATTTATGTATTTTGCATTGGGTTGACACTTCTGGATACATGGACTTAAGAGTCACTCTAGAACCCAGGGTCCCTGTATCTGAAATTTTTTACACTTGCCACCAGATGGCACTGTGTAGCAAGTAAACACCAAGCAGAGCCTCTCCCTCAGGGACTCACCTGTGTTCCTTCAGAACAGGGAAAAGTAATTTATGGAAAAATACTCATGATGGTTATTTGCATACTATGAACACTATTTTTAAAAAGCAATAAAGGTACAATCCTACTGAAACTAATATGCAAACAACCAATATCTAATGTCGTATTTAAGTGTTTTCTGTGTCTTACCCATGTTTCTGTTATCTTAAAGGAAGTGGATGTTTCTGTGATTAGCTCAGTTGCCAAGCTTCTCAAGCATCTCTGCCTTGAGTACCAGTAGTTATCTACCTTCAAGGTAATCTTGAGTGATCATAAATGGATTTGTATCATGTAGAATTTGTTGAGTTTTGCTGTTGTTTTAATCTTAGAGGTGCAAATATTTCCCCATGTGCTTTGCTTAAATAAATCTAAGCCTTAAGTCTTGTTGTCTACATTATATAGCATTCAAAAGAAATCCAGATGTTACTCCAAAACCCTTCCATAATATTATAAATCTGTTCTGACTACTCTGGAAGTGGCAGTAAATATGGGACCAGTATGGGATAGGGAACACTTTTTTAAACCTCAACAGCCTTCTCCAAACTCTTTTCTGTTTCCCTCAGAACTTTGACCCTCTAACTTCTCTTTTTATGTTCTAGATCTGTTTTTTTTTCTTTCCTCAGATAGTGCCTTTCTTTCTTAGGTAAACCTTAGTTTTTTCCTAGTCCTTTCCTAGGTAAGTTCCATCAGCACTACTATAAAACCTAAGAGGTGAGTGGTGCAACATAGGATTCTTCTAGGAATGACTTTTTTTCCCTCAATGTGGCAATCTAAGTGGCTGCAGGTAACAAGTAACTGCAACAATTCAAATGGTTGTATGGTCAAGGAAGGTCAATTAAGTCTTAAAGTCATCTGGGAGTCCGTTTTTTCCATACTGCCAAATTCATCAATCTTTATGATTAGGAACCAGCTCCTGTGGGCCATCTGAGGAGCAGAGGTTTCCCTTATTTTATACTCTATCTCAGTGCCCTATGATATGTTGCCTTACATGGTTTAATGTCCTTTAATATGTGCATATATCTTATGGCCTGGTATCATTTAAGAACATGTTTGTTGCAAGTAACAGAAAAGCTAGCTAAACTTACCAAGGCTTAAAATATGGAGTTTATAGAGTTTATATTTCTTATATAATAAGGAGTGTGAGACATCATGGGCAATGGCACTGCAATTCATTTGGAAAATTCCCTCATGATGACAAGATGGCTATACCAGCTCTTAGCGCAAGCCAAGTCCTTGCACTCGTCAGGAATGTTTATTTTCCCCAGAAGCTCTGAGCAGTTTCTGTCCAAGTTTTATTGACTGAAGCTGAACCATGTGGCCACCCTGAACAGCAAAGGCAAGTAGGATAGTGAAATGAGCTTTTAGAGCCTTTTTTACAAAGTGGATAGGGACCAAATGGCTAGGAAATGGCCAGTTTAGCTGGCTAATCATCTCTGCTAGATTCTCTGTACTAGAGACTGCCAGTTGACCTCCAATATTTTATAAAAACTTTGAATTTTAGCTGAGTACATGAATTCTCAAAATAAGAACATTTTTCAACCTCTTTTGTAGCTCAGGGTAGCTATTTGACTATTCTTATATAGAGATATAAGTATGTTTACAACTTCAGAAAAACTGCACCATTTTTTGGCTTAAATTTTGGTTCTTATCTTTCTTCTACTCTGTTTCTCCTTCTACTTGCTCAAAATCAGATCAAATGGCTAGAGAAACCATCTTGGATTATATGGTTGTCTTCAGAAAGGAAGTTGCTTTTAGTAGGAGAATGAGCTAGTTTGCTAACACAGTATGGAAAATTGTTAACAGCATTTGACTATTTGCCTAGATTTTGTAAGAGAGAAATAAACTACTTTGTTGTAGTGGGTTGAACTGTGGCCCCAAAAAACAAATGTCCATATTCTAATCCCTGAAATCTGTGAATATAACCTTATTTGGAAAAAGAGTCTTTGTCAATATAATTAAGTTAAGGATCTCAAGGTGAGATCATCCAGGTGGACCCTAAATGCAATGTTCTTATAGGAAACACACAAGGAGAGACACAGACAAAAGGCGAGAGGGCTCAGACACACTGAGGAGAAGGGAAGGTGAAGAGGGAGACAGAGCTTGCAGTGATGCAGCTACAAGGAATGTGGGAAGCCACCGGAAGTTGCAACAGGTAAGGAAGAAATCTCCTCTAGAGGGAGCGTGGGCCTGCCAACACCTTGATTTTGGACTGCTAGCCTCAATAACTATAAGGAAATTAATTTCTGTTATTTAAAGTCATCAAGTTTGTGATAATTTCATGCAGCAGCACTAGGAAACAAATACACTTGTTTAAGCCACTATTTTTTTTTCTGTCACTCATAAAGTAACCTAATGGTAAGTAACATTTTCCACACTCTATTGTAAACATCTTGAAATCAAAGACTGCATCTTATAATTAGTTATATCCCCCATGTGGACTAAAAGAGAGAGACTATGTGTGTGTATTACTAGTGGCACTACATTTGCATTGCTGTCAATTCATAAGGGAATTGGTGTTTCGTAGAGATTGCTAGTTTCAAATAAAGCTTGAAAGAATTTCAAGAATTATCATTATTAATTATTATTATTGCCTAGTAAAACATGTAAGCTAAAGGAAAACATGGATAAAAGGAAAGTAAAACCTAGACTGATAAATCAAAGTTTTGGATATGCTAATATGTTGATGTCTATTGCATGGTTTAATTTATTTTGTGAATGACATAGACTTTTCTCCCCTACCCACCAATATTAAATAAGGACCCAGCAGGTTGTCTGTTGTACTTACATTTAACCTGCTTTCCAAATTAATTGGTTTTTTTTCCAGTTGTAGCATCTTGAAGACTTCCTCAGTTTTCTATCATGTGGTTTATGGTTTATTTCACTTGAATACTCATACACATTTTGTTTATTTGTTTGTTTTCATTGTAGTACTAAATCAAATATAGAAATAATCAATTAGAGCAACCTGAGAGTTTGCAGAAATGAGAATTAGAGGGTTCTACTGACTTACTTCCTTTATGAAGATCACATTAACTATGAGAAACTTCGAAAGATTTGTCATAGATTCAAAGCTTATTCTGCTATTGAAGAACTATGTGTTCCTGGAAAAGTAATTTCATGAGCCAGGGTGTCAATTTCTGTACATGTAAGGGGAAAAATATGTGTATACATATATTCACATACCATAAGTAAAGTATTTACTATGAATCAAGTACTTTCCATTACATTATCACATTCTTTCCTCTCAGTTCTAAAAGGTAGGCGTTATTATACACTATCTCCAGAGAAAAGCACAGAGACTGGTTTAAACTAATAAGTAGCAAAACCAAGGTTTAATCTCAGCTCAAAACATGACAATGCAAATTTATTCTTAAAAGTTTCTCCTGGAAAAACTTTCTCATCCACCATTTTGTAGTGAGATGAGCTATGACATATTTTATATTATAATACTAAATAATTATTTTTCTATTTTGAGTGTATTCTTTATAATTCTCCTTATTTTATATCTTATCAATTTAATCATATCTGCAAACTGTTTGGATATCCTATTACTGCCTATCCCTCATTAAAGAATATGAAATATAAAATTCAATGAATATTACCTAAAGCTTATGATTATTAAAGTTGGACAATAGTTATGTTCATATTTTCTAATAATTTTTAATTTTTAGACTACTTGGGTATTTGAAAACTATCAAAGCCATATTATTGGTTTAACAAGCCATTTCCAAAGAATACCTTTCAAGATAACAGAAGGAAACTTAGAGCCCATTATTTTCTGAAAGAGGATTGTTCTTGAACTGCTAGAGATTTTATTTCAAAGAAAAATGGCTAGCCCCACCCACGAATCTAGAAACTGTCTACATCTAGAGACAGCTAAGTGGATAGGGACTTACATGAAATTAGACTTACCTTTTCTAGAAATGGAGAGGAATCCATGTGGCTGACAAAATGTCATGTCAAACATTGCAGATGTCCCCTTCCTTTGGGAATGTCTCTGTTGGGCATTTCAGAAAGTGCACATTATCAAATGCCAGCTATGTGGAGTGTACTCATTTTCCTTTTGATTGTATTGGATTTAACATATAAGATACCACTGAAAGTCTACATTAATATTTAAATTGTCAAGAGATCCAAGAATTTGGCTATCAGACTAATAATCGACATAATCTGTGCCAGTGTTTAAATCAACTTACATTAAAAAAATAATTTCTTGCACCAGTCTAGATAATTTAAACTTTTATAAAAGAGGACACTGGAAAACACGCTTTAAAGAAATCAAACACTGGAAAGGTTAAGCCTATTAAAAAGTACAATGGAAACTAAAAACGAATAAGAAGAGTTTGCCTAATGCCAGGCCATTCGGACATAGACCAAGATGGTTTAGTGGAGGGACGAATAGCTGTCTGGATAACAAGGAGCTCTCTTTGCACTAGTGCCAAGTTAGTCCTAAGGAGGGCTCTTCAGGGGGCACATTCATTCTTTAAGGCATTAGGAACTAATTTAGTACCCTAAAATGGACTCATTATTTCCTAAAAGCAGTGCTGCAGCCCACCTAAAAAGTCTTTTATACAAGAATCCCATGGTTTAAACTAATTAAATTCTGTATTATTTAGTTTCATGCACATCATTAAAGTCATTTTTCTTCCTTGGGGGTGTGGAGAAGTATTTAAATAACAACAATGACTTGTATTTGTAAAGAATTTAACTTAGAAAGCATTTTTCCCCATTTACTATATTGCTTGATTCTTAAAATAAGTATATGGAATTTCCTGTATATATGGCAAGTTGACAACAAACTCTATAAGAGCAAGGGCCAAATCTGTTTTATTCCCTGTTATTGCCCATATCCAGTAGAGGGCCAGGAATGCAACTAACACCCAACAACATTGTTTGCCAGGAACTGCTCTAACTATTTGTAAGAATCAACTCATTTAGCCCTCAAAACTGTTGTAAGATTCAGCTAAAGGGGCTGAGTAACTTGCCTAATGTCACAAAAAAGGACGTGTGGTGCTCCAAAGCCTTGACTGCCAGCGGCTATGTTTCACCATAATGGAGCAGAGGGTGGAACACATACCTTTGCTGCATGAATGAAGAAATGCAAGAATATGATGAACAGACATGATACCATTACTCCAGTTTAGAAATAAGGGCACTGAGGCTCAGAGAGTGTAATTTTCTCAGTCCTAGAGCTGGAAGTTGTGCAACTGGAACTAGATGGGTCATTGATTCTAGCCCAGTGTTCTTTCCCTGTATTGTTTCTGCTTCCATCTACTTGTCCATCTACCAGCCACCTTTAAAAATAGTCTTTTGTATGTTTATTTTTGATGTTTTAACTTTCGAGTCCTATTAAACTCATCATGGCACAGACTCACAATGTTGGATTGTTATTCTATGGGGCTAATGCTGACTTCGTCCCATGTCAGAGGCTCCTCAATGCAGAACAGCATTCTTAATTCTTACCAAGTACATTAGGATAGATCCAGTGGTAGGATCACAAAACCTCCCTTATTTGGCACCATCTGTATCTTTAACTCAATTTGTTGTTGCCTGGGAACTAGAAATGATTTTACTTTTTGAAAATAAATTGAAATTTTAGAAATGTGTTTAGCAAACTGATTGTCAATCTCTCCATTCTAAGGGGCATTTTAAATTTCCAAATAAATTCAGCGATGAAAGCACCAACCACAAGGATTCCTCACTGGGATTTAGAAGACAATTTCTAAAACAGGCTGAGCTTGGTTATTGAGAGGGGAATCTCTTTCCCTATATGCATATTTTCACAGTTAAATAATGGAATTATTTATGCTACTTGTATTTAATATGTAGAGACCTTCAACTTCAAATGAGGCAAGGTACATGAACTATATTTGGAGAAGAGTGTTGATAAGACAAATTTTCTCCAGCCAACCAGCTGAGAAGCAGACAAATGTTCTGATATTCTGGCATCTTCTTGTTTAGGTAGTGAGGGAGGGCCATGGGGTGCTCCTACACATGTGTGTCTATTAGCCAAGATACACAACACAAAGGAGAACTAGAGTTTTGGTCTCAGAATCACTGTTGATAAAGACTTATTGATTCTGGCATTTGTAATGGGCCAAACTTAACGGAAGAATTATGTCTGTAGAAAGAAGTTTCAATATTTGAAAGGCAAGGACCACATCCCATGTTTTCTGTTACTTTCTCTGGAGCAAAATATGAACAGACATCAAAAGTATCTGGTTCCAAAATTCTAATTCTCTAAGGGAGGCAAAAACAAAATCCATTTTCCCAAGTTGTCTGCTTAGATTAGCAGCAAACACTGAAGACATGGCCTGGGGGCTATTTCTGTGGTGGGGAAGATATCACAGAACAAAAGAAGGAGCCAGGAACAGAGTCTGGGGCTGCCTGGGCAGGAAGAGCCTTCTAATTCTCTCCCACTCTTTGCCATCCTGAATCCGATGTCAGCCGCTGCTCCTGGTGACAGCATGATCTCAGGATAAGAGGGTCAAGAGACCAGGCTGAACAGGAAAAGTTATGTACCTGTGGTCAGAAGCAAAGTAATTGATGAGAAGAACTAACTCCACAACTGGGAAACCAGGCCTGAGAGCCAGTTAGAAACACATCTGTGGGTAGACCTGTCCCCATACTTTAAAAAAAAATTTTATTGATATATCATAGTTGTAATTATTTTGGGAGTACATGTGATATTTTGATGTAAGTATATAATGTATAATGATCAAATTGAAGTATTTAGGGTATCTATCACTTCAAACATTTATCTTTTGTTTGTATTGGGAATATTGCAATTCTTCCCTTCTAGCTATTTTGAAATGTACGATAAATTATTAAGTATGTTTTTCCTACTGTGCTATCTAATACTTCTACAACTTATTCCTTCTATCTAACTGTATTTTTGTATCTATTAACTAACTTCGCTTTAAGCCTCCTCTTGCTTTCCATTCCCAGCCTCTGGAAACCACCATTCTACTTTCTACTGCTGTAAGATTCACTTTTTCAGCTCTTACATATGAGTAGAACATGCAATATTTGTCTTTATGTGCCTGGCTTATTTCACTTAACATAATGACCTCCAGTTCCATTCATGTTGCTGCAAATTACAAGATTTCATTTTTTATGGCCAAATAATATTCCATTGTATATATGTACCACATTTTCTTTATCCATTTATCTGTTGATGGGCACTTAGGTTGATTCCATGTCTTGGCTACTATGAATAGTGCTACAGTTATCGTGGGAGTGCAGATATCTCTTTGATATACTGATTTCCTTTCTTTGGATATATATTCAGCAGTGGGATTATTGGATCATATGGTAGTTCTATTTTTAGTTTTGAATACTGAATACTGTTTTCTGTAATGGCTGTACTACCTCACATTCCCACCAGTAGTGTACAAGCACTCCCTTTTCTCCACGTCCTCACCAGCATTTGTTATTTCTTGTCCTTTTGATAATAGCCATTCTAACTGGAGTGAGATGATATCTTATTGTGTTTTTTAAAAATTATTTCAGAATATTATGGGGATACAAATGTTTTGGTTACATGAATTCTTTTTATAGTTTGAGTCAGTTATAAGTTATAAGTGTGTCCATCACCCAGACAGTGTGCATTGTACCCATTTGGTGTGAATTTATCCATCCTCTCCTCCCCACTCCCACCTGCTTGATTTCCATTGTGTTTTACTACCATATGTGCCCATGAGTATTGATCAATTAGTTCCAATGTAATAGCAAATATATGTGGTGTTTGTTTTTCCATTCTTGTAATACTTCACTTAGAAGAATCATCTACATTTCCATCCAGGTTGGTACAAAAGGTATTAGGTCACCATTTTTTTTTATAGTCAAGTAGTACTCCATGGTATACATATGCCATATTTTATTAATTCAATCATGTATTGATGGGCACTTGGGTTGATTCCACATCTTTCTAATTGTGAATTGTGCTGCAATAAATATTCAAGTGCAAGTGTCTTTTTGATAAAATTACTTTTTTTCCTTTGGGTAAATACCCAATAATGGGATTGCCAGATCAAATGGTAGGCCTACTTTTAGTTCTTTGAGGTATCTTCATACTACTTTTCATATAAGTTGTATTAGTTTGTGGTCCTACCAACAGTGTATAAGTATTTCTTTCTCTCTGCATCCATGCCAGCATCTGTTGTTTTGGGACTTTTTGATAAAAGCCATTCTCATTGGAGTTAGATGATATCTTATTGTGGTTTTGATTTGCATTTCCCTGATGATTAGAGACATTGAACATTTTTCCATATGTTTATTAGCCATTATCTTCTTTTGAAAAGCTTCTATTATTGTCTTTTGCTCACTATTTAATAGAGTTGTTTGATTTTTTTTTCTTGTTGATTTGCTTGAGTTCTCTGTAGATTCTGGTTATCAGCCTAGATGTATAGCATGCAAATATTTTCTCCCATTCTGTAGGTTGTCTATTCATTCTATTGATTGTTTCTTTGGGTGTACAGAAACTTTTTAATTTAATCAGGTCCCGTTTATTTATTTTTGTTGTTGCTGTGGTTACCATTTGGGTCTTCTTCATAAATTCTTTGCCTAGGCAAATATCTATAAGATTTTTTCCCAATGTTTTCTTCTAGAATTTTTTATGATAAGAACTCTTAACAAAATAAACATAGATGGAACATACCTCAAAGTTATAAAAGCCATGCATGACAAACCCACAGCCAACATCATACTCAGGAGGGAAAAATTAAAAGTATTCCCACTTAGAGCTGGAACCAGACAAAGTTACCCTCTGTCACCACTTCTATTTAACATAGTGCTGGAAGCCTTAACCAGAGCAACCAGGCAAGAGAAGGAAATCAAGGATCCAAATGGGGAAAGAAGATAATGTGATAATATGATCTTTGCTGATAATATGATCTTATATCTAGAAAACCCCAAAGACTCTGCCAAGAAACTCCTAGAATTGATAAATAAATTCAGCAAAGTCTCAGGCTACAAAATCAATGTACACAAAGCAGTAGCACTCCTATACAGCAACAACAGTCAAGCTGAGAATCAAATTAAAGACTCAATGCCTTTCATAATAGCAACAAAGAAAATAAAATACCTAGGAATATACTTAACCAGGGAGCTGAAGGACGTCTACAGGGAGAACTATGAAACACTCAGGGAGGAAATCGCAGAGGTTGTAAACACATGTAAAACATATCATATTCATGGATTGGCAGAATAAACATTGTTAAAATGTCTTTACTACCCAAAGTGATGTATAGATTCAATGCAATCCTCATTAAAATACCACCATCATGTTTCACAGATCTAGAAAAAATAATTCTATGCTTCGTATGAAACCAGAAAAGACCCCAGATAGCCAAAGCAACCTTAAGCAAAGGGAACAAATTGGAAGGCATCACTTTACCTGACTTCAAGCTATAGGACAAGGCTATAGTAACTAAAATAGCATGGTATTGGCACAAGAACAGAGACATAGACCAATGTAACAGAACTGAAAATCCAGATATAAAACCATCCTCATATTGCCATCTGATTTTTGACAAATGAGACAAAAACATACACTGGGGAAAAGAATCCCTATTCATAAATGGTTCTGGGAAGATTGGATAGCCACACGTAGAAGACTGAAACAGGATCCGCACCTCTCACCACTAACAAAAATTAATTTGTGATGGATAACAGACTTAAACCTCATTGTGGTTTTGATTTGCATTTTCCAGATGATTAGTGATGTTGGGAACTTTTCCATATACCTGTTGGCCATTTGTATGTTTTTGAGAAATGTCTATTCAGGTCTTTTGCTCATTTTTTAACCAGATAAATTATTTTTGCTACTAAATTGTTTGAATTCCTTATATATTCTGGTTATTACTCCCTTATCGGATGGATAGTTTGCAGCTATTTTCTCCCACTCTGTGAAGAAGGTTTTTAGCTTGATGTGGTCCCATTTGTTTACTTTTGCTTTTGTTACCTGTGCTTTTGAGGTCTTACCTAAAAATCTTTGCCCAGCCCAGACCAATGTCCTGTAGTGTTTCTCTAATGTTTTCTTCCACTAGTTTCATAGTTTTGGGTCTTACATTTAAGTCTTTAATCCATTTCAAGTTGGTTTTTTACAAGGTGAAAAATAGGGATATATTTTCATTCTTCTGCATATGGATATTAGTTTTCTCAACACTAATTATTAAAGAGACTGTCCTTTTCCCATTTACTTTTTACTTCTTATTTGAAGGGATGAAATGTTCCATGTCTCTCTTTTTATCTAGGCCACCTGCTCCAAGGTGCACTGAGTTCCATTCCTTCTAACTTGTTCAAGGCTTCTGTTCCTTCCTCCATTTATCGCTTCTCTGTCTGTGTCTCTCTCTACCCCCTCCCCCATTCCCCTTTTCTCTCCTCTATCCCCCTTCTCTTACTCTCCCTTTGTCTCTCTAATCTGTCTCTCTACTCTCTCTTGTCTCTTTTAGGTCAATCTATTAGCTTACAAAAAAGCTATATTATCTCTAATCTAAGCTACAAAACAAACCAAAGCAAACAAACTTCATTTGACCCCATGTGCCCCTCTAGCTCTTACCCTATTAATTTACTCCCCTTTATAGCAAAAATCCTCCAAAGAGGTGTTTATACTTGCTATCTTTTCGTCCTCTTCCTCACTTCCCCACATCTGCTTACCTTAATCAAGACACTGTCCCCAAGACTCTACTGAAACAACTCTTGGTAAATTGTGATCACTTCTATTACCAGGAGCAGAGGCAGACATCAGATACAGGATGGAAAAGAGTGAGAGAGAACGACAGGGCCTCTGGAATCTCAGCCTCTGTTCCTGAGCACCTCTTGTTCCAACATATCCTTTCCATAGCGGAAATGTTCCCCAGGCCATGTCTTCAGTGTTTTCAGTGACCTCCTTGTGGCCAAATCCAATGATCAATTCCCAGCCTATTGTACTCCATCTATCACACAGTATTTGACTCAGTTATTTACTTTATCTACTTTTGCATATTTTTTTCTCTTGCCTTTGGAAGACAACACTACCCTAGTTTTTCTTTTAACCTACCATCTTCTTTACTGCTTCCCCCTTTTCTTTCTAAATGCTGGAGGACTGAAGCCATGGCCCATTTCCTCTCTTTGTCTTCCTCCCTTCTACCCTGCTTTCTGCTCCCCTGTGTCTATAGTCCCTTCAGCATCCATACACAGACCCAGGGTTAGTAATGATGCTTGCATGGAAATGATGGCTATATTCAGTCACAGTAAGTTACATTGGGCAATCCCAGGTCACAGGCTGTCTCTGACATGGCACCGGAAAATCCAGGCAATTATGGGTAAAGTATTATGGTTTTCCAGCATATATACAGAATCAACAATCTAGTATTGTGGAGGAAAGTAACAGGAAGCCTAATTATTACTCCTTGTTTCTGATTTACCGAGAGCAAGGCTGTCCACCCACACATTGCTTGATGGACGCCAAGTGTTTTGCAAACTTTAAAGTAGCTTTTTTTAAAACTTACACTTTGATATATTTTTCATCAGATCTTTTATGGGAGAGAATTCATGTATTGCTTGGAAATCATGGTTTTCCCAGTGAATGTACACAAAGTACTGCAGGAAGATAACATAAATACCCAGATCTACTTTTATTTTCATGGGTAAAGGTGGAGTTACTGTACAATATCACGTTAATTTTTGCAATTGTCAAATAATATATTTATACTTAACTTCGAGATATTAAGGGAAATGTAAGGACCTAGGAAGTTGTAGTATAAAGAATGCCCAGATAATAGGCTAATTTTAATTTTATTCATAATTTTCTGAACTGTGTATTCACACCTTCTTCAGGGATGCTAACTTGTCACAAAACAGATTCATTTGAATCTCATTACCTATTACCCACCTTCTGAAGTATACATAAATTAGCCAAAAGGCTAGAAGAGTTGAAGATAACGAGATTGAATAATCTCAGAGCAGAGTTAAGAATGTACTAGGAGCAGAGACAAGTTTCCAAGAGGAGTGAATTCCCTGCATCTGACATTCCCACTCTGGTGGAATAACAAGACATCCACAGGAGGGATGGGCAACACAGAACTAAGCCAGCATGGTATGGGCTCTGCGGTCTGGAGGTAAGAAAATGGGATGAGGTGAAGCGTGGCTTTTCTTGATGAGATTTCAAAGTAGCAAAGAGAACCTACAAATAAACCATGAGAGAGAGGCATCCTGGTGTGGTGGTAGGGAATGGTTTATGGAGACAGGCTGCTTGGTCTTGAATGCCAGCCCTGCCACCTATCAACTGAATGACCTTGAGCTAGTTAGTTAACTTCTTGGTGTCTCATTTTCCTTATCTGTAATACTCTTTCACTAGCAGGAACTCCATTCATTTTGAATAGTTTGATCATAAATAATTGTGCAGAACTTATTTTTAAAGCCAAAATAAGCAATTCAACTATGCTATGGCTGATTAGGCCTTGTTATCTATGCAAGATCTCATAATCAGTAACTGGTCAGGCATTGTCTGTAACCAACAAATAATTTCACCACCTTGTAATTATCATGTACTGTACAGCTAAATCTCAAAGAGCAACTAAGACCCACCTCCACAATGGTGATAGCATTTATTGAGCATATACTAGGTGCCAAACATTGTACTAAGCACTTCATATATATGAATGTGTTTAAATCTGACAACAACCTGTGAGATAGGCATTATGATTTTACAGGTGAGAAAACTTAGACTCAAAGAGGTTAATTACTTTGCTTCATACTCCCAGCTGCTAGGTTTCAGAAATTATTATAGATCAAAAACTCCCTTACTACACCAAGCTAAGTTCTGTCTTAGAATTAGAATAAACACAATGATGACATGTTAGTAAAAGGGGAAAAAATATGCCAGGTGTATATATAGGTACATATATATGTATATGTATTTATTTATATGTAGAAATATATAAAATCATATAAGTATATATAAAATTTTTCTCTATGCATTATATATTATAAATATATATTTATTTGTAGGCTATGTAGAAGTTAATGTGTGACAATTACAAAGGAAAATCTGAGTTACTACCATCACAGATGATGAAGGGGTAGTTAATATAGTGATAAGACTTAGTGTCATCTAGACAGAGAAGATTCAGGAGTAAACTAAATGGACAGAAGTCTTGCCTTTTCCTATAGTACTTATCTTTTAGCAAGGGAGCAAAGCAATACCGAAAAAAAAAAAATCAAAGAAGAGCATTCAAACTTAAAGAGGTTAAAGTCAATCACTTTAGCCAAATTTATCTAAGAATGTCACCAATTTAAGGAAGGGTTGGATTGGATGTTAACAGTAGGACTAGGCTTTGTTTATAATTAAGCCTAAATAAACTGTATGGAGATCTCTCTCCACACCCATGTCTCCATGATTAAGATTTAGTAATGATTCCCTCTAAAATTTTTACAGGTAGGTGCTTAAATCAGGGAATAGAAGTGAAAATATTAAGACTTTGGTACACAGAATGAACACACTAGATTAGAAACATGCCTTACATAGTAGCACCTTAACAAGAATTGATTTCTTCTAGAGGCTAAAGAATAGATGCAAATACAGTCATAGATGTAACGAAAAGGAAAAATACATGGACACACAAACACATTTCACTGGTTTATAAGCAAAGAATAATTCCCAACTTGTAGGGAGACAAGTCTAAGAGTGCTCAAAGTCTATGATTTCTGAAAATTTATGGCCCTCTGGAGATTTCGTCTAGATCCTATTTTAAACTTTATGGACTTCTTGACCTCACTCTGTGATATACTGTTGCTCATAGAACTGAGCCACTGGCATAAGGTAAAATAACACAGTAAATTCTCCTATCCATCTCAATAATATGGCAACTTTCAAACCCAATTATGAGCACCTAAATATCAGCTATTAAATATTTCACTTCTGATCATTGTAATCATTGTTAATAAGTTCACTCAGTGTAAAGAAAAGAAAGAGATAATGACTTACCAGGTCCTGACAGTCAATGGCAGGAAAAAAACCACATAAAATTATACAAATATTCACAAGTTTTAGTTTGACTAATTGGATCCTTTACATTTTGTAATTGGGTTAAAATATACCCTTTTAAGGAATATACTTGATGTTCTGGGTCCTATGAGTTTTTGAAAAAAATTGTCAAGGCAATTGGAATTAATGAATAAATACATTATAAATGACTCTCCCCGTTAGTATATTTGGTTTTAAAATTTGAGTCTTGACTCAAGGGAGTTCCTCAATAAAAAGTATCCCATGTTTGCCTTTGATTCAAGTATGTCCCAGTGTGTAAGTTTATTGGAGATTTAACCAACAACATTACCAAATGATTTTAAGGTCTTACTACATTTAGTCAGGGATCTGGCAGCTAGCAGATAAACTAAAACTTATAATATTGCCCCTGAAGCTCATCAGAGGGAAAACTAGATGGAAGTAATTGATTGAGGACCTGGGACCTAGGAGAAAGAAAAGAAATTTAAAAACAAAAAGAAAGTGGTGGAGATAAATATGGATAGAGAATATAGTAAGATTAAAGAGAGATGATGCTAACTCTACCCAAAAAGATGTAATATTTCAATAGTATTGAAAAGTAGGATATATTATCTATAGAAAAGCTAAGTATTAAAAATATGTCAATTTTCTATAAATTAACCCCTTATATTGTGTTTCCCTGAAAATAAGACAGGGTCTTATATTTTTTTTTCCTCAAGAAGACACCCTAGGGCTTATTTTCAGGGGATGTGTTATTTTCCCCTCAAAGCCTCAGCTTGCAGCATGTGCAAGATGACTGGGACCTGACGGGGGAGCCAACCTTGTTGGTGGGGCTGCCCGCACCTTTCCGGT
>VBSM01000483.1:7846143-7862370 GCA_008086735.1 Cheirogaleus medius
GCTAGGGCTTATTTTATGGGTAGGTCTTATTTTCGGGGAAACACGGTATTATGATTTGTTTACATGTCTATGTGTCTTTCCCTATTAGATGATGGGTAGAAAAAAATGTGTTCTTCATCTTTGTATCTTGAGTGTTTAGTCATATAAGTGCCCAGTATACATTAGTTTAATGAGTGAACAAACTTGACCATGTGTCTTCCGCAGTGTTTACAGGGTGGTGAGAAAATATTGGAATATGCCCCCCCCAAGCTGTAAGCTAACCGTCAGCCTCTCAGCCCATACCAAAGACAACCTCCCCCTAGTATTCCAACCATCGATTTTCACAGGAATTCTTTGGAGGATATCTGAGAAATATAAACCTAAGAGTTCTGCTTTTATTGGTAGACAGCATCATGAAGGAAGGGTTGGGGAAGAATTCATTTTAGACCAGGCTGGATAATATATCCAAGAGTGAGTTTAGAAAAATATGTTTTTAAGAAAAGTTATCCACTTATACAGTCACTTTCCGTATGCTATCTCATGATGTAATATTAATGACCACCATTGATGTGGACTTTGCTATGTTCAAGACACCAAGTTAATAACTTTATATAGCTTTTCTCACTAAATCCTCCCAATAACTCTATTATTTAGAAGAATGAAATTTATCAATCTTTGTTCATTGGGCTGTGCCTTCCATACTGAGATCCTGGCCTCCAACATCTTGTCTCTTTGTGACCTCTACCAAAAGTTTTCAAAACTAAGAGAAAATACAAATGCAGGTCTATCTGCATATATCTACCAGGGCATGATTGGGTGCAGAATGTATTTAAAAAAATCACAGTTGGGGACAAACTGAGATCAATAATTGAATTAATAACAGAAGATATCAAATTTGACTAAGACATATCATGAGAAAAAAGAAAAAAAAGAAACGAAAAGAAAAAAGAAAAGAAAAGTATGAACTTATCTGGGCTCAGAGCTGGTTGGGAATGAAGAAAGTAGTACAGGACAAAGTTCCTCAAATGCTTTTGAAGGTCTTTAACTATATCTACTACTACATTTTCTTGACTATTAAAAAACAGCCTCCCATGAGAGAAACAAATGAAATTTTTCTTCACTAATTGCTTGGAAGGTGAATTAAAACATGTCCCAGATGCAAATGGAAAAATCAAGTACAGTTATTCCTACCACCAATATCAGTGGAATATGGAAATGGCATCAGAATCCCTGCTCAAACAATAAACTTTGAGACACATAACATGTGAGAGTAGAATTAAGGTTCATTATAAATTTCTTTCATGCCCACCACTTTATTTTCATTAAGCCCACACTCAATTTCATTTAGTGGGGGAAAAAAGGAAAAATTGATTCAGCAGATTAAATGTGATACCAATTCAGGATCCAGTTCTTGGACAAATAAAAGGTCTATAGAAAGGTAATGTTTTTAACCTTCTGGAAACTGGACTATACCTTCCAAATACATCCTGCACATCTGGCTTCCTGAACACCACCACTAATATAGTTTTCTTTGGATGGATAAATAAATCTCCCAATGAGTAAGTCCTAGAGAAGGTTAAATAACAAGAGGGCTGCTCTAAAAAAAAGGTGGGGGGCTTTGAAACACAGTTAACATAGGAGGGAAGTGATGTAGGATGCAGCACACCTGAACTAGCAACTGCAGGATTCTCAAGCACCTGCTCTGTGGAATCAAGGAGCAGTGCCCTAAGCAGGCAGTGCAGAAAGTGTCCTGCAAAGAAAGAAGAAATGCAACACAACGAAGAAAGGGTGATACAAACAGAAAAACAACAGAAACTGATCAAACAAAGAAGGAAGGATGAGAACTAATCTTTACTGATTGCCTGTTATGATCCTGACACACCAGCCACTTTCATATCCTATTCCATAATGTAATAATCATAAAAGCCACTGTTAATTAAGAGTTTACTCTCCCAGCCACTAAGTTAGTAGCTTTATATTCCTTATCTCACTGAATCCTCCCAGTTACTCTATTATACCCTCAGTTTGCACATGATGAAACACAGTTTAGAGAATGTAAGTGCCTTGTCCAAGGCCATGCAAGAACTAAATGATGAAGGAAGGATTTGAACTCAGGTCTATCTGACTCCAAAGTAGATAATATTTCCATACAGTGTCTTCCTATGTGGCCAAGAGGCAGAGACACATGTAAGAGACAAATCCTGAACATAGTGGAAGTCATCAAGAATTAATTATCAATTCTTTAAAACAATGTGTACATCAGCATAAATAAAATTATCTTACAATTTTCTATAGCAAGTGACAGTGGTATGCATCTATGTGCCTGTTTTATCCAGCATGTGAATCCTATAATCACAATCCTGATTTGCTTTCTGAAGGACCTCGGCTTTGAGTCAACTCTGGAATACTTGCTTTGGACTTATTCCAAGGTAGCACATTCTCTCTTACCCACCCCACTTGTTACCCACAGCATGCATTCACGAGATGTCTGGCCAGGTTTAGGGGTACAAATTGTGAATGTAGAATAGGTTTGCTTTTTCTCTGAGTTAATTTTCCTGGTTTCTATGGGGAAAGAGCCCATGCTTTTGGCCTTATTAGCACCCTACCAACTGAGCTCACTGACCCAGATAAATATTGTCTGTCTGACATGTGAATAATAAATATGCAAAACTATAGACTCTGTTCTCAGTTATGGGCCTTCACTGAGAGAATTCAAGATTGGATTAACCTCGACACTAGATAGCCCCGTACTTTCCCCCCACATCATTCCTATTTGCCTTTGTTTTCTATCATATGATTTGTTTCCTGTGTTTTTAAGATTCTAATAGTGTTTTGGTTAAGCTAAGGTTAAAATTAGTTTGCATTTGCTGCCCACACAGCAACTGATGACAGGGAATTTATCCTAGGAGCATGCTGCACAGTAGGAGAATCTGGCTCTGAACGTGCTGGAGGTAATCTGGGAAGTGGAAAATGTCCACGACGAACATTGAAAGGAGCTATAGATCATATGATCACGCACACAATCTACTTCCTGGACAAACACGTGGCAAAAGGGCTAGACAATGGGGTTCAAAACTACAGAGAAAAAGGGGAGAGAAGGGAATGTTCCATGAAAATGCTGATGCTGTGGTAGCAACAAGGAGTAGATTCTCAGTGAGAAGGGAGGCATGGGGCCAATCTTCTTAGGAAAAATAATCCCACTATTGTTATAGATTTTCCATAAATGATAGTTTTTCTAGAGTCTAGCTTATTCACCTGGGAATATAAAAGCAATGCCATTTTTCTTCTTGCATTATCAGATTTTTAGCTCATTTCTTTTACTCATGAGAATTTGTAACTTAAGAAAAGTCAGAATGCTTCTAATTAACCTGCTTTGTTCATCATTCAAGGGACTTTGCTGCCAAGGCCTTCATTTTGACTTAATAATAAACCCATTGACACTAAAAGAATAATGTAAGGAATTAAAAATGTAAAGAATGCTACTGAAAGTCATTTGCTTTCATGGGAATGTTTCTTTGTGTATGGCCTGGATAACCACTGAAAATGTTTGTATTTAGGTACATTTTGTAATACTTTTTCTTTTTTTAGCAGAAATGTGCTTCTTTTTGCTTAGAAATGAGCAATATGAAAGCTAAAATGAATTTGTATTTTTTGAGCTCAGAATTCAGCACAAAATTAAGAACAGAGGAAGTCATCAGAAATGTTAGACCTCAGTGTGTACTGTAGAGGCCCAATCATCATAAACTAAAATGCATTTTAATAGTTGTTTTCATTTAATATAAAATCCTGGTGTATTGAAACTGTTTAGCAGGAGATCACATAATGTGGTTCTATGACTATTGTATTGCTAAACATAAAGCATCTGGAAACAAATAGACATTTGATAAAAGTCCTTTATCTTAGCAAGTATATGTGGAACTAATCTCAACTAAAGTACTGTAGCCCACTACTACAGGGACTTAAAAGCTTCTAAAATATTAAACACAGCACTTTCTCCCTTAGTATGCTAAGCTCTCCTTGGTTAATAATTTAACCAACAAGTTTTTGTGTTCCCATTCAATCTTTACTTTTGTTATGCTTGTATATTTAGAAAGATCTAGTCTCTGAAAATTCAGTGGCAAAGTGTTTTCTTTTTTTATCACAGAAATACTAGTCAAAACCAGCTTCAACCAATGTGCAGAGAGAGGTGACCAATTAGATGAAACACCCAACTCTACCTATCTGCTGAAAATGCAGCACAGACTTTTGCTCCACACACCCAAAATGGGTACCACATATAGGTGAGGTTAGGTGTAAGAAGGTTGAATTGGCCTTTTTGTAGGCTCCCAGTATACCACTTTCAGAAGCTTCCAGGGCCACTTCAGCATGCTGCAGATGTTGATTGTTAGAACCATGGAGGGGTAAGGAAAGAATAATTTCCCTCAATTCCTATATGCAAACATTCCTGAAGCCTGGTGTGTTAACCTGAGGCTGGGTAATTTATAAAGAAAAGAGATTTCTTTAGTTCAAGGTTCTACAAGCTATACAAGAATGGTGCCAACATCTGCTTCTGATGAGGGCTTCAGGCTTCTTCCACTCATGGCAGAAGATGAAGTAGAGTCAGCATGTACAGAGTTCACGTTGCAAGAGAGGAAGCAAGAGAGAAGGTGCCAGGATCCTTTTAACAATCGGCTGTCACAGGAACCAAAAGAGAGAGAGAACTCACTCATTAATTCAAGGATAGTACCAAGCCATTCATGAGGGAGCCACCCCCATGACTCAACCCCCCCCCCATTAAGCCCCAGCTCCAACATTGGGAATCAAATTTCAACATGAGATTTGGAGGAGTCAAGCAAACTATATCCAAACTATAGCACCTGGTAAGGTGATCTGGGCATTTTACCAGAGTGGCAAGATATGATTACCAATACCAACAGTTAAGAGCTTAAAGTCATCATTAACAAATTGATGTTGAAAGCAGTAGTTGGTACTTTAAAGAGTAGTTTAGGAGTTCAATATATTTATCAATTAGGATTGAATTCAACTCTCACAAAAAACTTTACAAACAAGGGAATAAATAAAATTAGGTATTATCATTCTCACATAACAAAAAGTTCAGTGTAGGCATTTCAAGAATGGTCTGTTTACTCTAAGATCTTAGCAAAAACCTGAATTCCTTCTAACTTACTGTTGTCTTTTTGGTTGTAATATGGCTATTGAACTTATGAGACATCACGTTTGTGTCTCAGCAGGAAAAAGGAGGATGAGCAAAGAGCAAAGAATAGAGAGGGAAAGTCTTCTTTTTGTGAAATTTTTCCTTTTTATTGGGGAAGGAAAGCCTCCTTTAGGAACTTGTGCTTTTATCTCCTTGATTAGGATTATATTACAAATATATCACCTCTCATAGAAAGGGAAGCTGAGAATTCAAGTATTTAGCTAACATCTATCTTATATATCAAAGAGAAAAATCAAGGATAAGGGAGTTGCAATGAGTGTTGAATGAGCTGATCACAAAGTAGAAAGCAGAAGTGCCATAACAATATCAAGCACAGGACATCAAGGACCACCTATAACTCATGACATGATCAAGCAAGACAAAATAAGAATAAATTCACCCCCAAGAAGACCTATTGATCTTGTTTTATTTGAAACAGACCCATCATGAAATGGACTCAGCGTACCTTGAGTGAGGTAGTGCACAGCAGCACACTAAGAAGATGTCCTAAGAAGACCTGATTTTGTGTTTCCTTTTTGTAACTTAGATATGCCTTCCCCTGCCTGAATTATTTGTGCTTATTCATCCTCTGTTGTTCTAATACCATCCAACATACGTGACATCATACCTTGAGTGCTACATAAAATACTATGAAATTTCTAGGGCAATAAAAGTTCTGATTTCAACGTGCTTGACATGCAGTGCTCATTGATAAGTGATTATTGTCTGAAAATCTACAATAGCATCCTTGATTCAGTTACTAAAAAGCCCAGACTATGTTACATTTTGAAGAACATACGTAAATCTCATCCCAGAGCTGGATATAGAAATAAAAAGTGTAGTAAGACAGGGTAGACCAGCAGATGCTGGGAAGTTACTGCGCATATTCACTGGAGCAGGACAAGCACCAAGCTGTATGTGGAGAGGAGCAGATTTAGTTGCAAATGATTTGAGGAATCCAGACCAACATTTCACAGAGGAGTAGTTTTCAAAGTGTGATCCCTGGACAAGCAACATCAGCAACTCCTGGGATCTTGGTAGGAATGCAAACTCGTGGGCCCTACTCCATATAAACTGTATCAAAACATAGGAAAGAGCTGTCTAAGAGTTCACTTAGACCTGTCTTGGGGTGGGGATTTAGGAAGGATTTGAAGGGTAACAGGATATGCCACCCCAAAATAAGCCACTTTGGCATAAGGATTATTTTGAGCTGAAGGCAATTGAGAAGACAGGCACAAGGAAAGTTCTCTGCCCTTCCCCTATTTGCCTAAAAACGCAACATAAATTTATAAAGATGTCTTTCCTCTCCTTTCTACCAGGAAGGACAGAGGTTAATTACCAAAGACAAATCTAGATCCTCATCAGCTCAGAGATGGCACCAGAGGAATCTACATAACAAATACCACTAACTAGCCCTTATCTTTCATTAGTTTCTTCCATATAATTGCCTTCCCACAATTTGCCAACCCTAGAAGCTCAAAGTTCTTTTCCTTTGTCCTGTCACTTCTCTAAAAATTTCCATTCTTTTGCTAAGATACTATACAAGCCCAAGTCTAACCACTCCTTTCAGGTTCCCCATGTCTGAGTGCTCCTATGTGTATGTGTGATGTACGTTAACAGACTTCCACTTGTTTTTCTCTTGTTAATCTGTCTTTTGTCAGTCTGATTTACCAGGCTCCAGCCAATGAATCTAAGATGGGTAGAGGGAAAATAATTTTTTCTCTTCCCCTACAGAAAGTTTAACAAGAGCTAAGTGCTTTGTGATTTCTGAGATGACCAGAAGATGCGAAAAGGATCTGGACAGAGATCTTAATACTTGGTGTTCAGGACAAAGCCAGAGCTTACGTATTCTATTATTAATATGAAAAAATGTCAGACAGGTGCTGTTATCAGTGGTGACTTGCTGCCATTTTCCAGGACCTTCTGAATCTGAATTCCCCCTCAGACAACCCTGGCAGCACACAAGAACCACCTGGGTAATTAGAAGTCAGACCAGTTAAGTCCCAATTTCTGAGGGAGGTTCCCAGGCTTTGGTATTAATATCTTTAAGAATCTCCCTAGGAGGTTCTAAATGTTCTGCCAAGGTAGAAACCCTGCCCTGTAGGTGAGAACCAATGGCTTCAGTTTGGGGGAAGGAAAGAGCTATGAAGACAGGACATTCTAGCAAGGAGCTAACTCACTACCCTTTTCTCATCTGTAAACTGGATAAAGTAGTAGTACCCACCTAATACAGGCCTGAGGTAATATGTAGAAAGCAGAAGAGTTTCTGACACAAAATATTCAACAAATGTGTATTTTTCCATATTTCTTATGATAATGTAAACTTCCTAAGAATGAGGACTGTTTATGACATTAACCCCAGCACCAAGTGCAGTATAACAGCACACAATCAACACACGAAAAATATTTGTTAAATAAACAGATAGATATTTTCATTTCTCAGGATTTAAAATGAAAGCTAAGTATATTCTCAAAATCTATTATCGCAAGATGGAGTGAAGACTCCTGAGCTCAAGTTCACAAAGCCTATTTTGGCGCTTCTTAAAATATTTATTTTCTCTGTAGCTGTGCTGTTAATATAGTAGCTGCTGGCTATATGTGGCTATTAAACATTTGAAATGTGTCTAGTCCAAATTAAAATGGGCTGTAAGTATAAAATACACAAAAGATTTTAGAGGCTTAGTATGAAAATATAACGCAAACTCTCTATTAATAATTTTGAAATTGATTATATATTAAAACTATAATATTTTGAACACTGGGTTAAACAAAATACATTATTAACCACTTGGGTATCGCGCTCACTGGCTGCGAACCCTTGCCCACAGCCAGCACTCATAGTCCGCATGATAGTTTGTGCTGTGCATTGACGACGCATCCGTTTTGCTCTTGTGTGATGAGGAAACCTTTAAAGCACTGAAAGCTTGTTTTACTTTACAGGCAGCTTTAGGAAAATAACTATAATAACTCCAACTAAGGACTTGTTAAAAGGTCACAGATTCGTAGTAACTTATTAGCTGAACATACACACTGCAACTGCAGAGATAAAAGCTGTAAAAGTAAAAGCTTTTGGCTGTCGACTACAGTTTACGCTTGGCTGTGCGTGTTCATCTGTGGCTGTTGACTATAGTCGACGCTGGTACTGAAGTGGTTAAAATTAATTTATCTTGTTTCTTTTCCTTTTTTAAAAATCTGGAGCTAGGAAATTTGAAATTACATATGTGGCTTACACTTTTGGCTTGCCTTTTATATAATATTTCTATTGGACAGTGGTGATCTAGAGTCAACAGTACTGTATGTTTCTGTTTCATTTGAGGGCTATGACACAGGTAACAATTGTCAGGAAGACAACAAAATCAGCCAGGCCCTGATATTTTGAGTTAGATTGGCCCAGTTTTGACAACAGCTTATAAGGAGGAGAATATAAGCAAAAGATTATCAAGACACTTAACAAAGCAAAGCAATTGGTTTTATGAAGTCAGTCATCTAATATTAACTTGAAAATAGTTTTTTTATCTGACCTGAGCCTAGTGCCCACATATTCGTGTACATGCCGTCCATTACAGGACTTTGGCAAGGAGTTATTGACTGCATATTGTTTCTCTGAAACATCTACATCAACACTGTTACTTTAACATCTGTGTTTCTTCATCTGTTTATAACCATGGTAATATTCTTCACAAAATTTGCTTTTTGCTATCTAAAGATTTTTACTAAATGAAATTTTGCCAGCGTATTAGATGTATTGATATATCATCAACAAAACGTCCCCCTTCTGTCCAAGAACTTAAAGTGCCAGACACTTTTTCAATGGGATTGATGATAAAGATGAGCGTGTGTGTGTCTTGCACACAAACAGAAAAATGAAAAAACAATATGGTAAATTATTTGGTTCATTATTTTCTTGAACTCCTATGTATCATTAAAGATTGTAGGTTTTTAAAATTAGTATTACATTGAGTTGAGTAACTGATCACATGCTTTTAAATCATGGTATGCTAGACACTGATAAAATAAGCTTTAAAAATTCATTAGGAAAAGAAGAACCTAGTTCTCTCTCCATCTCCACTTTGCAGATAATACAAAATGAACCACTGTTAATAACAACCTAATACTCAGTAATGGCAAAGAGAGGCAACATATTATTATCCATCTGCAATAAAATTATCATTCAGGAAGACTTCTGGTAACAAGACATATATCCATCTCTCTGTTCATTCTATTTGTGGACAAGAAGTCTTGTGCATTCCTAAGTACTTGAAATTTGCCATCAGAGATCTTTTCAGATTAAGCAAATAATTTGATGTGCTTTGAAATACAAGTGATAAACTTGGGGAATTTGATTTTTTTTTCCTCAAATGCAAAGTAGAAATCTATGCTTTTAGACTAACAAGTGAAATGACATAACTTCATGGCCCTGTATCCCCATACAATATACTATTGATTAATCCATTCTTGAATTGGCTCTACTCCCTTATAGCACACTCTTCAGTTTTAGTTATACTTTATTGACCCTTCCTTCTCTGTTTCCTCTGAGGAATTTATATTTTATGCCAAACCCAAGGAGAACACCATGAAAATTTGACATGATCACAGTGTGAAAGAGGGTGAAACCAGAGTCCAATTGAGAAATGATGAAGGCCTGAACTTAGGAAGCTGAAGCTGAGAAAGAAAAAGGGGACAGATTCTAAAAATATTAAGAAAGTATAATTGTCTTTCATTTCTAGCAGTATGGCAGCTCGGATATCCTGAAAACCCTACTGAAGATGATAACTAACAATCTGGGTAAAATTTTAAAATTAAGAAAACAGAATTTTAGTATATGACAGAGGTGGCAAAAAAAAAAAACAACACACAAAAATCAAAACAAAAGTAGGGGCCAACAGAGGACAAAAAAATGAAGTAAATGCAGGAACTCTGGGAAGTCAGCCAGTGCCTAAGCCACTCTGATGACATCTGCCAAATCCTAGTGACCTTGAGTTTTAGTTTCAATGGCTACAGTGTGTGTGAGACATAACATACAGCCTAGGGCCAGACAAAAATATGGAGTCTGATAGCACTCTGCTACATAAAGCTGGGGACCTACAGGGCTATATCCTCATTGTCAGAGTGCCCTGCAGAAGAGGCCAGCAGGGAATCTTGCCTATCTTGATCTTGTTGCAATAAGAACATAAAAAATTTTCCGTTGAGATGTCACAACGCAATCCTTTCAGTATGTGAGGCTATAGCAAAAATTCATGCCAACTTGAGTAAAGTGACCCTAAAATGGTTGTATTCCCAGGAACAAGGAGAAGCAAACTCAGCTCCTCTTTGGAAGATGTAATCTCAGACCAGGCATCAAAGAATTTCCAAATAAAATGTTCCAAGGGACATTAGGTAAGGGTTAAAAGTCATAAAACAAAACAAGGAAACATGCTGCATGTGTGAGGGTTAGCAAAAACAACAGAAGCGTCAAACCCACAATGCTATTTACATTGTAAGATTGAGTAAAAAGTAATTATCATTAATAGAGTTTAATAAGTGAAAGAGAAGATTAAATATAAGAACAAAGAACAAGAACATAAAATTTATGAATGAAATTTGAATAATAATGAGCAAAAATTATGCATAGAAATAATCACAATTTTAAATTCAACTGCTAAGTTAAACTATATATTTAACTCAGTTGAAGAGAGAATTAAGGAACTGGGTGAGAAGTTAGAAGAGGAGTTGAACAGAGAATTAAGGAATTGGAGTTGAAGAGACAATTAAGGAATTGGGTGAGAACTTAGAAAATGTTATCCAAAAAGTAGCCCAGAAAGATGTATTAGTTGTCTATGAAGAGATAATAGAGAGAATAGGAAAAGGATACCATTCAATTGTTCAATTATGGAAAGACAAAATGGAAAGCACAAAATAAAAGGGTTGAAATAAACTTAGAAAGTAATAACAAAAATGTAAATGGATTAAACTCTTCACTTAGAACACAAAGATTGTCAATTAGATTTTTTAAATTGAGCTAAGTGCTCTTTACTAAAGAAACTCCTAAAATATAAAAATATCAAATGGTTGAAGATAAAATATACAAAAATTATGAGACAAATACTAACCAAAAGAAGATGATGTAATTATATAAATAATAGGAAAAAAAAACAAAAGTAAAAATATTAATAATGACAATCATCATATATTGATAATGGCTTCAATACCAGAGAAATCTAACTGTATGTAATTAAAAATGATGCAGTCTGAAAATATATAAAGAAAAAAATATTTCAAATTAGAAGCTGAACTTGCCAAAGCTATAAATTTTTATAAGTATTGTTTTAGCACCAGATTTAAATCATAACTGATCTCAGGTGCATAGGAGAATTAATGTTCAATGATTGATAGGTCAAGCAGACAAAAAATCAGTAAGAATATATAATTTTGAAGAGTTTAATTAGCAAGCTCATCTAATGGACATTTAAAATATTGTACTCAATACATAGAAAATGCACTTGTTTTCAAGCATATAGAATATATTTAGGAAAATTGACCATAACCTGGGTAATAAATCAGTCTCAATAAATGTCACAGAATTTGACAGCCAATAATGTGATTTGCCATATTATCAAAATAAAGATGTAAGAGATGCTATTTTTTCAAAAAATGCAGAAAATCTTTTGATAAAATTCAATAACAAGAGGATGACCAGGATAGATGCCTACATTGGAATTTTTAAAAACACATGTATGTACAATTTATATTAAAGAATAAATAATATTGAAAATTGGTAAATATTTAGAACTAGTTTTAATGAAAAAACTTCATATCAAAACTTTTGGTGTGCAGCAAATGGTATGCATAGAGGGAAATGTAGACTTAGACTTAGTGCTGACATATTTAAAAGAAGGTGTAAGAATTTTTTAAAAATTCAAAGTAAGAAGTTAAAAACAGAAAAGAGAAGAATTACCTTGCCAAAAATAGAAAAAAGCAAATAAGAGCCTAAATAAATGATAAGAAAAATAAATATACAATGGAGTAGGTCAATTAAGTTAAGAGCTGAGTCTTTGAAAACACTAAGAATAGATAAAATAATGGCAAGATTAATTAAGTTAAAATAAAGAAAAAATATAAACAATATTAGGAAATAAACTGAGTTCATACTTAAAGATTCAACAAAAATTTAAAGGATCATTATAAAAATTAGCCAATAAACATAATTAATTACTTAAAATTGGTGAATTTCTGGAAAGATATGATTTACCAAACTTATCGGAAGTAGAAAATTAGAGTTGTTACATAACAATTAAAGAAACAAAATCAGGAGTTTAAAATCTTCTAAAAGAAAACACCAGTCTTACACATCTTTATCAGTGAGTTTTACCAAATATTTAAGGTTTAGATAATTCTACTGTTTTATAAAATTTACCAGAGAATAGAAAAAGTAAGAATATATGCCAATGCAATTTATGAAGTCAACAAAATTCTAAAAGTTGAGGACAAGAAAGAAAATTATAGACCAATATTTTTTTGTGAAGACAAGTGTAAAAATCCTAAGTTACAATGCTTTCATTTATATAATATCAAATGTCAAGCAAAATTCTAAGGACTTTACATACATAAACTTATTTATTTATTAAAATAACCCTATGGATGAGGTACTAATATTATCCTCAATCTACAAATAATAAGAATGAGGCACAGAGAGTAACTTGCTCAAGGTCATACATTAAGTGGCAATGCTGAAATTCATCTCCTGCCAATCTTGCTCTAGGGTCTAGAAAAAAAGACTTGCAAAAACAAGTGTTGGCAAGATGTAGGGGTATTGGCGTGCTCATGCTTTGCTGATAGGAGTGAAAAATGATATAATTCTTTGGAAAAAATTTGGCAATATCTTATACACATCTACCTTGTCTATGATTCAGCAGTTCTACTCTAGGTCTTTCTCCCCCCAGAAATAAAACATATGTCCACAAAAGATTTGCGGGCAACAAGGTTCAAAATAGCAGCTTTATTCATAATAGCCCCCAAATGGGAACAACCCAAATGTCAAAACCGGGTGAATAAATAATCAAATTACATTATATTCATATAATAAAATACTTAGCAAGAAAAAGAACAAACTACTGATGTACACAGCAATATGAATGAAAAATGCCAGACACAAAAGATTTTGTATATATTATATGCTACAATTTATATGACATTTTAGGACAGGAAAAGCTATTACTAAGATATGGTGATTGAAATCAAAACAGCCTCTAGGATAAGGAGATTAATTGGAAAGGGGCATGAGGGAATGCAGTAGTTTTCTAAGGCTGCATAACAAATTACCATAGATTTAGTGGCTTAACACTCTTTTTTTTTTTCCTACGGTTTTGGTAGGACAGAGGTCTAGGCATGGCATAGCTGTGTCTTCTGCTCAGGGTTGCACCAGGCTGAAGTGAAGGTGTTAGCCAGGGCTGCATTTGAAGTCTGAGATCCTCGTCTAAGTTCCTGTGGTTGTTGAAAGTATTCAGTTCCTTGCACCTGTGGAACTGAGGTCCCTGTTGCTTATTGACTTTCAGCCAGGAATCACTCTTAATGCCTGAAGATCATCCTCAGGTCCTAGCCACATGGCCCCTTCCTCAGGCAGTTCACAACATGCCTGACTGTTTTCTTAGGGACCAGAAGAAGAGTGTCTGCTGTTGCTCCTTGTTTCTTTAAAAAGCTCCCTAATTAGGTTAGGCCCACCCAGGACAATCTTCCTTTTGATTGAAGTCAAATGACTAGGGAGATTAATTATATATGCAAAATCTCTTTTATTATATAACATAACCAAGGGAGCGATATCTCATCATATTCATAAATAACACTCACATTTAAAGGAAGGTGATTATACAAGGTGTGTATCCTAGAGACTGGGAAACTTGGGGATCATTTTAGAATTCTTTCTACCCCATGAAACTTATTGGGGTCTTTACACATTTATTAAAACTCATCATTTTTCACATTTAAAATCTGTTTGCTATATTATATTTAAAATATACTTCTATAATGATGACATAGAGTAAATATTATATTTAATAAAAAAATTTTAAAAGCTTGCTGCCTGATCTGGGAAAAGAAAAAGCTGTTTGCTCTCACCAGTTCTATTTAAGATTGTGCTTATGTGTGCAGGCATCCGTCTTGGTCCTCTGCTTCATCCTCATGAGACTTGTGGGGGTGGGGAAGAAACTGACACAACATGTTGATAACTCATGTTGCTTGCTGTGTAGTGATTAATAACTTCCTTTGTCTTTGATTCAGCAGTTCATGTCTTCTGACAGCATCCATGAAAGAATACTAGACTAACTTATTTGCTTTTAAATAGGGTAAAATATAATTCTAGATCTAACAGATATATACCAGTAGAACTATAAACATCTATGCACCAGGATTACAAAAAAATGGTTTGTAACCACCCTATTAGTAGTAGCCAAAAGCTAAAAACTACATACCCATATTAGAATAGAAGACTAGTATAATATTGTGGAATATTACTTCAATGTAATATATTATTAATATATTATACAGCAATGAAAATTAATTAGTTAATGCTGCATTGATAGAACTCATAATGTTGAGTTAAAGAAGCCAGTCACTTATTGTATGATTCTATTCAAATAAATTTAACAAAAATAAGTAAACTTATTGATGAATTAGACGGGATAGTAGTACTTCTGGGGTAGGGGGAAGTGTTGAGTCCAGAAGCATCCTACAGGTATCTTCTGGGGTTATGAAAATGTTCTGTTTTTAGATCTGTTTGTTAACTACATGGATGTGTTTCTAATGTCATAATTCATTGAATTTTATGCTTATGATTGTGAATTTTTATGAATTTATGTTATTCTTCCATTGAAATGTTATGGTAAAAAGGTAACTTTATAATATGAATAAATACATGAAATACATTAAAACTAATATACAAAAGATGGGCAAGCTGTGGAGTAAATTATAAAATATAATACAGTAAAGAATACTTATATAAATCAAGAGATATGTCATTTATATAGATAGGAATATATAAATTCTACCAAAATTTTCTAAATATTAATAGACTTTCAGTCAAAAAATTTTTTAAATTTTATTTCAAGAAAATATGAGAGTACAAACATTTTGGTTGCATTTTATACTTTTGCCTCTTCCTAGCAAGGGTTAGAGGTTTGTCCTTCCCCTCCACCGTGCTCATCACATCACTCGGATGTGGGTCTACCACCCCACAACCCTCAGATCCCTGGCGAACACCATCACCATTTGAGCACCATAGTGTTAATCAGTCAGTACCAATTTGGTGGTGAGTACATGTGGAGCCCATTCTTCTGATCTTGTGTCACCTCACTTTGGATAATGGGCTTAAGCTTAATCCAGGATAATATAAGCAGTGCTAGCTCACTGTCATTTCTTAGAATTCAGTAATAATCCATTATAAACATATATCAAATTTTAATAATCCACTCATGAATTGATGGGCACTTGGGTTGTTTCCACGTCCTTACAATAGTGAATTGTGCCGCCATAAACATTCAGGTGCAGATGTCTTTAAAATAGAATGTCTTATGCTCTTTTGGGTAGATGCCTAATAATGCTATTGCTGGATCGAATGGTATTTCTATTTTTAGCTCTTTGAGGTATCTCCAAATTCTTTTCCACAAAGGTGGCACTAATTTGCAGTCCCACCAGCAGTGTAAGAGTGTTCCTGTCTCTCCACATTCTTGCTAGCATTTGTTGTTTTGGGATTTTTTGATAGAGGCCAATATCACTGGGGTTAGGTGATATCTCATTGTGGTTTTGATTTGCATTTCTCTAATGATTAGAGATGTTGAGCATTTTTTTATATGTTTGCTGGCCATTATTCTGTCTTCTTTGGAAAAGTTTCCGTTCCTTTCCATTGCCCATTTCTTGATGGAGTTGTTTGATTTTTTTTTTGTTAATTCTTTTGAGTTCTAGATAGATTCTTGTTATCAGACCTTTATCAGAAGTGTAGAGAGCAAATATTTTCTTCCATTCTGTTGGTCGTCTATTTGCTCTAATGATAGTTTCTTTGGCTGTGCAGAAGCTTTTTAATTTAA
>VBSM01000483.1:7898165-7910588 GCA_008086735.1 Cheirogaleus medius
CCTCCCAGAGAGCTAGGATTACAGGCGTGAGCCACCGCGCCCGGCCAATGTTTTTTCACTCTTAAATCCTAGTGGCGATATAACATAAATCCTATGACACCATAGGTCTGTGTAACAAAAAAGACAATATACAAGGAGATATATTAGAATATACTTGTACTAGGTTGAATACTGTTCCAGAAGAATTTATGTCCACCTGGAACCAGTGAATGTGACCTCATTTGGAAATAAGGTCTTTGCAAATGTAATCAAGTTAAGCTGAGGTCATGCTGGATTAGAGTGGCCCTAAATCCAATATGAATTATGTCCACATAAAAAAGAGGGAAATTTGGACAGACTCACAGCCATACAGGGAGAACACCATGTTGAAATAGTGGCAGAGATTGGAGCCAGGCTGCCACCAGCCAAGGAATGCCAAGGATTGCTGGCACCCACCCACACAACTAGGAAGTAGTAAGGACTCACTGATAACTTTTTAGTGTTTTATATTTCTATCTATTATTTTCTATTTATATATCTCTACCAATAGCTGTAGGCACATGTATGGAAAAAACAAACTTTTGTTCCTTTCTACTCTTACTATGGTTTACATATTTGTCCTTTCCAAAACTTATGTTGAAATATAATCTCTAATACGGTAGCATTGAGAGGTGGGGCCTTTAAGAGTTGATTGGATCATGAAGGCTCTGCCCTCATGAATGGATTAATTCATTCATGTATTAATGGATAAATGGATTACCATGGGAGTGCGACTGGTAGCTTTAAAAGAAGAAGAAGAAAGCCCTGGTCTAGCATGCTCAGCCCCCTTACCAAGTGATGCCTTGTGCCACCTCAGGACTCTGCAAAGTCCCCACCAGGAAGAAAGCTCTCACCAGAGGCACCCTCTCAACCTTGGACTTCCCAGCCTCCAAAACTGTAAGAAATAAATTTCATTTCCTATAAATTACCCAGTTTCAGGTATTCTGTTATAAGCAACAGAAAAGAGACTAAGACAACTCTTAACACTTCAATTCTGGTCACTGAAATGTATGAGGGATTTTCCCATGACAAAAATTCTTGAATTCTCTGCAGACACCAACTGGGTGTCCTACAATTTAACTCAGTTCTAACACTATCTACCTGGAGATAGCATCAGAGCCCACAGGTGAAGGGCTCAATCTCCACAAGACTATCCCCCGCTTCTGACTCCACTTGCAAGTTTCAATTGTCATCTGTACTACTGAGCAATCAGCTAGGTATCGGAAGCTTCTACAACTGCCTCCTTGGGTTCAATCATTTACTAGAATGACTCCCAGAACTCAGGAAAACAATTTACTTACTACATTACTGGTTTGTTATAAAAGGGTACAACTCAGGAACAGCCAGATGGAAGAGACGCGCAGGGCAAGGTGTGGGGTAAGGGATGGATGAGGGGCTTCCCTTACCTTCCCTGACCTTTCATCCTCCCAGCGCCTCCACATATTCACCAATCTGGAAGCACCCCAAACCCTGTCCTTTTGAATTTTTATGTTTATATGGAGACTTTACTATGTAGGCATGATTGATTAATTTATGGGCCATTGGTGATTGAGTCATTCTCCAGCCCATCTCCCCTCTTCTGAGGGGTGGGACTGAAAGTTCAGACCCTCTAATCACAGGTTGGATTCCCTGGCACCCTGCCATCCAGGAGCCCCCAGCCTCCAGCCATCCCATAGGCATACAAAAAGACACATCATTTCAGGGATTCTAAGGGATTCAGGTGCTGTGAGCCAGAGAACAGGGACAGAAACCAAATGTATATTTCTTATATCACAGCCTATATCTGAATGATGTACCTGTATACTATTCCATTATAAGAATATATCATAACTTAAGCAATCATTGCCCTATTCTTTAGAAATTTTGATTGTTTAAAAGAGCTACTATTATAATTATATTGTACAATATATGTACATAATATATAAAATAATGTAAATTTTTGTTAGAATGAAATTATATGTAAGTCTCTATACAGCTCTCTCATAATTTTAATAATAAATTCCTAGAATATTTCTGGGTAAGTTTACAGCATGAATATTTTTAAGAATCTTGATAAACATTGTTAGAAATCACACCACAGAATTGTACCAACTTAAATTATTACCTTCAGCAAATGAGAATATTTCTTTACTACATACTTTCCAATACCATGTATTAACTTTTTGCTTCTAATTTTTGTCAATTTGATCGTTTAAAAATATCTAACTGTAATTTTTATATCTATCAAATTCTCATTAACAAGAGAAATTATAAGATATTGTAAGATACATTAGGAAAAAGAGAAAGAAAGCTACTTAATTTGAGTTAATGGATATTCCCAAGTGTACCACAAAATGGGAAATTTATAAGAACCATACTCTGGACCTTCTTGTACATAAATGCATAAAAATTACACATGAAAAATTGAATTATCTAGCATCAAAGAGATACAAATATATATAATCACAAGTTGCCATTTATATCTAAAGGTAAATCAGCCACTGTTAAGCCATCCATTGTTGTGTTATTTTTAATTTATTTTATTTCAGCATATTACAGAGGTACAAATGTCTAGGTTACATATATTGCCTTTGCCCTAACCGAGTCAGAGCTTCAAGCGTGTTGTGTTATTTTAGAGTTGCTATGCTACAGATGTTGTCTAACAGGGAGGGGAGGGAAGGGTTTGGATGGTAAATTAATAAGATATGGCTGGTGCAGTACAAATGAATTGCCTGTTGTTCTAGGCAGTAGTTGCAGATTTTTGTAATCGTTGAAGGTAAGAAGGTTACATAATGTCAAATTAAGATAGAATCTGTTTAAGCCATGTGTACTTGCATTCAGGGTTTACCATGGGTAGAATTTAAGAACAAGTGAACCATGTAGAAGGCTTTAGGTTACGATCTCTTCCTAGGCGAGGCAGGGAGAATGGCTAACCATTATCACTGGCTGCTGATGATTTGGGTTTTGTAAAGATGCCAAAGACATCCATGCATCCATTTCATGCTTGCCTAAAAGGAAGAAAATTTGCAAGTTTATCACAAGGGAGATGGCAATGTGATTGACAGAAAGAAGCCAATGGAAATAGATAATGTAGTACAATTTACTTTTCTGTCAATAATGATAGAGAAACATAACTGCATTGAAGTTGAAGTTGGCCCTACAATGCAAGGAGCACAGCAGCACTCCTGACCGAGGTCCCAATTCCCAGGCGTCTGTCTACATACTAATAATACTCTCCAATCAGAGTGGGGATGCCATTAAGACCTTCAAAATACATCCCAGTTTTTTGTTTTGTTTTGTTTTGTTTGAATACCCTCTTAGACCCTTTTATCCATAATGGAAAATCTGGCTGTGAGCCTGTCTTTCTGTGAGGTGTAAGTAACAGGCAGTGATATAGGCATGTTGTGAGTATTTACTGTGAGATGAGGGACTCCAAGGGACTCCTGAACACATGAGCCCTAGCAGCTCTAGCTTTCAGGCTCTCTGGAGGCCTAATTCTCAAGTTATAAAATGACAACTCTATGCTGAAAATGGCTTAGTTTATTATAGCCATTTAAAAAAAAATCTGATCAGAGCAAAGAAACTCTCCACTCAATTAATATTAGTAGATTTTGCAGCAGTTGACATTAGCTAGATGTGACCTAAAATTTAAATGTAATGGCCTTCTGGCTATGACTGATTTCTATTTCCTTACAATCAGAATCAATATGATTAAACCCAAGTTAAAGTCATCTGTGTCATCTATGTGATGATGATGATGGCATAATATCTGAAAATAACAGATAAAAGCAATCTTCATGGTGTTTCTACTGGTATTGATTAATATAGTCAAAATAAGTTTTATGATATAGATTTGTTATCCTGATATTCAGGATGTTAATAAACACACTTAAGAGTAGATGGATCCTGCAATTTAAGAGTACCACCAACAGGTAGCTGTCAATATTCAGAACTAAAATAGTTGTCAAGTCAAAATTTTTTACTAGGGAATTCTAGGCTTGGTTTAGTCACCTATAAGAGTATAATCTCTAGAGATAAGTTGATGCTTCAAGCTCGTCACTAATAAAATTCAGGCAAAGTTTCTTAGTCAAGCAATTTGCAATTGTCAGATTATTATGGTTAATTTTATGTGTAAAAGAGACTGGGTTAAAAGGGCTAACCAGATAGCTAGTAAAACATTATTTCTAGGTGTGTCTGTGAGAGTGTTTCTGGAAAAGATTAGCATTTACATCAGTAGACTGAGTAAAGAAGATCCCCCTTACCAATGTGGGTGGGCATCACACAGTTCCTCGTGGGCCCAGATAGAACAAAATGGCTGTGGAAGAGGATACACTTTCTCTTCTGTACCACATCCGTCTTCTTATACCCTCAACATCAGAGCTCCAGGCTCTTGGGCCTTCAGACTCTGGGACTTACACAAAGCCCCCCTCCTATCCTACCCCATTCAGCGTTCTTAGATCTTTGGACTCCGACTGAATCACACCATCAGCTTTCCTGGTTCTCCAGCTTGCATGTGGCAGAATGTAGGACTTCTTAGCCACCATAGTCAAGTAGATAAATTCCCACAATAGATCCCCCTTTGTCTGCCTATCTATCCATCCATCTATCTTATTCATTTTGTTTCTCTGGAGAATCCTGACTAATACATGAATGATAGACTCATCTTTGCAAATGGCTCACTGGCTAAAGCATTCATGTAGTCCATGACTTTGATTCTCAGGAAACAGTTTAACTTCCATAGCTTGTCAATCAATTCAGGCAAATATCATTACGACGTAAAATGTATTATCATCTTAAAATATGAAATCAGTATATATTGAAAATGCTTAAAATATATGCTAAGCTTTTAAATTATAAAGCTTATGTACAGCAAATTGAATCAAGTAAAATATACAAAAAAGTATTTTTTTTCCTAAAAGGCAAACTAGTGAGAGAATAAGAATATATACAAAACTTAGTATATTGAACTAGAAGAGATAATGTTTATTCATTAAAAGAGGCCATGCATTATATAATTGATAAGACTTTCTTGAACAAGGGGGCACGAAACCTTTATTTAGAGGGAATAGAAGCAATGAACATATACTTTCCCTAGAATTTAAGACATTTTATAATATAATAGTAAAAAAATTGATTTACAATGTCAGAAATTATGGTGTAAGGGAATGAGATATTTGAAGGAGGGGAAAAATAGTTTGAGTAACTAAGATTGAAGGTAATTGAGAATGTTAACTGGTCAGGGCTAACTAATGGACTGCTACAGGGATAAATATTAGGAAGGTTTTTGTTCACTTTATACATCAATGACCCGAAAGAGGGCATATGCATTAAGAGGATAAAATCTGCTGACATAGCGATAGTTGGGGTGTTGAAGGGGCAGTCACAAAAGAGTGCTTAGTCTGACGTGGACAGACTAAAAAGCGTGGAGTGATAAGTGGCTTACTCAATTCAATTCTTAAGAAAAAATTCCAGGAATTTAAAACCATAAGAAAAAAAGGAATATCTACCCCTGAAGTCCCTGGAGGATTGAGCTCTTAAAGAAATACATTGATGTAAATCTTTCAGTTAAGCTTAGAAGTAAAAATATACAGAGGAAATAGGAAAGTAGGCATTCAGTATATGGAAATTATATCGGTAGCCTAGAAAATTCTACTTCCATCATAAGATTCATGTGTCCTA
This sequence comes from Cheirogaleus medius, assembly GCA_008086735.1. Lineage (NCBI taxonomy): Eukaryota > Metazoa > Chordata > Mammalia > Primates > Cheirogaleidae > Cheirogaleus > Cheirogaleus medius. The sequence continues at coordinate 7,903,842 of VBSM01000483.1, forward strand.
ATTTCTCAACCACCCACACCCCTAATTTTTTCTCCTCAACTCCTAACAGGCAGGAACTTCATGATGTTGAGACTGTAACTATTTTTTTCCTTTTTAAAAATTCTTGAGAGGAGTATTAATTAGAATAAATTGTGGTCATCTATCTATCCTGTGTACATGTGTACATGCAACAGTTAACCAAAAAAGGCACAGCAGAATGCCCCACATAATAGGCCAAGGGTATTTTGCTCCTATTAGTTGTTACAATTTCCATGGGCATCTTTGTTAATAAGAACTAGGAAAAAAGTAGAAGATGGTATTTGAGTAACAACAATATTTTCTAGACAGCCCTCATGCCTCTTAAACTCAGAAGACTAGCAGGCCCTGACCACTCCTAGCTCAAGGGGAGGGAATCAGTCCAAATCTCCTTAAATTCTTGATGCTTGTAATGTGATTTCAGAGTGACCTGTGTCTCTCAAGTTTGAGCAACAGCAATAGAAATAGAGCACTAAATAATACATATCACTAGCTAGTGATGAATTCTTTAGTTAAGTCAAAAAATAAAGCCTCTTTTCTGCTCTATACAGAAATCAGAACTAAGATGTAGTAACACATGTGCTACTCCATTGCCTAAACATTTGTAGTAGCTTTGCATTGATTACAGGATAATAGTCATATTGTTAGGTAAATAATATACATTCAGTAATAATTATGAATCAAGACACTGTGGTTTGAATTAAGTCCTTATTTAGTCCTTAATTGAATTAAGTCCTTATTTAGTCCTGATAATAATTCTACAGGTTGGTATTACCCTAAGCTAGAGCCAGGGATATCAAATAATTTTTCTGAGACCATAGATCTAGAGAGAGATGGAGTCTGGATTCATACCCGCCATTCATGGCAGGTCTATCTCATGCCAAAGTCCTAGTTGTTTCTATCACATTACAATGTATTTGTGTTTATGCACACATCGCAAAATAAACAAATGATTGACAGGAGGCTAGAAGATATAAAAATAATACATAAAAGATAAGGTGGTCACACACACCCATGCCCATGACACACACCCCTTCCTTGCCTGGTCCTGACATTCAAGGTCTTCAGCCACAGGGCCAGTGTCTTGTAAATCCTTCATGTGTTTCATGTACTGTATCCACCAGTTGAACTACACTACTGTGTATTTCCCTTGAATGTTCCTTGCTTTCTTGCTGCTAGTGGTCCCATAATCTCCACATGTCCAGCTCCCCACAGGGGGAACAACTCTCTCCCTCTCCCAAATCATGCTGTCCATACTGGTCTTTTAGCAACTGTTCATACACTTCTCATAGCCCATCACGTCTGAAGATGGTTTGGTTGCTATTATTGTACTTCCTGCCCACATCACTAGCACATTGCCTTGCACATGGTAGCTGCTCAAAGTTTGTTTGTTGAATGCATATACATATGTGTTCATGTCAAGTGGTAACTCATATAGGATTCATCGATAGTCCTGAATTTGTTATACTAGATTAACTCCCAGTGAAAAGCATTTGAAGCAGAATTATTATTGTCAAATCCTCAACTTACTTTGTTTGTTTTGAATGTTATATAAATATGTAAAATTTGTCAATATTCTTTAAACAACTTTTTCTTTCCCTTAATGGATTTTCTAACTTAGTTCGATATCATAATATCCTGGTGGAAGCTAAGTTTTCAGTTAAGAGTAAGGCTTTGCAATTATATTACCTAGATCAAATCCTGGTCCTGACACTTACTTGCATTGTGACTTTTGTGCCTCAGTTTTCTCATCTCTCAAATAGGTTAAATGAGTAACTACCTGTCTGGAAAATTGCCTGAAACATTAATGTACACTTTAGTAATATTAGCCCAGACTGAAATAATTGCAAACCTGATTATCTTATTTCCTCCCACTTTATTCTTCTTTCACTCCATTTATGATCTTTCCTTCTTTAGGGAGATGGAAAGCTAATTTAAGGTTATAATGAAAATTAAGATAGACTTGTTTTCCACATTGAGTTAAATTAAGCTCACAGACAATTATTGATAATGTACCACAGGCCAAGTACTGGCCTGGTGCCAGGAGACAAAGAACATAAGAGATGTGCATATGCATCTCTGACCCCTGTGAGCTCACAGCGCAGTAGCAGAGAAGCACCCTTAAAACCACACTGTTTGGTGCTCTAAACATAGCATTGTTTAGAATGTGTTCTCCAGGTGCCAAAATGGAAGTTATTACTATAATTAAGTTTGTTATTCTTAGATAACAAAGTAATTGCTTTGTGAATCACTTTGATGCCTTTCACCTAAACACCAGCAAGAAGCAGAGTAAAACCCTGGGTTAGCCTGGTCTTTCCCTGACAGCACACACCAGCCTTCAACTCTCTAGTACAGGATACACATCTATCATGGGAACCAGAGCCAGTCCTCTGCTAAGGGCAAGGAACCTACTTTGTTAAAAGTCTTTTGCTCCTCAATTCATAATTCTAAACTTTGGTCTCCCTGGACTTTGGAGTAGTACCATGATAATTCTTTTGGAGAATTTCTATATGAAGCACATTTAACATACTCAAAGATTAGTACTTGATTAATGTATTAAAACCATTGTTAGAAATATTGTATTTAGAGGACAATATATGCATTTATTATTACACTAATTTAAATAATAAGCTATCTAAATAATGTATATTGACATATATATGTGCATATTTTATGTATCGTGTACTAAATATGTGCCATATATATAGTAGAACGAAGTCATAATTGAATATATCAATATTTTCTCAAATCCAAAGCTAAATGCAATGAAATATATAGTATGTATGTGTGTATATGTGTGTAATTCCCCCCACCCTCACCCATATAGACATATGGTCAATTTCCATTTGTTTTAAGGAGCAAATTCCTATGTGTTACCTATTATGTTCTTCAAGTATGTACAATGTTATGAAAATATTGTGAAATGCAGGAAGCAACTCGAATTGTACATTAGCAAGTCTCTTGGTGACCTTCCAGCTTGGCTGTCTTCATCTTCCACTGACATCTTTGGACAACCAAGAGTGACCTTCAGGTTCTAGATTCAAGGTCTCTTAGGAAAAGAGGCAAGAGAAAAATAGTTTCTTAAAATTGCTATAGCCTTTTACAGAAAAGTTTCATCATGTTTAATATCATTTAGTGAAATTTTGTCTCTTATATGATTGCATAAAAAGTGGCAAACGTCAAGAGTCAAATTGAAAATTGTTTCATTTGAAGCAATAAAAAATAATTTTCATTGATGTAAAGAGACAGGCTGGCTACACATACATGAGAAAAGTAAATTATTTTAATTGATCTCAAAATATAATGTCTGGTGGCTATATCTGATTTTTGGGTAGTAACTAGTAGTAGTTATATCTATATTATCTATTTGATCAGATTTAACGAGGCTCAGACAATAGCCCAGATGCCATCACCAATGTACATTGTATACCATTTGTTTGAATGAATATTTATTGAGCAACATTTAAGGCCGGGAATAGGATAAGTAGGACAGGTTAATTAAGATTAAGAATTCACACACTCTGTCCTCTAAGAGCTTACAGTTTGGTGCTTTGGGGAGAAGAAAGCACAGATACCCAATCCAAACCATAGCAAAATAAGTACTTGAAAGCAATGTTAGCTTAGGCTTTCAGATTGACCAAGGAAAATGAGCAGAAATCATACAAAAATATTCTAGACATGTAGAAAGGCTATAAAGGAAAAGAGGAAGAACATATAAAAGACGGAAGAAAAGTTGCTTCATTAGAATTCATCTTCAAAAACAGACAAATATCTAGAGAAGGAACTCTTAATTTATGTTCCCAATAGACTCTGCAAAATGGGAGAGACTGTGTCTAGTTTTACTTCCAGTTTGATCCCAAGCACCTGGCACAGTTCCTCAGCACTTAGGAAGAGGTGCTTGCTAAACATTTGTGGAATGACTTCTCCCTATCTCCTCCTCTTCCCTCTCAGTCATGCTTTGGGATCATTTCCTCTGCTGAGTTAAGCTGCCTGTGTTCCTCTTCCTATCTTAATAAAGTTATATTAGGTTAAACAGATGAAATTCTGCTTTTAACTCAAATGGTTGAAAACCAACAATTTCATATAGTTCAACTTAATAATGCAACTAGTGTATAAAAATCTGTTCACTCCAAGAAGCTGAGACAAATAACTGATTACATTGAACTAAATATGTCATAAATTTTCTCAGGCACAATCTTACAGGGAGCCTTCCTAGAACATTAATCAAAACTGTCCATAGGACTAAGTGATGTGGCCGTTAACAATATTGATAATTTTATCAACAATTGCATGTACATGCCAAACCCGAATCTTTGAGTACATGTAACTGGATCCTATGCTAGAAATTGACTTCCATCTGAATGCTTGGTTTGAATACTTTGTTTTCTACTCTTTGTCTTTCCTTACGAGAAATTTCTTTAAACTGTTAATGTTTTAATTTGGATTTAGTGGATGTATCTGACTGTGGCTCTCTTCCTTTCATACCTACAGGCCACTTATCCTGTTGTACCAACCTGATATTCAATCTTCACATCATATCCTATTTCAGAAATAGCTCTTAGCTCTGGGAGTTAGATTGTGACAAGGAGTAATGAACTTCAATAGCCAAAGTGACTATGATGCCTAGTATTGGGTTAAGAATTATGACAGAACCCTACATATTCTCAAGACAGGACCTTAACTGATAGAGTGACCACATAATTTATCATCTAAATATGGACACTTTTGAGAATGAAAAGGTGGAACTATTAATAATTACACCAGTATAACAAACCTAAACAGAGACTGTCCCAGGCAAACTGGAACATATAGCTACACTATAAATTGAGCATTTCCCAAAGTACTTTCTTCAGAATACATCCTGTGAGATGCTCTGTATAAAATGGGTAATAAGGTAAAATAACTAACTCACTAGAGAATGATTTAGATATCAACAAGGAAAGGTCACAATGTGTTATTATCTATGTAGTTTGACTCTACTTCACATTTCACATTCTAGATTTTTGTTTTCTGTGGGACTCTGAGATAGATCGTACACATTTTTTTCTAGGACTTGTGGCAGATAGTGCCAATTTTTCTGATTTTCCTAAATTCATTTGGATAAAAAGGAATTTTCTTCCTTGAGGTCATATATTCTTCTGCTATTTATATAATCATTCTTATTCAATTAAAATCTTTTCTAATTTGATTAAAAAATTAGTAAATCAAAGCAAAATTATGTGTGACTATTTGATAAATTATCCTTAATTAAAAAGAGCAAGGTAGGAAAGGTAACAAATTCAGGCCAAAAGTCTGAACATTCATATTTTAATTTCATCTTTAGTATTAACCATCTATGAGACTTTAAGTAAACCCTCATATTGTGAAAGGAAAAAAAGTTGGGGAAAGAATATTCTAAGTGCATTCTATGTGCCTCTGTTGTGTGAGCCTATGTATAAATCTCATTCACCCCCTATAATGGTCCTGTAAAGATGACACTACATTTTTCATTTGCAAGTTCATCAATGAAATTCCAAGAAGTTGGCTAACTTGCCCCAAACCCTCACCTAGTAAATGGTAGGGCAGGATTTGAATCCAATTCTGTCTGCAAAGTCCATGCTGCCCAACAATCATTCCTTTACTTATCTTGAAAATGGGAATCGTATTAGTTAGTCACAAGATTGCTGTGACCAAAGAATAACTGAATGCCAAAATATTTTTTAAAATTCAAATAATCTATATATTTGAGTATTACTGGATTTTTCCCTTATGTTTCTCTATCCCTTTCTTGATTCTTTAATGCAAGATGTCAGTAAAACTTTTGAAATAGCTATCATATTTATGACAAGAGAATGGACTAAAAAATTTTTTCAAAGTAGTGTCTAACTTCCTTTGATTCCAAGTCAAGCGTGAGACCATCATGCTGGGACAGTATCTGTTCTCAGGGGCTCTGCGCCATGGACATTTGCATCTTTCTATTATCGCTACCCTAGGTCACCCTGACATTTCAAAACAACTGCTTTGTCTTGTATTTATATTGGAGTCCTTTATTAAACCAAGGCACAATTTGTTTTTAATTATTATGTCATTCTGCCTTCATCTATAAGATGACATTCTAGCTAATCAGTTGGCACTACTGTTTAAGACAAGAGAAGATGAAAGGAGAACAAGGCAATTACAAGGTTAGTCTCTATTTTCAAAGCATCACCTGAGGCTTCATTCAGGTAATTCCAATTAACTTTTATGGCAGTTACTCAGCTAAAACCCAGTAAATGCTACTGTAACTAGATTCAGTGCTCCTGCGCTATACAACTGCTGAGGAATTTAAGCTATAATTTTTTTCAAATGTACCAAAAATATTGCTCCCAATACTGACCTATGTGACATGTTCCCCATGGTCTAATGCAAATTAAGATGACTGTGATATAGAAATCTTCAAGACCAGGGTCATAATGGAAACATTAGCAGACCCTTCACTACTGAAGCCCTGCAGGGGGCCATTAAGGTATTTTATGGAAGTGCTAGAAGCACCCTCAATGCAAATGGCAAAGAGTAGGAAAGATAAGCAACTGTAAAAAGAAAACAAAGCAAAAAGCCAGTAAGAGACAATGAAGACATCATTAAAAACATAAAGGCAATGAAAATGCCTATGCTGTATTTTCCATCTGTGACCTTGTGTTGTAGTTGTGGCTCTGTGTTCATTATCAGTTTAAGAAAAATGCTGCCTTACACTCTTTGGCTCACACATTTTTT
>VBSM01000483.1:7910598-7939234 GCA_008086735.1 Cheirogaleus medius
TTTTGTATGATTCCTCAGAAGAGGAAAGAAAAACTCCAAAGCTAGTTGTCAAAAAACAATCTACTATTCTCATCTGGTAGGAATTTTTTCTCTGCACTCTTCATTATTGTTTCTCAGAGAATCCATACAGGATGACAGGAAGATAAAAATTAGATTGAGGGCTGTTACCCTGTTTTGACTGTTCATAGCCTCCCAGTGTGTTATGCGTATTCACAAAATTCAGTTTTTTACCTCCCAAAGGCAGCTGGTTAGCAAAATGCCATTGAACAAAAGAGATCTCTTAGCCACAGTTAAACTGTCAGGTTATCATAAATTAAAATCACAGAGAATAATAGTCTAGCTATAGAAATATGTTATTCAACATGGATTGTGATCCAAATTTGCAAGTGCTTTCCAACAAACTCTTTTTAAACATAATGAATAGGTTTCTCAATTCCTAAGCAGTTTTTGTTTATCATATGACCAAAAAATATATTTACTTGAATTTTAAGTGAAGTAGGTATTGTTTACTCTAAATGAAATGAAAAATTGGGGTTAATTTCTCAGCTACTTCCCATGATAAAACATCTCATTCCAGGTATCCCAAGGTTAAATTTAATTTCTCCACAGACTACCAGGAAAATATATATCCCAATTTCTTCCATTTGTTTTGCATGTATAAATGGAGTCTTTACTTAATCTTTTTGTAGAACACTAAATCAAATATGGCCACAAAGTCTGTATTTTTCCAATATTTAGTAGATGTTTGATGAAAAGTTTGGCAACTTAATTCTCATAAAAATGATTAAGTAGAATTATATTGGCAAGAATCAGCTATCACGTAATGTTTGGGAAAGTGAATTGGAAAGAAGATAATGAATGGAAAGCCTGTCTCTATCTCTCTCTCGCTCTCTTTAATCAAGTAACTTTTCTATATGATTCTTATATAATCGAAACTTAGATCTAAGAATTAAACATGAAGCATATTGGGGGTTATTGTTCATGATCAGTTGAAGTGGCTTGCTTTGTTATCCTTAGAATTAGTCTCTTTCTGAGTGAGTTAAATTATTCTAATAATTTTTTGCACATTACCAATTCTTCTTTTCTTTACTTAATTTTCTACTAGTACAACTCTAATTAATCTGATTCTGTTTTTTAAAAAAATCATTAGATCTGATCCAGAAAATAGAAGTTATTTGCAGAAGTATTGTATTTCTTTTCATTTTAAAAATCTTTCAAAACTGACCTGTAACATTCTGGAGGCTTGTATGTAATTAGTTAATTGTTGGAGCTTTCTCTTTGTACCATAAAAGGATGCTTGAGCTAAGAATCTTTCTAAAAGCAGAGGGGAGTTGATCAAAGTCCCTCTCTCCAAAGCATTCTCATAGTCATATTAGAGTAAACATAATAGAGTAATTTGGGATGAATAATCAAATTAACATGAATCTATTTTGATACCAACCTTCCATGGTTACACTAGGAGTCAAGGTCCTTGGATTCATGGGGGTTAGAAAGCAGATAGGAGAGTCAAAGAATAAAGCACAAATGTATGTTATATTAAGAGTTCCTTCAGCCTTGAATTCAACCTTTAGATGGGTAAGAAGCTAGCAGGAAAATGCGGAGCTAAAGTAAGTATAACGTCAGCCAAGAAAGCAGCTAGGAGGGAGCAGAACCCTTATCCATAATAGAACAGAGTTGTCCTAGTGGAACAATTTTTCAATGTACAACAGGACAAATTTACTAATAGATCTAAGTAATATTTGTTTCTCTGAAATAAGAAGCAAAAGTATATGAGCTTAAACCCATATTTAGTAATTAATGTCTTAGCATTATGTGTTATTTGGAAATGATTTAAATATTCAATTAATATCTATCATTTACTTTAGCTTGCAAAATTTTAAAGCCATAGTTACCAAAAAGATCTGAGAAATCCTTTTAAGTAAATATACTATAAAACATAATTATTATTAAAAGTTCATTTATAAACTTTTATGCCATTTATATCTATTTAATTTATTCAATCTTAACAATTATATTTGGACAATTTCATGAGGCATTAGACAAATCTAGCCATTATCTCACGTTAAATTTTCTATTAACCATTTTTATATTTCTCTACGTTAAGCGAGTGTCATAAAAGCAAGAACATTAAAGTTAAATACATGCATATTTTTATTAAACCAACAATATTAAACTAGTCTAATTTACCAAAAGATTAATAAAGTCATGTGAACTTGAAAAGCACTTGGGCTTATTAATTTATGAGTATTCTTTATTTATAAGTCAATTTGGTACTATATAGATAATATTAGTATATAAATCTAGACATGTACACATGTATACACAAAAATATAGACAAACACAAATAAATAGTGTTTATAGCTTTGATTTTATTAGCCATTAGACTGATAAAACTAGTTTGAAAGGACAGTTGAATTTAAACTGTGCCTTTGTAAATAAAAGGTTAAAGGTTATTTGTCCCAAATGGCCAAAGCCCTCACTGAGTTTTAGAGGGTAGCAAATTTATATCTTAAAGTACAGAGAGAAAATTAAAGCTTTTGTAAGGAGTTTGGGTGTGATAGAAGAAGATTAAAAATGGATACTAAGGTAACACCAAATCATAGAGATTTACCACGGAACTTTATAAGACCATTTTCATTTAGATAGGTAACTTCCAATTTAGACCCTGTTTTCCAAATGTATTGCTGAGCTCAGGGTGGAGCCAACTAATGAACAAGGCCAACAAAACATTTGTCATTTTTAAGACCCAATATTAAATATGTGAAAAGCAGGCACAGCTGGAAGGCAGAGCATCTGAATCTTTGAAAATGAAAGATCTCATTTTTATACTGAATCCCAGGTCTCCTAAAAGAGAGAAAGGACACAGGACCAAGCCACGCAACATTTCCAAAGTGCACTACAGTGAACAGAGGGACCAAACACATCGTTAAAAGAGGGGTTTTAGTCAACTGAAAAACATTGCCAAAAACAGGATCCAAAGAGAAAAGGCAAAAAGGCCTTATACACACACACACACACATATTAATTAAGATGACTTCCAACCATAGAGATCTTTTAAAAATCTTTTCAAATATCTTATTATCAGATTTTAGACAGAACAAATAGCTAATACTACTGGCTTCTGATTTTTTTTTTCCAAAAGTACCCTCCCAAATGACTCACCAAAACCAATAGCCTTAACCAAGATTGTGATTAACTAAGGATGCAGAAGCCATATCCAAAGAGGTGCAACTTCTGGAGCTATCCCCAAAGACAACTCAAAGAAAGGAAAGTTTTGCTAGCTGAAAATGGGGTACGACCCGCATCTGTCTCGCCCTATTCTCTAAGGTCTTGGCTTCTGCACACAAAGGCCTGAAAGCCCCATGTGCCCCTCACAGATGGGAGAAGACAGGAAATCAAACACTGTTCATGGAAGAGACAAGGGTCAATAACAAATAGGTACCCTCAAATGTCAAAGTCATACATATATCAAACTAAAAAGGACTGGTTCCCTGATCAGGAATTGAACCCAGGCCATGGTGGTTAATACCTGGAATTTTAACTACAAGACTACAAGATGTGAGTCCCTCAGAGGACCCAAAGAGGGCAGTTTAAGCATACAAAGGATTTTAACTTTGTTTTAGGTTAGATTTTTGTTCTTTAATTTAGTCAAGAGATTTCCTAAGGCTATCCATGACACTATTTGTGTCTTTCTTTTAATTTGATGTTCCCATAAATACAAATAAGGCAATTGTTTAGAATGAGAGATCTCTAAATTCTGTTTTATGGTGTTTTTTTTTAAATTTAAGAGTCTTTCTAATTTAAAGGATCCATTTTTTGGCCACTAATTAGAATGTCCAGTGTGTACTATTCCCACAGTGACTCAATCCAATAACCTCCTCATGGAAAGCCCAGGATATAATTTTCCAGGTCTAGAATAAGTTTTCACCATTTAAGAAAGAGATGTTTCCTAGAGAAGCCATAGAAGAGGCATTCGCAATGATACCCCCCAAAACATTCACTCCCAGGAATAGGCTAAGATAGCAAAAGGTGCTTGTTGCCACAGATGGTTAAGGATGATGTTTGTGCAAACAGTGCCGTGCCTCAGTGGGGGACTGCCAGTCACAGACCCTGTAATCCCCAGTATGATCCTGAGTAGGCCCTCTTGGGATTGGACTTTCCCAGGACTAACCAGACAACAAGGATTGAGATGACAAAAGCCCTATAGGGATGGAACTTTTTAAGACAAACTCCCCCCAGAGATTGACACATACAGAACAAAGAATGTGTTGCTTAAAATCTTACATGTCTTGAGTTTCCAGCAATTTTCAGACTGGCCATGAGATGTAACCTGAAAATCATGTGCTCTATATTGCAGAGATCAAGAGAGAGCGCTCCCACTGGGTCACAAGTCAAGCTCTCAAGGACATAAAACAAGATGAGAGGGAACCTCATCTGGTTTTTATTTTGGGGACCCATAGCAAAGTTTATATGTAGTCTGATTAGAACTATAAAACTAACCACTCTACAGGGCCAGCTCCAACAACAGGCGTATAAGGGTTGTAGGCCCATGTTCTACCCTAAAGGTAACCCTGTTTATGACAGAACAACCCAGAAAGACAAAGACAAAAGAAACGATTATTTCTGGTAGGAAAGGAATCAAACATTATGAATATTCATACCAAAAAGTATATCAGAGTTGCCATACCCAAGATTAGTCACACAAATCCTTTTCTCCCATTAATCAAACTTTGCAGAGGAAAATGAGACAGTGATTTTTACCATCTGCTTGACCGGATTCCACAGAGAGAGAGTGCAGGAACCTGACTGGCAAGAAATTCTTGCCCTTCTGCCAGCTTGTCAGGTCCTGAGTTCCCTTAACTACAGATTCCAGAAGAGCAGAGCTTTGGTATTCTGCTCACAGCGCCAAAACTGCAGGGGCCAAGGGAAACTTCCCCATTGCCCTCTGAAGTTTCGCTGAAAAATCAACTCACAAAGGGAGATTAGTAAGAGAAAAGACATACAAATTTATTAACATGCACATGAAGAAGAACCACAGAGTGAGTACTCCATATCCCAGTGGGATCCAGATACTTATATAGTCTTATTTCAGAGGGGAAAGGGAGATAGGGAATATAGGTATTTCTGTTGAGGGGCAATACATGATTACTAGGGAGAATGAATGGATCAAGGAACAGAGATTAACTTTAAATGGTTCTCTTTGGACATTGAGTGAGCTTGAGAGACAGATATTATCTTGTGAAAGGGTCTGTTCAGGTGCGTCTACATTCTTGGTCTTCTTTCTGCAATAGATAATGAGACAACGGGGAGGGGAAGGAAAAACAATTGTTCTCATTGGTGGATCAATCTATCTGGTCTTTATGTAGATACAGAGAAAGTCTCTAACAGCATCTCTTGATCTCTAAGGGCCTTTAACTCAAAATGCTGATTATACTAGGGAGGCATATTTTGGGGTGAAGGTCCCTGCGCTCCTGTACTACCTTTTCTTTCCTCCTTTTTTTCCCTAGGATAGGAAAAGATGCTCCAAATACTTCTATGTCAGCTCACTTTCTGTATGCTTAGAAACAAGATATGATGGTAAAGAGAGGGCAGATTAAGTTTATATTTGAGAAGTTCCATTTGTGTAAAATATGTGTCTCTTCTCTCCATAACCAGGTTAATTTTTTTCTTCTTTCCCTTTTACATCATTGATTCTTAACCAATTAAGGAAAAATAGAAAGACTTAGGTGGACAGTGACATATCTTAATATCATCACCCATATTTTGTCCAAAATACAGGACTTCCGATAAACTGTTGGAAGAGAAAGCTGCTTTTATAAAACATCAGAGGCTCCTTACTCCTGGGCCAAAATAGGAGAGAAAGTGAATTATATATGACTTTTCTTTAAGATTGTAGACAAGTCATGGATTATTTATCATATTATGTGATAACCTACCTAGAAGAAGAAACAAAATCAAGAAAGTTTTAGAACTAATAAAAAAAGTTCAGAAATACTACTAGATATAAAATTAACCAACAAAGTTATATAGCACTGGCAGTAAGCAGTTAGAAAAACAATTTATAAAAATAAAATTGCATGTATAACCATAACAAAATTATAAAGTATCTAAGAATTAACTTTATTTAGAATATGTGAGATCTTTTTGAAGGAAACTGTAATACTCAAATAAAAGACAAATGGAGAGATATCCCACGGTTGTGGATAGAAGTTCTTTGTACATACAGATGACAATACTATCTGCATTCTTCTATAAATTTAATGCAAACTCAATTAAGATCTATTTAGTTAGTTATTTTAGGAACTCAATACAATTATGAAGAAAAGTTATTCAGAAAATAGAGATCCACAAATAACTGCATTCTTAAAAATGAAGAATAAACAGCGGGAAATTGCCCTACCAGATTTTAAGACATATATCTAAAAGGCTGGCTCTGGGTCCTGAGCAAGGTGTGCTTTCACATGGGATAAATACCCATGTAAGACCCACTAACTTTATTTCAGGTCACCAGGGATGGTGGCCCAAGGAAAAGAGAGAGAATGCAATTAAAGGCTGAAACTGTGTCCCCACTTGTGAGGTAAAGTAATTCTACACTAGTGAAAAATGTGAGCTAAGGAAGATCAGCCTCTTACCAATAAGTATAGCAACTCCTCCAACCTTGAGGAATAGCAGAGAAGAGAGCAGAGGCTCCCTTAGAAGCCAAAGAGTGAAAGTGATGAAGAGTTGTCTTCTTGCAGATGATAGTGAAAACATGGGGATGGGGGAATGTGGGCTCCCCATTAATAACATTCTATCTTAAGATGAGAATGTATCATAAGTTATTAAACCATTTTTGGATTCTTGGAAAATTAATTGGCATCTAATTTTTTAGCATAAATAATACTGTAATATATTGGTAAATTTAAAGCATTTGATACCTGTTTGTATATTTGAAAAAATATAAAAAATAAAATAAAATATAAACATATTTCCCATAGTTAAGTATTTTAAATTTAGTGTGGACATTTATTTGCATAATGAGCAAGCTCATATTTTCCCTGAGGAAGATTATTGTAGTTCACTTTGCCCAGTACCTTTCTCTTCATTTTTTTCCCATGAATATTGACTCTGAAGTCAATAGCATGGAGTTGACAACCAGCAGTCACCCTTCTGATTCATGCATTTGCACTTACATGGCCTGCTGAGGCTTGCTTGGAATCTCAAAATGTTTGCTACAAGAGGACGGGACTCACAAGAAGAAACGTACTTGAGGCTGATTTCCAAATCAAGGATTTTGCTATTGCCTATACTTGCTCTAGAATTTGGCCTAGATTACAAAACTGCTTTTTTGTTGCTAAATGAAGACTATTCTATCCCTAACTCAGCGTGGAAGTTGAACTCAATATATTAAAGCAGATTGAAACAAATAAAATCCCCATACTTATTCATATTTTCTTCCTCCTTTTCCTCCAATATTTCTGTCCAAAGTCTACCATTCTCAGCTTAGCTGTCTGTGGAAAAACATTTTAAAATCTTTGAGAGACTGCCTCTTGTTTGCCTTCTTAAAAAGTATTTGTAAAGCTAAAAGAGCTAAAATGGCGATTACTTAAGTTGTTAATACCTACCTTTTATTTCATTCCTTCATTCCCTCATTCATTCAACAGATATTTATTGAGGGCCTTCACTTTGTCATCCAAAGTGCTTGATCCAATGGTGAATAAAACAGACAAGTGCCTGTGCCCTGTAGAATTGATATAAAACAAACAAATTAATTACACATTGTGATGTATATTATAAACAAAAAAGGAGCTAAGATAGAAAATCATGGAAAGAAAGGTTTTTGGATGGAGCATTTTCAATGGCAAATCTAGATGAGAAAGATAATATGATTTTTTCTGATATAAGTTGACATTCATTTAAGAGGCAGTAACAAATCATCATCAAAATATGAATATAGAATATGAGTATTATTTAATAGAGAAAAATTTATCACAATTTTATGAAGTCATCTTGATGTATCTAATAAAATTTCCAAGGGTCTAGACAAAAACTTTCCTTGATGGTATTATCAGTAACTGATAATAGCATGTTTGGGCTATCTCACTATGGTCATGTCATTTGGGCGGGGTGTATGCCCCAGGAAGCCATGCTAACTAGCATCATGTCAAGAAGATTGAACTGCTCTGGGAAGGAAAACCAAGACTAGAACACCCAAGGATAAGACCCAAGAGGTTCAGCAAAGAAGCTCTGCTGCAGAAGAGCCAAGTCATTAGTGACTATTTCTTAACCATCAGCCCTGAGGGATGTGTGTGTGTGTGTGTGTGTGTGTGTGTGGGTGTATGTGTGTGTAGACAAGCCATTGAAACTATGTTCTGGAAGTGTAAACTGAAGACTGTGAAAACCTGACACCATTTAGAAAAGACAGTGTTTCCTGTGTGGACCCACAACTGTTTTAGCAAAACAGTCATTTAAAAATAACTACATCATATTCTTCAAAATTAATTTCTCTAAGTACTATAACATTAAGCACAAAAGATGCTTTAGTTCTTGTGAAGGACTAAATTCTTGTAAAGCTGTAGAATGTCATTTTTGGAAGGCAAACTGCATCTGCTCTGAAGCTTTGCACACACATGCAAGAAAAACACCTCCCAGCAAACGTCTACAGCCACTTGTACATGTACCACCTCCTGTGGCTTCCCCACATATTAAATGTAGCTAGCTTTAGATTTAAAGATTATCTATTAAAAATGCATCTAGCCCACAATATTTTTAATAAAAGTTCAGCCCAATAGACGACCTACATGACCCTTTATTGCCACATAGCTCTTATTACCTCTCCTAGAAATCAGCAGTGTAAATATTCCACCCTGTGAACTAACACAGAAACTGGTAGAGCTAGGTTGCTGAAAACTTGGCATGGTGTGTAAATTCACAAGAATCCATCAAGCTCTTCTATTATTTATAATGTAAGATTTGTAGGCTGTCTGTAGCATAACAGGTGTAGCCCCTATGGGTCAGCAACCACCTGAATTATACATGGGAAAAGGAAAGCAGCGCCATATGCACCACAGTTCTGTATTGTTCATTTTGGGGAGTTAACTTTTCTAATAACGGATGCCTGAAAAATCTTCCCTAGCAGGGGTCTGTATGCTATATGGTTGTGTGTGTTGGTTGAAGCTGCTTCCTTTGTGCCTCAGAGACCAGGACTTTAATCCTGGTATCACCATTTACCACTTACTGCTTTTCGATTTTGGTCAAGACATTTTTAACTCAGTTAAATTAAGTTTAACTTTCATTACCTGAAGAATAAGGCAAATAATTCTTATATAATTAATTTATAGTTATCAGACCACAAGTAACTGGCTTCTGTTATCATTGAACACGTAGAAAGGTCTTAATTATTAAATAGGAGGGACAGGAATAGAAAGGCAGTTATTTGTAGTCAAAAATCACTAAGGTCAAAACTTTGTGCCCTCTACATGAAAGGTTGTGTATTATAATGAGTTATTGTAATTATGCATTATTTTAATATAGATTTCTGATGTCATTACTGATTATCAACAATGATAATTGAGATTATGGTTGTGTAATGATGGAGAAAAGGAGCAGTCCTTGATACCCTGAAGCACCTTCTCTAATTCGGACCTCTCATTGGAGGCCCAGCAACCACAGAACCTCTGCCATTAAATATTATCATTTGGACAGCAAAATGACAAGCTAAAAATAGCTCATTGAGGGTTAAGTAGCTGTTACAGTCCACTATATGTATAAGAAACCTCATATGTAAGGAGATTATATAAGGTTTAAGAAAGGCTAAGTAACTTAACTGAGGTTTATATAATACTTAGTAATGGAAGAAAGTATTTTATTATGCTGCTATTCATAAGCCACATTTCCCTGGAAATGTACAATACTCATAACAACAATTCTGATATTATTATCTAATATTTCCTGAGAATTTACTCTGTGCCTGGTGTGCTACTAAGTGCTTTCTGTTTAATTTCCTCATTTAATTCTTACAATACCCCTAAGAGGTAGACTCAAATATTATTTTGGTTTTATTCAGATGGGGAAACTGAGGCTTAATGAGGTTAAGCAAATTGCTCAAGGCTGCACAAGGAATAATAGCTAAAGCCAGTTTTATGTAACTCCAAAGTTCAGAATTATGTGGCTCTTTAACATTATCTAGTATTATATAAATTTAGGATTGTTTGCTTCTCTATAAACCAGATTAACATTCTTGCTATGGGGCCCAATGCAATTGAGACATTGACATACGAGAGAGACAAATGCCTACCTTCTTCCAATAAAAGTGTTTCTTTTAAAAATAATGGAATGAAATTTTCATAAATCTTGTCAGCTTTGTTTCAAAATTTTCTTACAGTGACTCATAAGCATAAAAAAACAAAGCTGCCATGAAAGATGGAGAATCTAAACAAAGTTGGAAAAATGCATTTTTTGAGTCTCAAAAATACTGTCTATTCACTTTCTTTTTGTGGCCCCGATTTCCCTGAGACATAAATATCACATTTATATCTGTGTGGGAAGTACCGTATAAGATGAGCCATTTTTTTTTTTTAAGAGAAGTTCGCTCTTTCCCCAAATGATAAATTATTTCATTCTTAGAATTCTGTTGTGGGCTCAGATAGATGGTAACTCATAATCTCACAGCTCGTTGAGTTTAAAGACATGAAGAATTTCTTACAGAGACTATGCTGATCATTAAAAGTTAAAGGGGAAGTTCTGAAGCCTTAACTTCACACTAGATGAATCTTAAAGGCTGGGAGCAGGAAGCCCCCAAGCTAGGGGTTGTTGGTTGGTTTGCTTCTTGTGTGTTTGTTTTCTGGAGATACATATCAAGAAACCACTTATTTTCCCTCCTAAAAATAGTCTTGAGCGAGAAATGATAAACAGCTCCTCCGATTTTGCAAAAAGTTGATAAATCCCATAAAAAAAAAATCTGAGTCAAGGAGCCTAAATACAAATGCTGAGCATGCAAAAAAAAAAAAAAAAAAAAAAAAAAAAAAAAGGAGAAGAAGTAGAGGCAGAAACAGTGACAAGCCAAGACATGATCCAAGCAAGGAAAAATAGTGAGAAGTGAATCTCAGGATACTTATTAAAAGAGCTACAATTCCATGATGCACTCCTAGGAAAGACAGACACACAGAGAAAACGGGAACAGCAAGAATCACAGAGATGGTAAGGGATTGCTAAGAGCTCAGGAGAAACTCACCGAGCACAGAATGTAGCCAGGAGATGCTAAAAACTACCATCCAATCCTGCAAGCCTGAGTCAGTAGGCAAAATTTAACCCTGCCTTATTTTCACTTATGTATGAAATCATTAGGTACAAAAACCTTGAAAAGAAAGCAGTCAGAACCCCTATCTGCTTTAATCAAGGGAAACATCTGACAACAAGAAAAAAATTAATAACTAAACAAATAACCTACAGACAGAAGGATTTCTACACAATGAACAAGAATCACCCATTCAAACCAGAAAACACTGCTTTCCCCTGAAAGCTGGGGCAATCTATAAAATCCCTACCAATAACGTTTTAATACGCATATTAGAGAAGACTTTTTATTTTGATTGCTGTGACACAGCTTATAAAAGACTTTAAAAGAAGACATTCCAATGAGCAGAGAGAGATACACCTCTCAAAGCTCGTATTTTTGCTCAGATTTACAAAAAACAGAATATTAGAAATATATGTGGAAAGGTTATGGTAATTGACACTGACCATTAAGCAATCTCAGGCAATGAACTGTGCAAATAGCACCTTTGTTATCAGAAAGCTAATAGAAATGGACTAAAGAAATCAGAGGAGAAAAAAGGATATTTTGGAAAAAAATTATATTTCAATGTCGCATTTAAACTGATTGACTCTTTGTAGTCATACTGTATATCACGGTGGCTATAGCTATAGTGCCTGAGTCAACTCAGGCTGTCATAACAAAATACCACAGGTTGAAACAGCAGAGATTTATTTTCTCACACTTCTGGAGGCTAGAAGTTCATGATCAGGGTGCCAGTAGGGTGTGTTCTGGTGAGGGCTGTCCTGACTCACAGATGGCTCGTTTCTCATAGTGTCCTCACTTGGCCTGTCCTCAGTGCAGGGGCAGGAGAGAGCGAGCTTGGGTCCCTTCCTCTAATCCCAACATGAGGGCCTTCATGATCTAATCCAACTTTAATTCCCTTCCAAAGGCCTCATCTCCAAATACCACACTGAGGGTTAGGTCTTCAACATTTACGGGGACACAGACATTCAGTCCATGACGTATTATGTGTACTTATAATTACAGTGCTCAAAAGCTGAGATCCTCTCAGTGGTCTCTCTAATACCTGACATTTCTGTGTA
The DNA here is from genome assembly GCA_008086735.1 of Cheirogaleus medius. NCBI lineage: Eukaryota > Metazoa > Chordata > Mammalia > Primates > Cheirogaleidae > Cheirogaleus > Cheirogaleus medius. The sequence goes on from VBSM01000483.1 coordinate 7,922,938, forward strand.
ATCTGCCTCCTGCTCCCAATACGCCCTATTCTTCCACTCAACACCTCATTTGCTCTGTTTCAGCCATGGTGGTGTCTTCATTGTCCTCTCAACACCCTGGGATTTCTCTCATCTTACGGTATTTACACTTGCTGTCCCCCTACCTGAAATGCCCTTCTCCTGGGTAGCTACAGGATTCACTCTCACTTCTGAAAGATCTCTGTTCAAATGTTACTGTACCAGAGGGATTTTTCCTGAGCATCCTCTATGAAATGCCATGTTTCCTCGAAAATAAGACCTACCCATAAAATAAGCCCTAGCAGGATTTCTAAGCATTTGTGCAATATAAGCCCTACCCCGAAAATAAGACCTAGTGATGGGCGTGGCTACGCAGCTATCTGCACAACCCATGCATTTCGTCCAGGAGCGGTAAAGAAGACGAGCAGCCCTTCTCATCTGCCCCATCCTGACAGCTACTATCCCAGAGGTGACCGCAAAGGTGCGGGCAGCCCCACCAACAAGGTCGGCTCCGCCTGTCAGGTCCCGGCCATCCTGTGCATGCTGCAAGCTGAGGCTTTGGGGGGAAAATAACACATCCTGTGAAAATAAGCCCTAGGGTGTCTTCTTGAGGGAAAATAAATATAAGACCCTGTCTTATTTTTGAGGAAACACGGTAGCAACCTGGCCTATCAGCCTCACCCCACCTAGGCATGCTGTCTTTCCTCTTGATCTGCTTTGTTTTTCTTCTGTACATCTCAACATTCTGAGATGTACATATCTGTTTATCATCTAAGCACCCCATGAGGGAGCACTGGGTTTTGTTTCCTGCTACATACCCTATGTCTAATCCTGTGTTGGCACATAATGGCACTCAATAAATCTTTGCTGAAGTACTATTAAGTGAATAAATTAAGTGCTATGTATATTTTATATCCACAAACTTACCGCATCCACATGCTAACTATTGTTACACAGAGGGTCTGGATTATACTTCTTGTAAGTACACCACTCTGTTCTGGGGAAACGTTTCAAGCAATGTTATTTCTTTCACATGCCAATCCTTCCATCTGTTGCACGCCACTCACCTCATCACAAAGTAGCCAAGGCAGCTCAGAATTTTGTAGAGAGTGTTGTTTACATTCTATACCCCTTCTGAACAACAGGTTCTTGGCCACTGTTACATTTGTAGACTTAAAACTATACTTAAACTGTTCTTTAATTCAAAATTTAATAAAGATTGCCAAAAGGATTATTGAGAAGACCTAAACCTACACAATGAAGTGAGAATTCTCTACACCTACTTTATTAAAGGAGGGAACATATTATAGGAAACCTCACATAATACTAAATGGAGTAATAATAAAAATATTCGATTCTTTGTTCCGAAGGAACTGCAGAAATCTGTTAGTTAACTCTGGCTAAATATATAATCCCCCTTTGGGTCCTATTCTGGTAATCTATTGCTGTGTAAACTACCTCCCGACTTCTGAAATTTAGTGGCTTAAAACAACCACCGCCACTCAGTGCAAAATCAGCAATCTGGGCAGGGTGCAGAGGGGAAGGCTTTTCTGTGCTCCATGTGGCATCACTGCAGCTGGACACTGCATGATTCACTTCCAAAATGCCTCACTCACATGACTAACAATTGGATGCTGGCTGTCAGCTGGGGCTCAGTGAGGGCTGAAGGCACAAGCCTCAGTTTCTCTCTGCTTGAGTCTCCTCTTATAGGTCTTCTTGGCCCTTATCAAGGGTGTTGCAGAGTAAATGTCCCAAGAGAATAAGATAGAAGAACAGGACATTTTTATAACCTAGCCTTGGGAGTCACATAGCATCACTTCTGCTGTATTCTATTGAGCAAGGCAGTTGTAAAGGTCTGCCTGTGTCCAAGGGGAGGAGACAAAGATTCTACTGTTCAGTAGAAGGGTCGCCAATGTCACTGTAAATGGAACATGGGGAAGGAACTATATTGTGGTGTCCATCTTTGGAAGATACAATCTACCATAGGTCCTGTCCTGATTTTTCTTCTTGCATTATCCAAATTGTACTAACCCTCTTTGGTGTTTTTACACCATTATTTTCTCACACCTGTCTCCTCTGGGTTGCTGTTTGCTTGTATCTGAATCATTACTATTTATAGACAATCCAGATTCTCTGCTTGTATACCAAGCCTTCATTCAACAGTGCTCCTTAGGAGGTTTATTTTCTCCAAAACAAAAAAAGAAACTTGCAAGATTTCTCCCATTAATGCTTTAGTCCTCAGAGAATTCCTTATTTCTTTTTGATGACCCTGAAACTCTACTTGCTCTCTCCCTTCCTTAGGTATTTTGTGTTATCTGGCTATTTCCTTCTGAGTTCTGTATTTTCTCACCTATGATAGCAATAAAGAAAGTTTTATTCTTCTCCTACTTTGATGCAAAAAGGCAAAAGAATTAGGTTAATTGCTGATTAGTCCTTGAAATGAAAGTGAATATTTCCCTTCATGGCACGTGTGGGACGTGACATATTCTCTGACACTCTTAATTTGCCCTTACCTAAACAGTTCGAAGCGCCACCTATAGGGCAGTTTTCCTTGTACAGCAGATTAGGCATCACAACCTCTTCTCTACATTGAACCTTAAGGGATTGGCCCAGCAACCACCTGGCAGCTCCAAGACCCACCTTCTTCTGCTACCCTCCCTGGTCCTTTGTGTGCAGCTATAGAAACCATGGAACTCCTCTTTAAAGGAAAATTGGGATGGAGTAGGGTTGCCATCATCTTCCCTCCTGGTCCACCTCACCACTGTCCCTATAAGGGCTGCTGACATAGGGTTTCTGCTACAGAAAGCTCGAGACCAGACTCCATATCCGTGTATACTTCCCAAATTTCAGGGACACATTTCTTCTTCCTCCTTGTAGAAAAAGAACAAGAAGACTGAAAAGGTTCTATGCTCCAGGCTCCCATATGCTCTTCCAGAACTCACTCTATGACTATGCTCAGCATCAGTGATAGCACAAAAGAGGAACTTTGTGTTCCACCGCCAAGCACACATTCTGCTGAGATTCGTGATGCCAAACCTCCCTTTGCAGGTTCTGTCAATCTTTATGTGATTCTTTTGGAGTTCTCCCATTTTGCATTAAAAGGGGGGAAACAGTGCTTTCATTTCTTATCCAAGCTCTACTCTTTCCACAAAGCTTAATACCTCTCTCTCTACTCAGCCCTCCTCTTTCTTTGGCTGGGGTGGTGTTGGGGAGCAGAGTCGAAGGAGAGACATTTTCCAAACTGATTCTTTTCCCTCATCCCTGCTAGGGAGGTGGCAGGCTCTCAGAACACATGAGGTATATTTGTTCTTGGCTTTGGATCACTACAAAAATTCTGGAAATGGAGTGTTGTAGTTGACATCTTATTACATACATAATGTTTAACACACACAATACTAATCTAAATATTTACCATTGAGGGTCTTGGTTGGAAAAAAAAATTCTGGAAAGTCCCAGGCAAATGTGAATCTTTAAATATTCAATTGTATGTCTCATAAACATAAAACTTGATTCCCTTACCTAATTCCACAAACAAACCCTTTGGGGTGTGAGCTGCTCCTGTGGTTTTGCATGTTTTCCCTGAGCTGGACACATCCTCATTCAGGGTGTTGCTCCTTCCCGTCCCTGGAGATGACTCCTGCAAAAAAATAATAAATAAAGTTAAAAAAGGAAGATTGAACTTCAGAGAGAATAGGAAAGACCGCTCTCAGATTGATGCAGGAACTACCAACTCTCTTCTTTGTAGCTGCCAGCACCACAGTGTTTCATTCTCATCCTTTTTCATATAACAACAGAAAAATAGAGCATTTCCTACAGCAGATGAAGGGTCATGAGAAGTGGCAATTTTCATAGCACTCCCCTAGCAACAGACCTAGTGAATCTTCCCACCACATCTCTCTTGGGTGGCATAAACGTGGACATAGACATAAAAGTGTGGATAAAGATATAAACGTAGATAAACAAAAAATACACCAGGAAGCTCACTGCTGTGTAAATTCTATGTAGTTTGTCCTATAATATTGACTTAGTTTTCTTTCTTTCTTTTTTCTTTCTTTTTATTTCACTGTTTTGTTATTGTCACAAAAAATCCCTTCAGTTTTTTTTTTTAAGGGAAAACTAACTGAATAGGTTAAAATAGCCCAACATCTGGCTCTGAAGCCAGACAGTCCTGGATTTGAATTCTGCTCTACGTTGGCACCTTTTACCCAATGAGGTAGTGGAGTTTATGAAAAATTTACTTGCGTGGAGGTGGCTGTTAGAACTACCAATTTCACTTTGAAGTGCCATCCATGACGGTGTCATGGGAGGTAAAAAGGACGCTGGAGTAGATGCGATTAATTCATGCAGCAAATAAGGATTAAGTGACTTCTAAACGTCAGAATAGTTGGAAGACTGAGGCAACAGCATTGAGCGAAAGAGACAGAAATCCCTCTGAGGGAGCTCACATTCTCATGGGATGAGGCAAGTAATAAACGAATTGAGGAAGGAAAATATATAATGTATTATGTGTTCACAAGTGCTAAGGAGAGGAAAAGGAAGTTCGAGCTCACGCCAATCCATAATTCAATGGCCCAGGGACTGTTCTGTACACTTCTGAGATTTGCTTTTCTCCTCCCTGAAGGATGGTTTGTGTAGATGATCACTATCTGGCCTTCCATGCTGACATCCTGGGAGACTTTTCTTTAACTCTTTTCTGGTTTCAGTTTGCCGGTGTGAGGTTAGAACGGCCTCCACGTAGGCCCGGCAGTCCTCCAGCTCCACTTGCTGAGGGAGGGAGACATGTAGGTCAGGAGTCTGGTGTCTGGGCAACTGATGTGACTCATAAATTTGCAGTAATTGCTTTTCATCTATTCCTTTTCTTTTCTTATTTTTTGATCCTAAAACTCAGACCTGAATAATCAAGCAACTGTATATTAACTTTACCCAGCAGACCTTGGACCACCTGTCTGTTTCCTGTTTTCCCCGCCAAGTATCCCTTCCGGGAAAGCCTGATTGGAAACACAGCAGGGTAAAGCTTGTTGCTCCCTGTTCTTTGTTCCATCTGTCTCCCTTCTCATCTGGGACATCCCTGTTCCCGTCTCCATTACTTCTCACGTTCAAGGTTGAGCTCTCCACCTGCGCTCCTGACCCATTGCTTCCCATCTTCTCCCAAAAGTCACTCCTGCAGTGAGCTCTACTCTTCCCCATGCTCCCAGTATTTTAATTCTCTCCCTCTACTGTTTTTGCACAAGCTAAAACTATTACCATGTCTTTTCCATAGGAAAACCCATCATTCTCTCTAGCTAAGTCTCCAATATTCACTTTCCCTTCATCAACCACACTCCTCTGAAAAACAGGCTGCATTTCACACACCCTGCATTTCTCATCCCCTACAGACTCGTCAAGGCACAGATGCAGGTTTCTAACTGTACCTGCATTAGAAACTAGCTTCATAAAGGTCTTCAATGATACACTAATTGCCAAGTATTTTCACTACTCTAGGAGACATGTGACATCAGTGGCCATATAATGAGACACCACTCTGTCAACCATAGCTACTCTGGTATTCTTTAGTGGGTTCTTTTCTCCCCAAACCTGAAAGCTCTTTCTTTCCTACTTCTCTCTTTTTACTTTAAGTCTACTTGTGAAATGTTAACCACTACATGATAACACCCAGCTCTCCAGATACAAGCACCTTTTTTTGGAGTCTTTATATCTGGTTGCCTCCTGGGTGGTTGAATATATGAATATGAGGCATTTTCCTTAATGTTCTGTACCTTCAATAAACCCTACTCCCAAATGAACTCATAACAGTCCTCTCCCCCTTGATGAACCTGCTCTTTTCTTATATTTGCTTTTATAGTGAAGGGCTGCTATCTTCTCAAGATTATGCTTTTAATATTTCCCACGTTGATATATGTGAATCCAGCTATTTATTCTAATTATTTATATGGGTCAAATCATATTCTTGCTGCTCAACAGCTCTATGACTTTGGGTGAGTTATGAGACTTCTTCATGCTTCAAGTTTTTTTTACCTGAAAAATTAAACTTTAAGTAGTAATGTTTCTATTTCTCATATATATTCACATATGAGGTCTGTCTGGAAAGTATCCAGCCATGTAATATGGAAAAATAGAGACATTTCTTGAAGAAGATACAAGAAACATTGTATATAGGACAATGATGCCTCATTCACCTTGGGACCTCACACAGTTCTCCCAGCGTCTCTTAACCTAACCTGCACACGTTCAACATGCTCAGGTGTTCTGCTTGTTGCAGGCCTTCCAGAACAGGGAACACTTTCAACAGATTCCCAACCATCTTTAAAGCATTTGTGCCACACTTTAATTTCCGCTGCACTCATTGCATCATCTCCAAAAGCCTTCTGAAACATCCGAATAGTTTCAGCAGAGGAATGTTCAAGCTTAATGCAAGATTTGATGCAGATGAGTTGTTCTACTAGCTCAGTCATTTAAGGCCACACAGTACACATGCTCACTCAATGGAGTCTAACGCCCCACTGAGTAGTACAGTGAAGGCATCATTGTTCACACATGTGCATTCCAGTCCACGCTCCTTGGCTGCCAGGCTACATCCATGTCGCCCAAACCATTCTCATTATATTAACAATAGCTGGATATTTTCCGGAAAGCCCTCATGTATGTATATATGTATATACACACACATCTTTTTACCAACACTTGTTATGAGACCTTTTAATTTTTCCAGTCTTATGCATATGAAATAGTATGAAATTGCTGTCTCAATTTAAATGTACAACCCCCACTCGCTTTGCAGTAGAAAAATTAGTACCTATTGGGCAAAGGCTTAGAAGATGCCTGGCACACAGTAACACTTCAATAAATGTTACCTAGTACTCTTATTAGTATTATGACAAAGTATTTTTGTAATGGTATAATATAAAATTTTATCCATTTCCTTATCAATGAATTAGTCTCTAATTTTTCACTATTAAAAACCTTGCTCCCAATAAATACGTTATTCCATTTTCTTTGCCAGTAATTGGTTTGAGAATGGGCACATGACCAATGCTGCAAATGGTTTTCTCACTCCTAAGTCACAGGAAGATAGGGGCCTTCTTTTTCTTCTAGATACTGTCTATCTGGATAAGATCTATGGAATATCTACATGTTCTTGCCAAGAAGAGGGTAGCCAGTTTGTGATCTAAGCTGATATAATAAGAATGGCAAATGGAGAATTCGAGAACTGGGTTCTTAAAGACTTGTTGTGCCCTTGATCATCATAAGCTTAGTTTTCACTTAACCTCTAGATTCAGGTGACAGTAGATTTCCATGTTAATTAAACCATTTTGATATAAGGTTCCTGTTGCCTATAGTCAAAAGAATTCTAACTATACATTGTCCAAAATAGTTTTTGTAAAATGTTATACTTCCACCCACAACATATGAGAGTTTGTACCTATCTATGACTTTATCAACACCTGGTATTATCAGATCTTTTAATTTCTGAAAATTGTTGGATATGAAATTATAGCTCAATGATATTGTGATATAAATCTCTGTGATTTTCTAGGTGTATAATCATATAATTCCCAAAACATATTTAGGTTTATTTATATCTTGTTTCTTTTTCTTCCTTCATTACATTTGCTTATACTTTCCAATACAGTGTTCAGAAGAAGCAATCATGGTAAAAATAGCTTAAATGAAATGGAAGTTTATTTCTTTGTTATATTTCAAGAAGTTTGGAAGCCATCGGTTTGGGGCTGATATGGCCCTATATGTTGTTAAAGACTCACTCTGTCATCCGCTCTGACATTCTTGGTTCATGGCATCCTCTACATCAGCAGCAACAGGAAAAAGAGAGTGGAAAAAGAAAGGACAAATATCAGGGGCCATGAATCTATTAGGGAAGGATCTAGGAGGCTGCTACATAAAACTTGCACTTATATTCATTCACCTAAACTTACACTTCCAGGTAAATTTTGGGGGAAATGGCTAAGGTAGGAAATGTTTCTAACATTTTTCCATCATTGCATTGGCTTGCTTTTTAGTAGCAATTAGAAAAGCAATTCTTTTCCTTATTTATTTATTTTTGTTTCAGAATATTACAGGGGAACAAATGTTTTGGTTACATGAATCACTTTTGTACAGTTTGAGTCAAAGTTATAAGTGTGTCTATTACCCAGATAGTGTGCATTGTACCAGTTAGGTGTGAATTTACCCATCCCCTCCTCCCCCTCCCACCTGCTTGATTTCCATTGAATTTTACTGTGGCTTTTGTTCCTCCATTCTTGTAATACTTCACTTAAAAGGAGGGTCTCCAGTTCCATCCAGGTTGTGGCAAAAGGCATTAGTTCACCATTGTTTTTGTTTTTTTTTTTCTCAGTACCACATGTTTATTGCAGCATTATTCACAACAGTCAAGATATGGAAGCAACTTAAGTGTCACTCAACAGATAAATAGATAAAGTAAATGAAATACAAACACACACATGCACACACATTCACACATCATGGAATATTATTCAGCCACAAAAAGAAAGAAATCCTGTCAGGATAAACCTGGGAGGGCATCATGCTAAGTGAAATAAACCAGATACAGAAGACAAGTACTGCATAATCTCACTCCTATGTATGGAATCTCAGACCTCTTCTATGAAAGCACTGGCCCCACCCCTCTTTTCCCTCTTGAGAGGAAGTGTTAGGATTATACGCCTTTTCTCCATCCTGAAAATCCAGGCTGGGTACTAAGAGTCTCCTGGGTTTTTTTTGTTTTATTTTATTTTATTTATTTTTATTTCGGCATATTATGGGGGTACAAATATTATGGTTATGTATATTGCCCATGCCCCCCCTGCCCCCTCCACCATTGTTTTTTTATAGCTGAGTAATACTCGATGGTATACATATACCACATTTTATTGATCTACTTATGTATTGATGGGCACTTGGGTTGTTTTCGCATTTTTGTGATTGTGAATTGTGCTGCTATAAACATTTGAGTGCAAGTGTATTTTTTATAAAATGCCCTTTTTTCCTTTGGGTAAATACCTAGTAGTGGGATTACTGGATCAAATGGTACTGGCACAAGAACAGAGACATAGACCAATGGATCAGAATAGAGAACCCAGATAGAAAACCATCCTCATATAGCCATCTGATCTTTGACAAAGCAGGTAAAAACATACACTGGGGAAAAGAATCCCTATTCAATAACTGGTGCTGGGAATATTAAATAGCCATATGTAGAAGATCGAATCAGGATACATCTCTCTCACCACTCCCCAAAATTAATTCATATTGGATAACAGACTTAAACTTAAGGCACGAAACTATAAGAATTCTAGAAGAAGAGGTTGGAAAAACTCTTCTAGATATCGGCCTAGGCAAAGAATTTATGAAGGCACCAAAGGCAATCACAGCAACATCAACAATAAATAAATGGGACCTGATTAAATTAAAAAGCTTCTTCACAGTCAAGAAGATAATTAACAGAGCCAATAGACAACCTACAGAATAGGAGAAAATATTTGCATGCTATACATACAATAAAGGGCTAATAACCAGAATCTACAAAGAACTCAAGCAAATCAGAAAGAAAATATCAAACAACCCCATTAAAAAGTGGGCAAATGACATGAACAGAATCTTTTCAAAATAAGATAACTAATGACCTATAAACATGAGAAAATGTTCAACGTCTCTAATTATCAGGGAAATGCAAATCAAAACCACAATGAGTTATCACCTAACTCCAGTGAGAATGGTTTTTATCAAAAAGTCCCAAAACAACAGATGGTGGCATGGATACAGAGAGATAGGAACACTCATACAATGTTGATGGGACTGAAAACTAGTACAACTTCTATGGAAAGTGGTATGGAGATACTTTAAAGAACTAAAAGTAGACCTATCATTTGATCCAGCAATTTACTTTCTATTACTACATTTGTTCATTCTTTCGTTCATAAGTTGATTTTGAATTTTATTAAATGACTATTACTTTTATTGATGTAGCATTTTTCTTTACATTGTCAGTCAATTTGGTACATGATATTAATGTATTTTCTACATTTTAATCCTCTTACTATTCTCACACTAAACCATATCTGGTCATGAGGTTGTCTTACCTGTACTCACACATACACACACACACACACACGAGCACACAGTGTGAATCAATTTACTATTTTATGTGGTATTGTTGTATTTATTTCATAAATGATAATGGCCAATAATTGTCCTGGCTCTATTATATTTGCAGCATCCTTAGCAAGGTCATACTAGTTTCATAAAATTAGTGGAGAAACTAACACTTTTTCTAAACCCTGGAAGAGTTTTATAAAAGAAAAAAGGGTTATCTATTTGTTGATAACTTGGTAAAACATACCAGTTAAAACATCTAGACCTATTGCTTTTCTTGTATGTAGATTTTTCTGTAATGATTAAATCTCTTTAATTGCTATAGATCTATTTAGGTTTTTATTTTATACACGAGTACTTTTTTGTTAATTTACATATTTGTAGATATTTAACACTGTGTTTTAAAATACATTCTCATGCAGCTTCTCATACTTTTAATATATAGTATATAATATAGTTTATAATATAATATAGTTTAATTCCTCAATATTACTTGCAATTATAGTCCTCTTTTCAACATCTATCTATAATCTATCTATATTGCTTTTCTCTCTTTTTCTACCTTTTATATTTGTTATCCATTACATTAGTTTTTTTTAAATTGTGTTATTTCAGCATATTACAGAGGTACAAATGTTTAGGTTACATATATTACATTAGTTTTTTTCTCTATTATTTTTTTCCACTTTCTTTAATTTTACTCTATTATTTTTCTAAGCCCCTTGACTGTAGTTTAGATTATTAATGTTTAATCTGTCTTCAATTCTATATTAGAATATGCTCTCCTCTGATGTAATGAGAGAATCCAAACTACATTTTCAGAAAAATTTTGAATAGGAGTCCAGGCCTCTGGTGATGGCTTACAGGCTTTGGGGACTTGAGATTCTTCCAGTTTGTTCTTCTCCCGTCCCTAGGGAATTGCCCTCACATGTATGGTAGAAGATGACTCAACAGCTCAGCTGGAGTTCAGTCTGCAGATGTGGACAAGGAGATAAAAGGATAAACTCCTTTTCCTTTAAGCACATTATTCAGAAATCATAACATCACTTCCATTTACCTATATCTTATTTTCCAAACCTAGGACAAAAGAATAATACTTTCATCTACCCTCTTGATCTGCTTGCATTGGTTGCCCACCCATACCCATACACACAAAAGACACAAACAGATACACATAGACACATAGACACAAACAGATATACATACACACATATAACTGCATATAAGTAATTTTAAAAATGAAATAATTCATCATAGTATACTAATCTCCATCTCGGGATCTAGGTTCAAATCCTAGAGCTAGGCTCTAGCTTTTCAAACCGTAGCATCTGAGAAGTCATTTAAATTTTCTAAAACTTGTGCTCATCTGGAAAATGAGGATAATAAAACATACCTTATGAGGTTGTTGAAAGGCTGAAAGTAAATAAAGTGTGCAGTTCAGTGTCTGGCACCTATTAGCATTCAATAAATATGCGCCTCTGCATACTTATAGGAAATACCTCTGAAGAGGCATGATCACCAAACATGATTCCCAAGGAGTTCAGATGAAAATGCTTTGTGATTTTTTTTTTCTTGTTATGTTTCTGCTTTGGGGACAAAGGACATTGTTTTTTAAAGGTGACAATTTTCTAATCATGGTAAAGGGAGATAAATACTTTGTTTTCCTCCAGGGAGAAAAAGAGATGCAGTAAATGCTTAATGGGTTTTTCTTCAATGCCATAAAGTCAGTAGCTATAAATCTTGAACACAAGTTGAATTATTTTTGACTTTTTATTTCCTTAGGAGGCTTTGACCACATCATTAAACTGTATCACCTGTCACTGACCTAATTTTACCATGAAGTTCAAGGGATTAAAGCAATACTTAAAACACAGAAGAAATAAAAAAGAAAAAGACTCCATGCAGTCAGATGTTCTTGCTAATTCCTTTAAGTTGCTATTAATTCATTTTTTTTTTTGCTTGAAAGCGTGCATATGAAGCTAAATAAATCTTGACTTTCCTTTAGGACATATTATTTCCCTAAGAGGAGGGAGACTGTATGGAGTTTGGCTTAATTTTTCTTATTACTTTATTTAATATTTATCAGGAGCAATATCTAAGAATAAAATGAGAACTGTTCTTCTTCACATGCTTATTTAAATGAATTCTGAAAATATAGGTTGACAGGTTCTGGCTGTTAGTCTTTACCTCACAGACTGGAGTACCTAAACCTTACAATTCAAATGTCATTCCGCACATACTACCTCGAACAAATGTTTACCACACAAAGCAGAAATCAGTCAGGATGTGAATTTTTCCACTTAAATGAATATGAAATTAGGCCCGGTAAGTCTATATTTGCCCTGCCTGAAGAGTAATATAGTTTGTTTTATGACATCAATTTCTATCCAAAATCTTATCTAGAAAAAAATCAATTAATTCTAAAGTTAATATCACTACAGGAGAAAGATGAGGAGAGATTGTGAGGAAAAGAAGAGAGGCAGAGAGAGACAGAAACAGCCACATGGACAAATAGGGAAAGAGAGAGAAAGGAGAGAGGATGACAAAGAGAGGCCCTTTCTGCTACATCTAACTGAAGTCACCTGCTCACTTGGTTTTTGACTCTCGGCTACTAATTACAGAATAGAGAAAAGAAAAAACATGAATAGATAACTTCACAAAATATCCAAAAACTCGTTTTAGTTAAAATTTTGTTATTTTTCTATCACATTTTTTTCTTCTAAAGGCTAGTGCGATATAGCATGGCAAGAACTGAGACATTTGACATTTGCCTTATTTGCCTTTAGTTGATCTGTCTCTGGGGAAGGCGCTATTGCTTAGAGAAAGGAGCTCAGTCCCCACAAAATGCCACATTCTAGGCTATTATCATCTAACACTAATTGTGACTATTTTTCCTCAATCAAATGGATCTGGCTTCTAAATTTTAAATACCGTTTTCCATAAGCAACGTACGCTATTTCTTTTCCTCATGCTTCTTTTCTTCTCATGGGTGTCATTATTTGATTTCCCAAGAAAACTGTTTTTCCCCAAACTAAAAGTTAACCTTTATTGAATTCTATTCTAACACAAAATAACATAAATAGGGTAAATTTGCAAATATAACTAACTGTTACAATAGTGGTAGAGATAGCTTGAATTAAAAAAAAGAAAATATGTGTTCTTGGAGGTAACGATGAAAAAAAACAACCTAAGGGAAGCTCTATTTTGACTGGTAACTTTCATAATTTGCATTTCCACTTTATAATGTTATTTGCAGTCGAAGAAATAGTTTCTCTCTTATAGCCACATTTCCTTCTGCTCATCCCCACAGTGTATATGTGACACTGCAATCTGTCACATGGTATGATCATAATCCCCACACATTTAGCATTAGCCATACCAAGTGTAAGGAAAAAGAACAATATCCTCCATGCTTAGTTAAAATGTCACCGAAAGCTGTGAAAAACACACGCACACACAAAGTGTTCCTTGTGTCCATTTTTCAGCATGATGTATTTTTAGTCTTCTGCAGCCAGCAAGTCTTAAATCAAACCAAAGAAAAATATCAATGGACTGCATATGGTACCCTTCTCAGCATCGTTAAACATATTTGACCTAAACAACATCATCCCTACAGTATTCTCCAGGAATAAACTTTAGCTTCCAACATTTATAGCCCCTCCAGGAGGAACCATTGCCGGGTATTTCTCCTACCTTCCTGGATGCTCGTTCTCTGTCTTTTTGCAGGTCTTTCCTCGTCTTCCCCGTCTCTAATTAATGGTATGTGCCAAATGCCTGACCTTTGACCCCTTCTCTTTTTGGGTTTTTCATATTTATACCCACTCCCTAGATAATTTCATCCAGACCAGGTCTTTAGCTATCATCTCTGTACTGATGACTCCTAAATTCATATCACCAGGGTGGCCCTCTCACTTGAAATTCAAATTCATAAATCCACCTGCTGACTTGACTTCTCCACTTGGATGTGTAAGAAGTAGCTCAAACTCAATATGTCAAATACATCCAGCCAGTAATCCTCAAACCTGCTTTCCCTTCTGAGTTCATGGCGACTTCATTTTTCTAGTTCTGCCCCAAACTTCCTAGTAATCCTTAATTCCTTTCTTTTTCTTATGGCCTATATGAAACCATCAGCAAATCTTTTTGGTTTTCCTTAAACTATATCAAGAACTCACCCACCTCTACTCACAACTGCTACCATTTGGTCTAAGCCACCATCATCTCTCACCTGCATTAACGGATTGCCCCCAGTTGATCTCTCTGCTTCCATCCTTCACTCCCACTCCACCACACCCTCTGCAGTCTACTCTTATCACAGGAATCAGTAATTGTTTTACACATAAGTTAAATCATGTCACTCTTCTGTTCAAAACCACCCACTCGCTCCTTCTGCCAAAGGAAGAGCCCCAATTCTAACACCCTACGTGATGCTCCCCCTCCCTATTACCTTTCTGGTTCTTCCAGCCTTACTGGCCTCCGATGGTCTTATCACACACACACACACACACACAAATCATAATGATAATAAATAATGAGGGCAATAAAGAGGAAACTTTTGCAGGTGAGAGATTGGTTTATGGAGTTGACTGTGGTTATGATTTCATGGATGTATACTTATCTCCAAACTCATCAAGTTATATACATTAAGTACATATAGTTTTGTATATCAAAATGGCCATAAGTCCTCCTGAGTAGCTAGGGTGGTTTGGGCAATAGGGGCATCTGAGGTCACACAAAGCTTTCCTCTTTCCCGAGCACTGTGCAATTATGTCAGCAGATGTGTAAAAATATCTATGATTTCTATTGGTAGACAGGTTATATACTGCTAATATTAATGTAGTTGGTTGCCTACATTCATAATGGAAGTAAATGCCTAAATTTGAGTTGTAGGTTAGTAAAAATAAAAATATAGGGCCGGGCGCGGTGGCTCACGCCTGTAATCCTAGCACTCTGGGAGGCCGAGGCGGGTGGATAGCTCAAGGTCAGGAGTTCGAAACCAGCCTGACCAAGAGCGAGACCCCGTCTCTAAAAAAAAAAAAAATAAAAAAATAAAAAAATAAAAATAAAAATATACTTTTTTCCCCATCTAAATTTTCAACCCCCCTTGATTTCTATCCACTGATCTCTTGACAGCGAATGGTCCCATGTAAGAACACTTTTGGCTTAGCACCTCTCCTGATTAAGGGATTTTAATGTCTCAAGATGGTATTTTTTGAGGCTGTCAAATCACACTTAGATTTTTCTTTGCCTCTTTGAGGATTGATATTTGGTTATGTGTATGTGTATATATAGATATGTGTTAGTGTGTATATCCATATACACACACACTAACACATATCTATATATACCTTTTGTAGATATTAACTGTCACCTTTAGCTGTGATAGATATTCATTTGTCCCAGGGTAGTACATCCATAAATGTATTCATGTTTCTTTCCACTTTTCTCCCATAGTCTCAGTAAAAACTTTGGTCTCCTGTGCATTCACCAAATTAGTTACCAGAAAGCATTTGCTTAAATGAAATTCTCATTTGTGATGCTTAATCAAAAGGGAATGTTTTCCCCTATCTTTTTCTAACTTGACACAAGAAATAGTTTAAGTACTTCAATGAGACTCATTTATGTGGTTGCTAATTAGTAGCAGGCTGCTTGCTTCGGGTGATTGATACTCACTTATGAAGAACCAGAAATGGAGTTTTATCAAATTTATAAGTTACCCCACCCTTATGGGGTCTGCAGTTTTGAACTGAAAAAAATGAGGCTTTGGGTGTTTAACACATTGACTGCCACACTAGGAAAAAAAAATCTCCTTGGAGCCACGGTGTTTTATTACAAAAAATAGAATAAAAACTTCGAAAACAAAATGATCCTTTCTAATTTAATGAAAAATTTGTTATTTTTTAATTGTTTTGTGTTCATGACTTATATGCAACTTGAAAGATAGTTCTCAAGGCTTCCAAGGTGAAGAGACGTATGAGTTACATATGCTTCAGGAGGCCCCGGCTCAAAACTAGTGGGAGTTAAATACAGCTCACAGTTAATGTGTTAAATTTGTTTGCCCTTGGCAAAATACATCTCAAATGGCTGTCTGGAAATCCTATAATTCTTACAAATAAACCTTGATGACTTCAGTGACTTAATTGTATTAAAATGCTCAGGGTATTTTGCTTTTCAATGCAGACTAATCCTTTGTTTT
>VBSM01000483.1:7941527-7977972 GCA_008086735.1 Cheirogaleus medius
AAAAAAAAAAAAATCCAGCTGCAGACACACACACACACACACAAACAAACATACACACTTCTCTGCTCAAGCCCAAACAGAAATAAAATAAAAGGACAGAATCACTTCTTGGCCTTTTGGCTAAAATCAAGTGAAAAGGACAGAACATATTAAATTTATCTTAGATTCACTAGAAAATTTTCATTAGATTTTCACTTGCATTTCATTAGCTTTATTATGAGCTCTGCTGTGTTCTGATGCTGTAGTGAGGCCCTTATTTTGAGAATATGTAAGTCTCCTACAAAGTTTTGTTCTCATTTCATGCATTATATAATGAACATGAAATGGATTAAGTCCACTGCAGTTTATTAGCTGGGAGAGAGAATTGTTAATTTACTTCTCTCAGAAAATAGATGCCACTGGGTGTGGTTTTCTACACGACTCAGGAAAAGCTGCCAGTGTCAGAGTCTAAGAGTCTATGACAGAGTGAAACAGATGTCTCATGAGCCAGCTTCATCAGAGCTTTATCTTTCAGGGATCTGCTTCTGCCAGCAGCTTGCCTTGCCCCCTTCAATAGTCCCTTCTCCAAAGGAATGGGGCATGAATGAAATCCAATTGATACCCTGTCCATCTGAAGGATTTGGAAGGTTATTAGCACATTTGCTGTTTCAGCTGAGGTTGCCAAGAATTTTATGCGCTTACTGTTTTATCCTATGAAATGTATTTGGCTTAAATCCACAATAATTTTTTTTTTTTATGGATTGGAACAGTATGACCAAAGGCTTATTTAAGGGTATGGGTTCCTGGCTAGAATGTAATTTCTAAGCCAATTCACTCTTCGAGCACGAGAAAGTTAGAAGTTCATCATACTTGACTTGAACATTTTTACATAATCCCTAGAACGGGTCTTTTCACTTAGGCTCCACATTAAAGCTCAAACAGGCACCAACCGATGTAATTTTAGACCTATCTACTTGGAGAATGTACTTGTGTACAGCCTGCAAGAAACAAGGCAAGTTCACCCTTCAGCTGCTACTCCCTGCCGGCCTAGTCTTCACACAGACTTTCATCTGGCAGAGATAGTTGTCTGTTTCTTTTCAAAATCAATTTTCCTCAATGTCTTTCCCACCCTCATATTTATAATTACATCTGGTTCATTACGACGTGGAAATCAAAAGAGGCTGTGCTGTTTTTCTCAGGAGGAAGGCAGCCCAGGGAGATGTATTAACACGCTCCGTCTCCTTGGTGCTGCGCTTGCCTCGTGGCCAGGCTCGAAGAGTTCACTCCTTGTCTGTAGTATTCAGTGGCCTCCACTGCCATAAATCATGACTTCTGAGATGACATATAAAATAGTTTCTGTGGGGTTATGATCTATGAAGAAAGGTATATGTGTAGTTAATATTGGGGATACCAAGCAGGCAAATATTTTAGAAGATGCCTATATATTTTGTTAATTTCAGACAGTTCTTCTGTAGAATAGGAACACCCATAGGTCCATTTGCAATCCAATAGCGGTTTAAGGACAGTTTACTCAGCAATTCACCCAAATAGATGGCTGATTATTTGAATACTGTTGGAGGGAATGGATGAATGGACTATGTCAAAGTTGCCACCACCCTGCCCCCTCCCACCTTCCATATAAGCTCAAGAGGAAGTTTGAGCTGGCTTAAGGAGTTTCTCCTACAACCAGTCTAAAATAGATGAGAGTCAGATGGGGCACAGAGAGATCCCCTTTCCCTAAATTACAAACCACTAAGAACCAGTGCCACACAATGTATATTATTAATATATTCATACTATTCTGAGCTCTTGCAGCTGTGAAGACAGATCTCTGCAATTTTCAACTCTTAGAAATCCACATGTTAGGGGAAGACAGGCCCAAGGTAACATTGTGTTTATTCCCACCTTAGCTGCCCTGTGACCCAGGCTGAACATGATCCAAGAAATGCTGGTTCACCACGTTTATAACACAGCTGTGCACAAAATGGGGCCAAAGCTTCACGCATCCCAGTTCTGGCCTCTCTCTTTGGAGGTCTCTTCTCACAGTCTCATATCCTCACCTCCGGTACCTCCCCTATTCCCCTGAGCCATCTCTGCAACAGCAGGACCACGTCTTCCCAGGAAAGTTCCAGTACCTTTTGTCCTGTGGAAGAGTGTTGTGTACAACACGGCTTTGTTGTTTTGTTGAAAGCTGTGGATATACACAGTGACATAGCTTTCTTGGATTGCATGGTGCGTGAGGGTGGGCTCTCTCACAGACACATTATCCAAGAGAACCTCTGTTTGCTCCAGGCAAGAAAGCAGGAGAGTGTTTGGACTATGCTCCAAAATGTACAGCAAAACCCTGGCTTCAAGTCAAGGACATGGGCTTGGCGGGGGTGGGAGAGGGCTAAGACTCCCTCGGCCTTTATAATATAGACCAGACTCGAATCCATATGGCATTGTAGCAGTGATCATTGTGGTTTCACTCTCCAGCCATTTCAAATGTTAACAGGGAAAGAGTGTTTCCTTTGCTGGGTGTGGTCTTCCTCTTTTCTGAGTATCTTGGGGCCTGCTTTGCCTATCAAATAGTTGCAAAGTTTGAATTATGTATATTTTGCTCAGTTTTCATCAAAGAGTTGAAACTATCCAAAATTGGAGAGAGCTTTCTCATTCTTACAAAATTGGCTTGCTTTGGGAAGAGCTGGGAATTTTCAGAAAAGGGTGTGTTAAAAAAAATGACATGTCACAAGTAAAATATATTGAGAGTCCAGCTTATCCTTGCGCCTTCCCCTTCCTGGATCCAAAGATTCCGCCACAAAACCCATTCCTTATTGAGTCAAATCTTTTCAATAATATTTTCTCTGTGGTCCTAGCTCTACTTTTTGAGTAACAAATAAAGAGGTAGCAAGTCAAAATCTCTTTGTCCCTCTCTTTTGTGCCCTTAAATAGGTAAAGGAGCTCTACAGATACTTCGGCAAAATGTACTGAGATTTTGTAAAAACATAAAGAAAGGTAGAATATCACCATAAAAATGGGATGTCTGGTTTACATAGTTTTTGAAAAAAAGAGAGAGCTAATTCGAAGTATAGTATATTCTAAATCAGAGTAATAAATTTCAGATTATTTGAAAATTAAAACATGAAGGAAACCGCAATTTCAGGCATCTTTCTGTCATTGAACTCACTCTGTCTCCTGGTCTAATGAACCCTCCTCTCATACGATCCATGCCACTCAGGGGATAGGGGGAGGGAAGAGGCAGAAGAAAGAAAGGAAGGTAGAGTAATTGAGAGAAGCAAAGTCCACAAAGCCAGGAGAAAAGAGTGTCTATGTGGGATTGAGAATATGGAGAATTAAACTCTACTAGATATGGGATATGAGACTCTAGTAAATTTTTTTAAGTTGGAAATAAAAATTGCAGCATAAAGATCTGTATAGCTATTTTTAATAGAAGACTAGAAAATCAAAGGCAGAGTGTGTAGAAGGATTTGACAAAAAGAATTGGAGTGGGGGTGGGCAAGAGGGCTCTTAAGGTTGTCTTTGCTTACTTAGCTCTTGGGTGCCCTAGGAGGCTTGACAGTGCAGACAAATGGCTTGTTGGAACAGAAGAGGTTTTCCTGCATCAGCGTACTCTTCTTCCTAGCCCGGCTCAATCTTGGGAGGAAAAAAGTTCAAAATCTCCTTTAGTTTTATTCATTACAGAAAGTATGTTTATAGAGCTGCTTCAGGTCATTCTACAGTTATCAAACACTCTCAGAAATTTCCTGGTAAAGAAATAAAGTCCTGTGACTTTAGATAAACAATTAAGGAAAAGTAAAATTATGGCAAATGGTGGACTCTCACCACATAATGACAAAAGTTGCTCAAAATCCAATTCAAATCTCTTAAAGGCCCTCAGGGTTTAGTAAGATGTTTCAGCCTACAAAATGCAAAACTGAAGATTGTTATGTTTTTTCTCCCTAGGCAGGAACTGTGGCTATTCTAGGAGCTGAAATCTCTAATAATTATTTGGTAAGAAGTCATCTTCTTTACCACAAAATTTAAGTCAACTGAAATTACAGTTCTGTTTGTAAGGCATGGAATCCTTTTGACACACAAGATGCTGGTTTTACATGTACAGTTAGTATATAACAAATATCTAGGTAACTTCATTTATCACATCCTGCCTAGCAAGTTGAAGTGTTTTAACTAGAACTAAGAAAACGTGAAAATATCTGCCAGCTGAATGTACTTCATTTCTCTCATTAAGAAAAGAAGGGGTTTGAGAGGGAATAGAAAACACTGATATTGGCCACACGCAGAAACTTGAGGTAGGAGCTTGATTCCTGATTACCCATAAATTGTAAATATAATGATGCCTTTGTCAATGTTGCTCTGAAACATTGAGCATGTTCGAATGTGATAACTCTGGGGCCTAAATCAAGAAGGTTATATTTTTGGCAAATAAGGCACCAGAGTTTTGTTTATTTACTACAGGCACTGCCAAATTTCTTACTACCCAGCCAAATATTCTCAAAAACATGTGAAGGAAGAGATTAGGATGGAGAAAATAAATAAGTGATATGAACCTTTGACCTTGGAATATTAAATGGAATCAAATCCACATTTAGAAGGAACATAATTCATCCCTGTGTGCAAACACATGTCATTCTCACCTGTTCTTTCATCTTCTGGTAAAGTATCCTGAATATTTGTAATATTTTTCAGATAAAAAATTAAGTGGAGGGTAGAGGGGTGCCGGATAAGAGTCCTAAGGTCTAATGTGGCAAGTATTAATAAGATTAGTTCTTACTTAATTAGTGGTTAATAAGTTCTTATTAATTAGTGATTCAAATAAGAGAAATTTATTCACTCAGAGTTCTAGAGGTTTCTTCTGAGACCTCCCTTCCTTGGCTTGCAGATGACCAGTCTCTTACTGTGTCCTCACACAGCCTTTCCTCTGTGTGTGACCACATTTCTAATGCCTCTCTGTGTCCAAATTTCCTCTTCTTCCAAGGACGCCAGTTAGATTGAATTAAGGCCCATCCTAGAGATCTAGTTTTAACTTAATTATCTCTTTAAAGACTTCATCTCTAAGTAGTGTCACATTCTGAGGTACTGGGAGTTAGGACTTCAACATATGAATTTGGCGGGGGGGATTGCAGATACGTGAATAGAAAAATAAAAAAGTGCAAAAAAATATTAGTAGGACAATAATAGAAGGCTGAATGAGGATGGGAAAAAGATCAATTCTACCCAGAGGAATGTGAAAAGGAGGTGAATTTTAAATCAATTCATGAAGGTTATCCAAGTAAGGAATAGGCGTCAAGTGGATGGTGCATAGAGTTGGGGAGAAGGAAGAGTGTGTGGGAAAAGCATCTCAAGCCCAGAAGGATGCATCAGTTCAGGCGTGGAGTTACGAAACAAGATTTTATACAAGATCAGTCTAAGTGGGCGAGAGCCAGGTGCATCAGGAGACAAGCCTCAAATGGTAAGCACACGTCAGATCATGGCAAGCCGGATACTGAGACAATGCTGTCTTACAGTCATGACAGCACGTTCTGAATCAGGCTCTGTCTGGACTTGAGTTCAATCCCTGACTCATCTACTGTCACATTAGTTAGTATTTTTGTCTTTCCATTTTGTTATCTATAACATAGTATCTTTGTAGAATAACAGTAATTAATTGATTAATTAATAATTAATCCTTGAGACTGTTGGAGGATTAATTGTGCTTAGCCCAGTGTTTGGCACATAATTGCTACTAAAAACACACTATCATTATTCTTTTGTCATTTAGAGGTTTTGGACTTTATTCTACAGGATATTTGGAGACAATGAAAGTTTTTAAGTAGAGAGATCATATGATCAGATATTAAAAATCATTCTGGCAACAGTGTGGATCATGAATCAATGAGGTGAAAGGTCAGAGGAGAATATCAGTTTGAAAGCTCTTGCAAAATCCGTATAAGTAAACAAAGAGCATAAATATGGGAAATTCTAGTGAGGAGAAGAAAAAGAAATAGACTTGAGTGATCTAAGATAAACTCAACAGAAGTTGGTTGGGAATTTAAAAGCAAAAGAAGTATAGGATGATTTCCAGATTTCTGGCTCAGAGGACTAGGTGATCCATCACTGAAGAGAGAGTAAAACACATGAATCAGGTTTGGAGAGAAAAGCTTGTGAATTCAATTGTGAGAATGTTTGTCAACCATGTCACTCATGGCTTCCATTCCTTCTCCCTTGTCAAGCTTCATTCAGTTCCATGGTTTTTCACCATAATCATTCCTTTGAAGATTCCCTCAACTCCTTTGCCATTCTTTCCATCCATCATTTCACATAACAAAACACCAACTAAAGTTTAAAATACATCCTCACAGCAGAAAGCAGCTACAAGAAAATCCACAACCATGCTGACTGGTCTCACTTCAAAAGTCTGACCACAATCTCTAGTGAATCATCAGTACTGCCCAGAAATATTTTATTTCTTTTGTCAATTCACCTCCTACAACTGTTTCAACCATTTGATCTTTCCCCAACTCCCCAATCCTCGTTCTCCGACCATAAAACATGCTTAACGTTTTACTTAGGCTGGGCACGGTGGCTCACACCTGTAATCTTAGCACTATGGGAAGCCAAGGTGGGCGGATCGTTTGAGCTCAGGAATTTGAGACCAGCCTGAGCAAGAGGGAGACCCCTCTCTACTAAAAATAGAAAGAAATTAATTAGCCAACTAAAAATATATAGAAAAAATTAACTGGGCATAGTGGCTCATGCCTGTAGTCCCAGCTACTTGGGAGGCTGAGGCAGGAGGATTGCTTGAGCCCAGGAGTTTGAGGTTGCTGTGAGCTAGGCTGATGCTATAGCACTCTAGCCCGGGCAAAAGAGTGAGACTCTGCCTCAGAAAACAAAAAAAAACAAAAACAAAAAAATACATTTTACTTAGAAATTAGAAGAAACCAGAAGTCGACATCCTTATCCTCCCACTACAAAAACCATTCCTCCTTTTCTCTCCATAAACTCTGCCTTTTTCCCCCCAATGGATAAAGCGTCTCTTCTACTAGGACCAACCCTTGCACTTGTGCCCTGGATTCTCATCCAATTTTAAATATGCCAAATCTTGGCTCCTGCATTCAATCCTGGTTTCTCCTTTACCTTTAAAATTTTCTATTCCATTGGCTGATTTCATCAGTGTACAGACATGAGATAGCATCTCTCATCTTTAAAAATAATCTCTCTCTTGACACCAGGTTGTCCTTCCAGCGTCTACCCATTTATCTGGTTCGCCTTTGACAAAACTTCTTGGAATAAATGTTGACATTATCTCTTCCTTCTTTCAGGCCACTCTCTCTTACCTTCTTGAATGTTCCTTTCCCATCTCCTTTGTTGACTATCTTTCTTTCAGCCCACAGAGCTCCTTTCTTCAATTCTACACCCTTTCCTTTTGTGAAGCCATCCAAGTTCATCCCCTTAAGTAATATCTTTCCTTAGACAAAAGGCTAACCCCAGCCTCCTCTTCGAGTTTCAAACTTGCATATCCAATTGTCCACTCAACATCTTAAACTTAACAGGTCCAGAAAAGAAATCTTCATGTCCCCCTACCCAACATCCAGCTTCTCCACAGTGTCTCCATCTTAGTAAAAGTACCACCACCATTCACCCCGATGCTCAGACAGTCTTGGAGTCACCCTTGACTCTTCCCTTTCTCAAATGCTCTATGTCCAAATTCACCAGCAAGTTCTACCTGCTCTACCCTCAGGTTGTATTTTGAATTAAATCACTAGATGTGAAGCTGATACTAAAATTATTAACAATTAGGATTCAGAATGTGTAAGGTGTTTCAGCAACGGAGAAGTTACAAAGAGGCACCTGAATATTGAAGTAAGAAATTAAGAGACAGTAATGATGTACTCCATGTATTTTCTCTGTTCTCCTTATCCCTGAGGGTATTTTAGTGATTGGATACGGAAAGAAATCACAAATTGCATTTATAATTGTGAAATTATAATTCAGTGGTGAGACTGTGAATGTATTAGTTTGCTTTTTCATATTGAACCATTTCTCTAATTCTTGTTTTATTATGTTTTAATTCGAAAGAGCATTTTTTGGTGAATATAAATATGCAAACAACTAGGTAGTAGAAAATGCACACGGGTGCCTTGGAATTTGGAAAAGGAGATAATGTATTAATGTTCTGGCTCCTGAGGGACAAAGAGCATTCGGACGCGTAGTTTAGAAGGGAGCCAGGATATCTGTTCCGGGCATCCAGGCAAAGAATAAGAACCCAGAGTATAAATTAGCAGCCACTGAAATTAGAGCCCCAGGCAACCTGCATACCTACTTATATAGAATTTCTATGTTTTCAGGTATAGGAAAAGCCAAAGGAGAGAGAAGATTGTTAGGCTGAACCCAGAGGCTGGTAGGAGGTTCCAAGGGAACTTTCCCTTTAAACTGGCCCCACCCCTTTGAGAGCCTGCCCAAACCCCGCCCCTTTGAGAGCCTGCCCAAACTCCGCCCCTTTGAGAGCCCGCCCAAATCCGACTATAAAAGCCCTAGACACCTGCCATTTCTGGGCAATGCCATCTTGGACTCAGCCCGTCTGTATGCAGAAGTTAAAATAAACCTATTTACCTTCATTTTGGTCTTGTGTGTTCCTCCGTTGGCAATCTAACATTCGTTCTAACAAAGAGACCATTCCCAGTTAAGGGATTATACTGGGAAACTGTTTAAGTAATAGCTACTGTCGGCTAGTTTTACTTTCTGCTGAAGGAAAAAATCAGTTTTATATAAGTACCTGGCATCTCTATAATCTTCCATGCTTTGATAAATCTGTACTACTAGTAGAAATCATCTTGTTGTTTTCTGATCACGTGGTTTCTGTCTCTCCGCTTTCCTCCTCTCTCCCTCTCCTTCTTCTCTTTCTACTCCTCCATCCCTCTTTCTCTTTCCTCCCTTCTGCCTTCCTTCCATTTATTTATCTATAAATCTATAATTTAGATTTCAAAGTGGACTTCAAAGTGACCAAACACAAATTATTGGGGCAGAAATCTTATAAATTCTACCCAGAATATAGCTGTGCTATGTAATCCTAAAAGCTTTTCCTTCAAAAAAGTCCTCAACAAGTTTATTTGCCACTGACTTTTCCACCGGCTTGCTAAAGGTCTTAGGGTGAGGAAGGAAAGAGGGAAATGGTGGGATTTTTAAAAAATGTAATAAATCAACTTTAAAAGAATTTATTTCAAATTGCCAAGGCTCTAAGAAATATGGGATAGCATTTTATAGTAGGCAACAAATTATATTATTTCCTCTGGTGTTGCTTGCGATAATCACATTACTTCCCAGCAACTCTCGGGGTATTCTCGTAGCTACAAGTTGTAATTCCATAGCAGTTTAGATGCCCCACTGTAATTTATAGTAACATGAATTAATATCCATCTACTATGAAGTGTTAATGAGAAAAATACATGTGGGGGCTTTGTGTAGTACTGTGTTCTTGTACTTTAAGGAAAAAAGAAAACCTTCCACACAGTACCATATTCCCTAGTTACTCACAGTGAAAATTGATTAAACTGCCATTTTGCAGGAAAATAATCTGAGGTTACCAAAGGATGAGGACACAATGACAAATGATGAAATATTGCTGACTTGGTCAAAGCAGTCAAGTAATTGAGAGGGAGCAAAGTAGACTAGACAAAATGTTTCCAGGATGTATTTGATCACAATGACTTTTGGCACATTTTAAGTCTCTCTTTGATGCCTTTAGCATTATGGTCAGTACCCAAAGGCTCCTTCCTCTATATTCCTATTCCATTTACAGCTATCACACTGGTGGCTTGGTGTGACCACTGGAATATGAACGGAAGTGACAACATGCCTTTTCCTTTTCCTTTGCCGTGAGCCCAGCAGTCCCAGATTGGGGCTGCTCAATCAGTCTGCATCACTGAATATATAAGAGACAGAGCAGAGATCTTCCAGATGGGCTCACCCACAGTGCATGTGTAATGGAGACAAGCAATAAACATTTGTTGTTTTAAGTGGCAGATGTTTTGGAGTCATTCATTACTGTAGCATAACTTAGCATAAGGTAACTAATACACACTGTTTAAAAGAGGTGAAAATATTCTCCATCTGAAAAAAAAAAGGGAAGACTTAGGTGTGGCAATCATGTTATTTTTACTTACAACACAAAAAACTGTGGATCTTTATAAAACTTAGCTGCCAGGGAAAACCTTCTTAATATTTCAAACATTGCAAATTGCCTTTTGGCAATCTACAACTTTTTATCTTTATTTTAACCAAAATATAAAAGGAATACAAATTGATAGTTGTGATGTTGTCTGTGTTTAGATGTTAAATGTATCTAAGAATTAAAAATTAGATTTTTATGTTAACAATAGAATTCACAAAGAGATTTCATTTATTTGCATGAACACTGGGGCAATTTAACTCACCTTTTAGCCAAGGATAATGAAAAGGAAGGCAAAATAAAATCATTAGGATTCTCCGAAGGGAAAAAGCTTCTTTTTGTTATTCTGGATGCATAATGTTGTATGTATCTTTTACAATAAATTTGTACCATACAGAGTTATATATTAAAGAAATCCCATGTGCTTTTTCTACCTAGTAATGAAGCCTTACACTAATTTTTGAATTAGTTGAAAAGGTTATGAAAAAATAGCTATTCCATTGTACTCCCACAGCGATGTCTTTTCAGACAAGTTACCTAAATTTACCCAATGCTATTGCCTTACCTAGTTTGGCAGCCTGGATGTAAATTTTCTGAGCAGCTTCTGAGGAAATAGTTCTCCAAGAGATAAGCAGTAGCCTAATATTTGATGCCATGTCATGATAAATTGCCCCTGGTTTTTAGATACTTTTGCCAAGGAGAGGGAAACCTACAGCTGCAGTGGAGAGACCAGCATGGAAGGTGGGTTCCTGCTGCAGCAGTCAAAGTCCAGGCTTGCCACTGTGCCATCCCTCAGATTTCTCATTCTTTTTTTTATGAAGCTCAAGCTGTTTTTCAGGGAAATCAAACAAATATAGATCATATCTCTAGTGAGGAGATAAACTAAAGAATGGTGGAAGAAAGATACTTTAAATATGAGCTTTTTCCCATTCCTTCCTCCAAACATAATCCTACAATATCCCTGCAGCATGGACACTCAGTCTGTGCTTATCCATTTCTAGAGATAGAGAATTCAGTGTCTCCTATGTCTGCGTTGCTGTGGCTGTTAGGAAGTATATTGTTGTACTTAACTATTAATATAATCTGGCTCTCTCTTGTTTACACTCAACCCTAATTCCATCTCTAGGGTCACAATGAATGAGGTTGATCCCTATTCCACCTGAAAGAACTGGAATACTTAAAGTCATCCAACACGCCTTCACCTTTCTCAGGGTGAGAACAAACAAACTGGTCCAAATAAACTTTCCTTTTTCTAAACAAGTCAGTCAATAACTCTCTACTACTACTCATTTGGCAGGGTTTCCAATCCACTCACTGTTTTGACATTCTCCCTAGAAGACACTAAGGTTTAACACTATTTCCCTTAAAGTAAGAGACTAATAGGAGTCTCCTGGCTTCCTGTCCTGAGCTCAATTGTCTGAAAAATGCAAAGAAAAGGATGGCTGCCCGCCCTCACTCTAGGTGTTTCACCAATGGGCTCCGTGAGCAACCACACCTCAGCATTGGTCAATTAGTGCTGCTTATCAAGGAAAGTCTTTAAATCCAGTTTGCATGTGTGGCTTCTAAACCTTCTCCATTCTAGGGTAATGCTATGGGAATATTTGGAACCTAAATTTCAAATCTTAGCAAGATTAAACTTTCTTCCAAGATCAAGGAAAAATAAATTATATATATAAAAAAAGATTAAACTTTACCTTACTAACATGGTGGAAGAAGTCAAAAGAAACTGAGTAGGTAGTGACAATCCCTAGCAAGTAAAGGTAATTTGAAGATAAGCTTTAGATATTATATCTTTTCATGAGATCCACCTATTCCTATAGGATTATGGAGGGGGAAGCATTGAGAGCCGTTACCACAAAAGGGGTTGCTCTATCCTTGTTCAAATCCCTTGTGCCCAATAGAAATAAGTCTCTGTGGACTTTTATCTGTTCACTCCTCTTCAATGAAACAAGTCTTGCAAATGTCTGCTAAGTCATCCTCTCAAGCCTCTGGTTAAGACAAGGAACTCCTAGCAGTGGCAGCAGAAGCAGCCCCTCCACCAGAAAGAGGAAGATGAGATTTTTATTCTAAAAATAATCTTTACCGTATTATTTCCTACGGAAATAAGTAGACACTGACTGTGATATTGTAAACATGACAGTCCCCTCAATGTGAGCTGAATTAATTGATTTATTAGGAGCAAAATAGCTATGTGGGCTGGACTAAATTGGCTTATTAAGGATTCAATTGCACTAATTGCTTGCACAGTGGGCAAAGGAACAAAGGGAGGAGGGAAGAAAGAAATAGAGGCCGGTGCCTGTCAGAGGGATCCTTGCTGGTCCGTCCATAGTGAAGGAGGACACCCTACACCTCAGTGGCTTGTATAGTGCTCCTAGGCTCCTACCAGGAAACAGGGATTTGGAATATCATGTTAACCTGGATAAAATTCCAAAGAAAAATCTAACTGTGTTAGAACTAGAATCACTTGTCCCATCCCACCTGCACAGATATTTGAGCACAAACAGTGAGAAAAAATAAGGCTCTTCTTTCTCATTTAGAGGAAACTAGGTTCTCTGAGATGAAGAGAATTCTAGATCTCAGCTGAGGGGCAGCAGGAAAGGCAGGTGGTGACCAGGCAGTGTGCAAGAGCAAGCTCAGACTTGCCCCTAGGTGCTGAGATTACATAGAAGCCACACCAAAGACAGCCTCGTCATGGTTAAGAGCATAAATTTTGGGGCCAGAGAAAACTGAGTTTGAGTTTCTGTTCTATCATTTCCTGTTTGTTTGTTCTTAAGCAATTAATTTTCCTGAGCCTCGGTTTCCTTATATGGGGATTATAACAATGCCTACCTCACAGAACTTTCTGGAGATGCTTATAAGAGAATATATTAAGGTGGTTTTTATAGTGCCTGATCATCGTAAGCATTCAATAAATAAAATAATTTTTTTTAACAAATGCCTCCATGATTGTCAGAAGAACAATTCTATATAATTCACTCTATTCCATCTGTACAGTTAATTAGAATCACAGAATATTAGAGTTCAGAAGGACCTTAGAGATCATCCATTTCAACCTTCTTGCATTACATAATGGCAAAATTAAAGTCCAGACCAAAGATTGAGCGTGTTGCTCGAACTCCACCTAAAAGAGTTCTTAGCACGAAAAGGTGAATCTTAAGTTTTAACTAATTAGGAGTATATTTTGAAAAATAGTTTGCTTGTGCTATGCACTTCAGCTTTCATCTACACAGCTCTGCCAACATCCATCAATTAAGGT
Organism: Cheirogaleus medius; assembly: GCA_008086735.1. Classification (NCBI taxonomy): domain Eukaryota; kingdom Metazoa; phylum Chordata; class Mammalia; order Primates; family Cheirogaleidae; genus Cheirogaleus; species Cheirogaleus medius. Next base: position 7,954,907 of record VBSM01000483.1, read on the forward strand.
CCAAATCACTACTGTGCTGCAGATAAGTATTAATTCTCATTACTTATTTAATAGGTATTAAGCACCCACAAGTAAAATTCAAAACATAAAAAATAACCCTTGTTTTAGTGGCATTTGCTCATAGATCTTTCTTGTTAACTTTGCCTTCTTTCTCCATTTGCCAAAGCAATACTTATCTCTGTATAAATGAGCTTTTGTATCACCGGGGTTGACAGCCTTTGTCAGCATGGAACATCTGCTGTGCACCTTGACTGTTGGCTCTGGACTTGAGGTGGGAGGAAAGACTCTCTGGCCTTGTGTTTAGCTGTGAGTTTGCCCTGCTCACCTGTAATTATTGGGCCTTGTTGTAACTGTGTAAATGGACTCGGTAGAGTAACATTTGCCGATACATCACCCTCTTCAGGATTTCCACGGCCATTTAGGAAATTGCCTCTTCCTGGTGCATTGGGTCCATTGTGCTATTACAGTATTTAAAAATAACCTGAGAGGATATTACTCAGATGATAGTGCTCAGTTGTTTTCTCTCTCTCTCTCTCTCTCTCTCTGCATCTTTCTCTCTCTCTCTCTCTCTCTTGAGAACAGAACATTTTAAAAAGGCATTCAATGATGGCAAAAAGAATTTCAGACAAAACCAGGCAAATATTTTGACTGAGGAGGACCAAGGGCAGTTGTGGAAACTTCGTCGCCAGAACCATCAAGGCAGCTCCACCTGCACCTGTTGGCACAGCGGTTTACATGCAGCCTGTTGAGAGGCAGAGGGTGGATCATTCCCTCAAGGTTCCTTTGACCATGATGATCACATATGACATTACAATATCCCAGGAGACCCTGCAAAAATGAAACTATGACTTGAAAAGAATTTCCTTCTTCCCCATTCACGCAGAAGACAAATATGTCAACCACATCCTCCCTGGACATGCTCCTTCCTTTTCTGAGGAGAAAGAACCTGAGAAGAAATGACACTTTTCCCTAACAAGAAGAGGGCCTTTCTGTAGACTAAGCTGGGCAGAAAAGAAGGTAGTTATTGTGTAATATCTCTCAACCAGGAGAGATGAAATGAAGGCCTTGGCCCCGATATTGCTACTGTAGGAATCCAACTGAGATGCAAGGCTGGTGACCCTGACTTATGAGCGTCTGGTGTCTACGGTACGGCAGGAAAAATTACAAGAGAAAATGAAAGCTGAATTTGATTCAGGGATTATAGGGAGATAGAAATAAGCCAATGTTTATGTTGCCTACAAAGAGCTTAATAGCTATAGTAGTTGAACTTTTGCATTTGTTTAAAAAATGCCAGAGAACAACATTTTATAGTTTTCCTCTGCAGTAACTGTTGGTTGTTTCAAATCCCTTCATGAATGTATTATGGAAAACTGGGACAGAGTTTTCCCCCTGTTAGCCAAGTGCATGCCTGCTGAGGTTTTATGTTAGAAAATAAGATTTTCTTTAAAGGAAATGTACAGTAGGAACCTAAACCATGAAGCACAAAATCATGTAGCCCAGAAATGCATGCCTGTACCAATATTTTTTGGCCAATCTCTCCTCTACCTTCCATTTATTTTATGCACACTATGGAACCAAACAATATTAGTTTTAAAGATATAATATGTTAATGAATTCAACTGTAGAACATTTTACCTTTCTGTGATCCTGAAATGAATTTATTTCACAAAAACTATTATTAAGCACTCATATGAATTTATATTTTTGTGCTCTTATTTATGATTTAATGCCTAGAATATAGTCTTAGATACAGAATACAAAATGAATATCATATTTGCCTGCCTGGGTTAACAAAAAAGAAAAAAATTCCTATTATATGTTCAAAATACCTGAAATTCTGGTAAGCTTTCCAGTCCCTTAAGAATTTATGCATGCTCTTAGCTTGACAACCAGTTTTGGTCTTAGTACCAAAGTACTAAGCACTTAATAAAGAAGCTCCCATAAAACCAGGCATCAGCAAGCCAAAGTGAACTGTTTATCTTTCCATCCATTCAAAGTCTTATTGAGAGAAGCATTGTGGTATGAAGTTTGAAGTTAGATCGAGGTTTGGATCATGTTTTGGTGCTTGCATAATCTCTGTCCTGAATTCCTAATCTATAAAATGTATATACCAAGATCTATCTCATAAGACTATGGTGAGTATTAAACGAAGTAACTGGTACAGAGTTTCAAGCTCACTGCCAGCACCCAATCAGCCCTTAATCAATTGTAGTTATTGCTAATATTTGCAAAGCTCTACTCTAAGGATCTATTCTGCCACCTATATATACTTCCTTCTATCTGCACAAATTCTTGAGTCCTGAAATGTTATGAAAAATGACCCCTTAAAATTTCCAACATTTCCTGACTTTAAAAGGTTTCTAGTGATGGATGTCAAGGAAAAAAGTAACACATTTGATGGTTATTTGTTCTATATTGTTTCCACGAACCAATGAATGCAAAGCTTTTGTATTACAAACAACATATCATAGCCCAGGGGTGGGAAACCTGCTGCCTTAAGATCACATGTGATCTTCTAGGCCCTTAAGTGTAGTTTTTTGACTGAATCCAAATTTTACAGAACAAATCCTTTTATTTTTATTAATGCATTTTAGTTTGTCTTTTACATTTTTATTTTATTTTTAAAATGAATGTGTTTAAAATACCAAAGAATAAAATAAGTTTTTAATGAAATAATCCTCCCAGATTGACCGAGACAATTAAAACATTAGTAAAGCCATAAGGGCTAAATTGATGGCTGTCACGTTCATGATTTAGTTCTAACTTCCCTCACCTGACTGACACCACTACCACTTGAGGCTGGTTGGCGAAAGTTTATCGGGGTTGAGTATGCCAGTCTTTTATCACCTTTAACAAAGGTGCACTGTGTTTCTATTTGAAGTGGAATTTGTGAATAGTTGCACGGATCGACAGTATTTTTTAATTCTGTCTGCTTAACGGCCCATCATGTCAGAGAAGACCAAGAGAACACTGAAGGAAGAAAACAGATTTTTTAAAGAGGATTGGGAATTGCAATATTATCTTGTTTCTGCTAAAGATAAGATGATTTGCTTGCTTTGTGATACTGCAATATCAACATTAAAGAAATTCCATGCTCATCAGCATTATAAAACTCATAAGGACCACAAATATTTTCAATTAGAGGGAGAGATGCAAAAGGTTGTATTGCAGAAATTAAAAGATGAAAAGCAAAGACAATTCTTTCAGTGAGCAATAAGACCTGCAAATAATGCCACTGAAGCAATTTATTAAGTAGCTTATATACTCTGAAAAAAAAAAGGGAAGCCATTCAGTGATGTAGAAATTGTGAAAGAATCCATTGTCGAAACTGTAGGATGCTTAGACCCTGATAACATTGCAAAATACAAAAAAACTTCCTCTTCCCAGGAGAACATAACTGATTGGCAGCCTGAATTAGCCTTCAACTTAACAGAACAACTTAATGCAAAACTTCGAAAGGAAAATATATATTATTCAATTGCTCTGGATGAATCAATTGATACTACTGACTTGGCACAGTTTTTTTTTTATTTCAGCATATTATAGGGGTACAAATATTACGGTTATGTATATTGCCCATGCCCTCCTCCCCTCTCGAGGCAGAGCCTCAAGCATGACCATCCCCTATACGTTGCACATCTTACTCATTATGTTTGTATATACCCATCCCCTCCTCCCCCCTCCCACCCGCCCAACATGGCACAGTTTTTATACTTCATTTGGGTCATAACAGAAGATTTTCTTTGTTACAAAGAGTTACTTGCTTTGGACACTCTTAGGAACAGAACACAGGGAATAGATATCTTAAACAACTTTCAAGATAAATGTTGTGAAGTTGTACTGAATTTGGCAAATTTAGTGAGTGTATGTACAGATGGTACACCTTCCATGACAGGAAAACATGAAGAGTTTATTGCACAAATAAACAAAAATATTAACAGATCTAGATGCTCTCATTTCTTTTCATTGTATCTTGCATCAACAAAATCTCTGTGCTAAAGCTACTACCTTAAGTGACACTTGGCAACAAGTTATAAGTATTGTCAACTATATTCATGCAAATGTAAGATGACATCATCAGTTTCGTAACATGCTAAAGTTGAACAATGAGGCATTCAGTGTGGATTTGCCACATCATTCTAAAGTGTGTTGGCATTCACAGGGACAGGTATTAGCCAACATTTTATCTCCATGAGAACAGACAAATTTTCTGAAGAACAGAATCAGCAATGTGCATTATTGAAAGAAGATTTCTATAGGAATGTAGCATTTCTGTGTGATATCATGACAAATCAAAATGACTTGAATATTTCTTTATAATATAATTTCTTATATTTCTATATAAGATACGTGGCAAAAACTCCAGTCATTTGGGGGAAAAGCTATCTTTTTCAAAACACTTCTTCTTCAAAAGGAAATTTCAGATGAACATTTTCCTCAGTTAGCAAAGGTCATTGATGAGCAGGATGATATATGCAAATCATTTGAAGAATACCCAGCTGTTATAGACCTATTAATTGGAGAATACAATGAAAGTTCACTGACTTTGAGAATCATGACATCACACTCAAATTAGCATCCCAATCTCACCTACTTGATATCACCAAGGCACCTAATGAACTATAGATGGAATTAATTCAGCTCATAGATGACATTTTAAAGTCATTGATGCTTAAAAAGATCCAATTGAAATATGAAAAAATGCAGTAGAATACCCACATCTTTGGCAACATGTCCGAAAAATGAATTTTTGCTTTTCAACCACTTATTGCTATGAATCTACATTCTCCTACTTAACCCAAATCAAGATGCTCTTAAGGCCACAAATGACTGATACCCATCTAGAGGATCAACTGAAACTGCAGACCTCCATGCTGCAACCAAATATCAAATGCTTTCCAACAAAAAGCAGACACAATAAAGTCATTAAACAGTTGATTAACTTTAAAATTGATGAATAGTTTTCATGTTTTGAAATTATTAAGTACATAGTAGTTATATTTTTTACAAAATAAGATACATTTTTAAGTATATCTAATTGAAGTTTCTTGAATGCAGCCTTATTTGATTACAGCTAAATTAATGAGGACTTCCAGCATGAAAAGGTTCCCCACCCCTGTCTTAGCCAAATATCTAGCCAAACCCTAGAAAAGCAACATGGCAATGGGCAGTCCTCTACTTTTCAATCCTGTGATGTTTTTATTTTTCTGGTCCTTGGACAAGTCAATACAGTATTAACCACAAATAATAGTTCATGGAATGTTACATCTCTCTAGAAGAGGTGTAAACTTGTAATTGTCCTATGCTCTGTGACCAAAAAGATTAAAGAAACTTCTCCCTGGAAAGGCTATTTTATCAAGACAAAAATATGAGTAAATTATCACAGTTATTCTCCCTCCTTAAAGAGTGTTTGGGATCTGACATAAATATAGGTTTAGCAGAAGGTTGCACCCTTTGAGGGGAGAGGTTAATATTGTATTTTTAAAATTTTAAAAAATATTTTAACAATGTTAAGTATATATATCACATGACCTCAGACACTTTTGAACTCTTGCCTCAAGAAAAATAGGTGGGTTGGTAATTAAGAAGAAAGGCACACAATGTGATTTTTTTAAAAAAGAATATTTTTCATATTCTGGGCATTACAAAGATCTGCCCCTCTAGAAATCATGATTTTCCCTAGAATGTAACCTCTGTGAAGGCAGGGATCTTCATTTATTTTATTTGCTGGTGTATCTCATACATCAAGAGCAGCAGTTCCAGGCACCTAAAAGGTGCTTAAAAATTGCTCATTGAATGGATGACTAAATCATCATTTAGATCAGAATGCAACTATATATTGTGTGCACATTACCAATAATCTATTAAAGGAGGGAAACAGTCATTCCTTGCTTCATTTATCTCTCTATTCTTTTAAATTTTCCTGCTATTACTTTTGAAGATTAACTAAAATATCTAGAAGTGCCTTGCTAGGGTGATAACCCTGCCTTCTAGCTCCTCTACCCACCCCATCATCAGCCTGGGACTTAACCAACTATTGCATTTTTTGAAAATTACAGATTTTTTACCAAACGTACTTTAGATCTGTTAAAAAAAAAGATTGAAAAGCAAATTTGGAGATCCCAAAACACCAGATATGAATCGAAGTTTAAAAAGTTTATTTTTTATGCTTAATCTTCTAATACCACAAATTAATTTCGACATTTGCAGAAATCCGGATATGCACAAAGCATCGTGCTATCCAGAAATGAGTCTACACAATCTTAGGCAGAAGGTTTTCTAAAAATTTAATAATAGGCAATTCACAGTTCTCCTTGGTGTTCAGTTGCAATGTTTTATCACTTCTCAAATGTTTGCATGTGTATTCAATAAATGTATGTGTGTATATAGATATTACATATATATTCCTCTAATTCTTTGTCTAGGAACAAAGAAGAGCTGATTTTCATGTTTCTTTTAATAATGAGGCCATAAATTCCCAAATTTGGAATGCTTCAGATATGGAAATGTAGTGATGTAGTGAAAAAAAAAACTCTTCCAATAATCCAAAAAAAGGCATTTTACCAGCAACTTTTTGAAGCCTTAATCTGTAGGGTCTTTCTTTTTCCTTAGTATGGGAGACATTTGTATTCATCTCGCAAGCTCACATAATTCCTAGTCTCATGCTATGTACCACCAAGCTGAGAAATGTTGGGAGTCCAGAATCATTAGACGAACCACACAGCTGCTGTCATATCCCTTGCCTCTATAATTTCCCCTGATTGATATATTTGTGCTTAGAATGGATAATCCAGCATTTTAAAAGGTTAATATAAGATGCTCACAATGGCAATTTTCTTTGTATTTGGTTTAATTCTATCTTCTTTCCCTCTCCCCTGTTTTGTTCTAGTCTTCAGGACTGGGCTTACTTACCCTCTCTGAAAAGCGCAGTTGGAAATGTTTGCCTATTGCCCATCAAACACAATATGGTTATAATAGAAACAAAGGACATTCAGCCACAAGGATGACTGGGACAGACACAAAGACAAATATCTAATGAATTGCGACTAAGAACAGCAGAACAGAATGAGATATTTTTCCAGATTGACTATGATTTATATTCAAGCATTTAGAATGCCTTCTAGCATTTGTCTTCTCCTTCGACATGCAAATATCAGGCTTTTGTTAATAACTTCACCAAGCTTTATTTTATTTTATTATTTTATTTTTTTGAGGCAAGGTCTCGCTCTGTCACCCAGGCTAGAGTGCAGTGGCCTCATCACAGTTCATTGCAACCTAGGCTCAAGTGATCTTCCTGTCTTCCTGTCTCAGCCTCCCATAGTGCTAGGATTACAGGCATGAGCCACCATGCCCGGCCAACTTCAGCAAGCTTTTATGAGGCATCTCACTGATGTTAGCAACTGTGGAATGTACTGGGGACAAAATACAAATAATAATAATAATATTTTCTACCTTTGAGGAACTGAAATTAGTGGGAGAAATATATGCATAAATAGATTATTACAATATAATTATATAAATGCGATGATATTGTAGTTAAGTACAGGGACATTGCTCCAAAAGTAGTTAACTCTGCCTGAGGAAGTTAGAGAAAGTACCAGAAAAGAGGTGGTATTGAACGTGGCTTTGATATCATACATAGAAATAGTGCTGGTCCCAGGATATGAATTAAGAACAGCTAAAATGTGAGCTGTGGGGAAATAGAGAGAGACAGTGCTGGGAAGGTGGAAGGAGGCAGCACTGCATTGCTAAGGAGTATGAGGGTGAGGGGGAAATTTCCCGTTTCCCCCAAAAGTTCACTGAAAGATCAACTCACAATTAAGACAGATTAATAATAAGAGGAGGTTTACTTACCATGCACAAGGGGAGAATCACAGAATGATTACCCAATATCCCAATGGGACCCAGATATCTTTATACCCACTTTTTAGAGGGGAGAGGGAGATGAGGGGTTTGGGTAATTCTGTTTAAGGGCAATAAATGGTTACCAGGGAGGATGAATGGATAGTGGAAACAGATTGACTTGTAAATTAACCTGAGATACAGGTATTATGTTTTAAATGATTTGGACCAGCTCTGGTTGCATTCTTGATTTTTTTTTTTTCCCTGCAATATAGTGAGATAAAGGGAAGTCCACTGTTCATTTGATGGGTCAGTCCAGTTTATGCAGATAGAGGGAAAGCCCCTTCCAATACCTTTTTAAATGCCTTTTTATCTTGAGGGGCCTTTAATTCAAAATATTCTTTATACCAAGGAGTCATATTTTGGGGTGAAAGTTCTTAAGCTCCTTCAGGAGTTTTGATTTAGTTGTAAAATCAAGGGTTTCAGAGCAGAGAGTAATTTTGCTTTTTCTAGAAACAGCTGTAATGCTGGGGGGAAAGGAGATGGGAATAATAAGGGTCTGCTGGGAGGTGGAAGTATTAGGATTGGTTTTTCTTTTTCCCATGTTGCCATTCATTCAAGGAAGCATATTATTTTGTCCTCGTAAAGTCATTAGAGCCTTATCTTAGAACAAAGCAGGATTGTCTTATGTAATGCCCAAGCCTGGCATGGAAGAATGAGCTGTCTTCTCTCAAATTCCAAACTCAAGGTAATGTGTGTGTCCACAAAGAACCATTCATGAATATGAGTCAATTCTTCCTTGGGTTTGCAACCTCTGGAAGGAGCATCACACAAATCCTGTTTCTGCTACCTCATTGCTCCCTCAGGTAGTATCTGATATTATCCAGGATGATCTGCAAATTATTTTTAGATACTTCCCAAAACTTTCTCAAGGACCTCAAGAGACCCATTGCAGGTCTAAGTCATTCCCTCTTCCACCTGCTCTCTCCTCCTCTTCCCTTTCTCTTCTCTCCTGAGACGCCTCTGTCCTTTTCTCACTGCTTCTGGAGGGTCTCCAGCTCTCTGTTCTGTGTTCCTTTGGGAGCTCTTGATTGTACTGATCCTTGAGGCACGGATATATGCAGCCTCCACTGGGTAAAACAATGTTCTTCTTCTCATGTTCTTTTTTTCTGTCTCCATATTTGTTGGCTGGAGAATGCAATAGAGACCAGTCGAGGTTTCACTAGAGACTTCTAATAATTGACTAACCATTACTCTATAAAATAAAATGGTCCGTATTTGCTGCATTTATTCATATCTGCCAACATCTGTTAGAAGATTCTTCGAGCTTTCCTTGGGCTTTCTTACATCATGCATGCTCTGAGGAAGGGTATTTCTGCCCACAAAATGTGCCCAAGCGTCTGCTCCACTATTTTGGACTCTTGAAAAGGGAACACAATGTGTCACCTCTCTCTGCCTCCTGACAAAGGGAAAAGGTCCATGATCCCCTTCACTGTGATCCTGAGAGCAAATCTGGAGCCAAATGAAAATGCTGGATGATGCAGCCATTTTGTTAATAAAGATTTCCTAGATTGGTCTCCTGGTTTTAACACTATATTATTTATTTACTACTTATTTCCTTTTATGTTTCTTTCATTTTTATAATTTAAACTTAAGAAACATCAGGATCCTTTTTGCTGGAAAACTAATGTTCTAGTGGAAAGCTTTAGAATTTAATCACACTGATTCATAACTTCGCTTCTTTGTAAATCATTACCTTTATTATGATCAAAATTACACAAGAGGCCAGGCGTGATGGCTCACTCCTGTAATCTTAGCACTCCGGGAGGCCGAGGCAGGTGGATCGTTTGAGCTCAGGAGTTCGAAACCAGCCTGAGCAAGAGCGAGACCCCGTCTCTACTAAAAATAGAAAGAAATTAATTGGCCAACTAAAAATATATAAAAAAAATTAGTCAGGCATGATAGTGCATGCCTGTAGTCCCAGCTACTTAGAGGCTGAGGCAGGAGGATTGCTTGAGCCCAGGAGTTTGAGGTTGCTGTGAGCTAGGCTGATGCCACAGCACTCTAGTCTGGGCAATAGCGTGAGACTCTGTCTCAAAAAAAAAAAAAATGACACAAGGACATAACTATGAAAGTCAAATAATTCTACAAATCTGATAATAAAAAAAAAATAGCAGTTTCCTGCCTTCAAATCTTCCAAAGCCTCATCCCTGTTTTCTGGAGGAACCCACATTCACCTTTTTTTGTTTTCTTTCATATTTCTGAATAATGTGCTCTATACTCTTATTTTTGATTTTTAAAAACTTTTCAGACAATGAGCCCATTGATTTATCTACTGTAGAAGATGAAGATGTAGCTCTCTTAGGGCCTTTCTACTCATCTCCCACAAACATGATTATCTTATAATTCTTGTTCAAATCCATTTTCAAGTTTACTTTATTATTAATGTGTTCAAACTGAGCCATGTACAAAATGATTATTATATTTTCTTTTGTATATACTACTTTCCAATGTGGTTCTACTTTTTTACACTCCCACCAACAGTGTATGAAAAAATCCATTGATCCATATCCTCACCAACACTTGGTGTTGTCAGATTTTATTTTTTACTTTTACCAGTCAACTCAGCACATAGTATACCATGAAACCTTGATTCAAGAAGAGCTAGAATGTGCCAAAAGGCCTATGTTGTCTTATGGTTTGAATATTCCCCAATTCAGAACTCCTGATAAGTGGTGGTTTGTTCAGATCTTCCCTGGATAGTTTGTCATGCCTTTTAAATATTTTCTTTATATATTTTCTTTTATTTCTTATATTCCTTACAGTAAATGTATATTGTTTAGATGAGTTGGTTGAGAAGAAAGTCAGATATTTGCAGAAGGGAGTATGTTCCTGATCATTCACAATCCCTTCCCTTATGTTCATCCTTAGCTGTGGTTCCAAGGATGACATGCTGGGCCCTCAGGGCAGGACTGGTCAGGGTGTCCCAGAGCAGCACCCAAGCACAGCACATCTTTCCCTGCTAAAACTTCCTCCAGCATAGACAACATAAGGAGGTATTTTAATTCCAAATTCTACTTTTTAGGCTTTAGTCTTTAGAAAGTCTTGAGTTCATTGAGGCAATATAAGATGTTAGCCAAGTAGTTAACTAGGGCTGACAGGTGCTAACTGTCTATAAATATTTGAAAGTAAGATTTGCCTCAGGTGAACTTTACAAAGCAGGCAACTTGTCTGAGGAATCTGAGTTGATTAAGCAAATAATACCCCAGGACCAATATAACCCTTACTAGAGAGTTCCCAAGGGTGTTAAATGAAATAATATATTTTGCTAGTTTCCAAAATTTTCTACTGCTGATTTTTAGAGTTCCACTAACTCTTAGTGCATAAAGATACAAAAGAAAATAATTGTTTAGAAAGACTTAGTTCCCCAAGACATCATGCTAGTGATCAAGTTGTCTACACATAGTTCTACCTAAGAATGAAATACTTTTTAGTGTTTAATATTTCTCAATTTCATGTCTTAGTCTGTTTTGTGCTGCTATAACAGAATACCTGAGACTGGGTAATTTATAAAGAACAGAAATGTATTTCTTATAGTCCTAGAGGCTAGGAAGTCCAAGATCAAAGTGCTAGCAGGTTTGGTGTCTGGTGAGGTTCCAGTCTCTGCTTCCAATATGGCATCTTGAATGCTGCATCCTCCAGAGGGGAGGAATGCTGTCCCTCACAAGGCGGAAGAGTAGAATAGCAAAAAGAGAGAACCTGCTCCCCAAAGCCCTTTTGAAAAGGTGCTAAATTCACCCATGAGAGACAAGCCCACTTGGTCTAATCACATCTTAAAAATCTCACCTCTTAATACTGTTTCAATGGCAATTAAATTACAGCATGAATTTTGGAGAAGACAAACATTTAAACCATAGCACATGTGTATACATATTATATCATCAGACAGTATAACAATTTTGAGAATTGCAAGGAAGAAATATGTGATAGATCATCTGACTTATACAAAGTGTCTGGCATCCAAAAAACACAAGTAAAAATAAGCAATATGTTATTAATAATAGTAATTTTGTTGTAAAGTGCTTGCATTTTCTCTGCACTGTTGACCATCCATGCTTGACTCTACAGATATTAATGAGTATTAGTAATACTCATATCTTGTCTTCATAAAGTCACAAAATGTAATTTTAAAGTTTTAAAAATGTAAACCAAATTACTATATCAATATTACAGCATTGATAGATTTTTTTTTTCTTTTCCACATCATGTCCACTCTACAACCTCTTGCTCGCACCTTTAACCACTCAACTACATAGGAGATGCTCTTGTCTCTTCAGGATCAGAAAGGAAAAAGTGAAAGGTAACTAAGCATTTCTTTTTGACTTTTGAGGAAAGCCTAACTTTGTGTACTTTTATGATATGGTTATAAAACACCAAACTGTTACTCAACTCAATGACAAAAACATCAGCAAAATTTATCTTTTTTGATCAACTAAATCATTCGACTAAAACAAAATCAAGATATTTAGCACACAGATACAGCTTTGGACTCTAAGATGGGATAAAATTTCTGCCTGATGCCAAGAAATTGGATAGTTAAGCAGCATCATGGTACTTACTCAGCCTCTTTAAAAGTTACCCAGGTTTGACTCAATTTTATTGCTGGTTTCACTTCTGTGAGTAATTCAGTAATTCCTTAATTGTCCAGCGGCCTTGTTTTATTTTTGCAAAAGCATTACAGTATCCCTTTAAAATGATTTTTGTGATGTTGTGCACCAAAAATCATCATAACACACATACATAATATTCTGGGATACATAAAAATGATGATGACATATTTTGGCTTGTTATTTTTTTCTAGAAGTGAAGAGATTTTTCTAAGCTAGAATATAAATGATGAAGTTTATATATATATATATAAATGTCTAAATGTGTTTTTTAATGAGGCATTTCTGTATTTCCCATGGCAATTTGAGATAATCACTGTGTACAATCTTTTAAAACAATTTTCCACATTTATTTTTAATTAAACTTGAGTAGGCTGCAAAATCCCTCAATTTACCTTCTAACGAACACTATTTAATTCAACTCTCCCTCCCCTCCTCCACTGCCCCCTTGGCCAAGCAATAAGGTGAACACCGTTCTCATTAGATTTTAAATATGGATGTGTGGGCATTTTGTCTACTCTTACAATAGAAGTTATAAATCTTTGCCTCTGCAGTTGCAATAAACTCATATTTTAAGGATTGTCCTTGAGTAATACAGAGCATTTTAATTGTTTTCCTTCCTAAATCAGAATTGTAGATATTCTACAGGAATCACACAAATTTTATTTATTGTGCCATTCTAGTCAGCATATATTTATTCATCAAATTTATAACATTAGTCTAAGTTTTGTCAAATGACTTTGATGTCTATCTGTTTAGGGGGGTCTATAACATCAATCTAATTTTTGTTGAATGACTTTGATATTGTCCATCTGTTTGGGGGTTCTAAAATGGGAGTGGTTGAAACAAGCAGTCTCATCTGATTTTTATATAAATGGAATTATAATATTAAGAGAAAAGGTTGGTGTTAGTCACTCTTATGCATCACAACTTTTCAGTGAGGTGGAAGGAAAAGCCCACTTTAAAGGTGAAATAAATGGTATAGAGACAATTTGAAGCTGTTACCAATAGTTGGAAAACACGAAGTCTGAGAAGCATGAGCTTTCACCATGGGCCATCTCTGTGGTGCTTTTTGCTACATTTGGAAAACTTTCCATTTCTCCCTCAGTCGTTAACTGCTCCAATGCACTTTTCCTTGAACTCTGTATCTAACCTGTTCAGGAGGAAGCCAGAGGCAAAAGGCTGCGGAGTTTCCAGCCGGCCTCATAGGCTAATGAACATCACTGGCTCTCCCGTGCCTTGTGAAACAAAAAAGGTTTAAGAATCAACCTTTGCCTCAGGGGCAAATTGATGCAAACAAAGGGCAAAGAAGAATTGTTGTGATTGACCTGGAGCTGCCCTTTGTGCTCTAGGGCATGAACTAAGACAATCTGATTTTCCTACATAACAACAACAAAGGCTCTACTTTGCACTTAGAGAGGCTTTTTATCCAAAGAGCTCCAAGCGCACCACTGCAAGGGAATGGCTCATAATTATTTCCTTATTATCACTCCTGTCTAGGGCAGATTTGAATCATGATCAAAGAGAAAGCAGGTTGCTGATTAATCCATATTAACTGTCACCCAACAGATTCATGATGTAAAATACTACCTGAACTTTTAAAACAACTGTAATTACCATTTAATTGATTTGTGACCTTCAACTATATTTTTCAATCATAATTTTTACTTTATTTAGAATAAAACTGAGCTATCAGATCACTGTGAACCAGCAACAAGGGTACTGCAGGGAAGAAGGAGCTTGATTCAAAGCAGGTTAACTTTGATCAATCTTAGCCATTACTCTAATAATACGTTTCCTTCTTCTTGCAAAAGGTCTGCAGGTAGTCTAATAAAAAAATAAGTCTTCACAGATGACAAGAAAGCAGACTATTATATAGTTGCCTAATGTAAACCTTAAATTTGACAAATGAAAAGACTAAGATCCAGAGTTGTGGGCAATGTGTTCAAAGTGACACAGCTAATAAGTGACAGAAATAATATTGAGATCAAATCAGCCACTTTCTTTTACAAATATAAAAAGTAGAGCCTAAGGATTTCAAGTCATTTGTTCAAGCTTATGGGCTGGTTGGTAGAAGGGCCAGGACTAAAGCTTGGGTCACTTCCAGGTTGTCCCTAAAATAGTCTAGACTCAAGGCAAGAGTACATATGGAAGCTCACATACCATATGTCTAAATACCTAAAAGTTATCAATCAAACTAACAAATTGTTAAATAAAATATGTTCTATATTTCTGCATTGACAAACATACCACATCATGACCTGGGAGGCCAGGTTCAAGCTAAGTTCCTGGTTCTTAGACTCCTCTGACTGCACACAGAGGGCCAGCCCTTGGCACCCAGCCCCTGGTCTGCAGCCTACCATATTTTTTCCACCCCTGGCTCCAATCTGTACCACTGTAGGCCTTACAGATGTACCTATGGACAGCCCAGCTGCCAGGCAGGCATGTCTGTGTCCTATCTCTACTCGCATCTCTCTCTTGGCCACCCCTAGGGCCTAGGGAATTACACATCAGAAATAGAGTCTGCCTTTGCACTCATGGACCCAGGGAAGAGGCCTGCCTCGGCCAACAAGCTGACTCATGACTGCTCAGGGTATTGTAAGATCTCAGCTACCCAGAGTATGGTCTAGTGGTGGTGGTGGGTGAGATGGGCACTGCTTCTGGTTGGACACATCCTATTGGCCCTGAAGACTATTTGTTATAGAAAAATATAGACAGAGGAGGGTTGGAGTGTTAGGCAGAGACCAAATCTGCAGGTGGCAGATACAGGATATGGCAAGACATGTGTGAACCTTAAATTCATATTGCTCAGTGAAAGGCTCCATACTATATGATTCCATTTATATCACATTCTGGAAAGCACAAAACTATAGAAACAAAAAAAGATCAGTGGTTATCTCATGTTCAGGGGGAGAGAAGGACGGTTGAATAAGTGAAGCACAGGGGATGTTTTTTAGGGCAGTGAAACTATTTTGTATGATACTGTGATGGTGGATGTGTGTGGCACAATACATTTGTCAAAACCAATAGAATTTGTCAGCGGAAATGGTGGATCTTAATGTATGTAATTAAAAAATTATTTATGAGGTTGAGGAGCTCAGGATAGAATGTACAATATGACAGAACATCTAATTGTATTGTAAATGCATGAAATAACCTCTCTGGGGGAATAGGGGGAAAAGTGCTGACCAAATTAACTCTGGAAATGTGAGGAATGTGTAAGACTAAAAGGCAAAAGAAACTGTATCTAAGCACTGTATTCGAGTTGAAAAAGTTGTTTGGTATGAGAATATGGGTTAACAATTTTGCTACTGCTATACATATATAAAATAAAATTGAACAATTATGTAAATAGAAGATGTTAGTATCTAGGTATCTCACTGCTGGAGGGAAATTTTACAGAATAGCAAGGGTGGAGGGGAGATGATCTAGGTGGTAATGGATTACAGTTGGAGATGTCAGTATGAGCTCATGTTTAGCTTAATATACACACAGATAGTAGCATATAGAAATGTTTATAGATGTGTATTAATACATGGGTCAGTATACATCCATATATATTTCCTTGTTTTGTCAGAGGAGAGGGCCTAGAAACAAGTGCAATAGAAATGAGCACACTTAGATCCCAAATCTTGGTTTCTAATACCATTCACCAATAAAAGGACAGAGCTCCTTTGAGAAATAGCTAATTCTATTACTGGGGAAGGAAATATATAAGATGAGCCTGGAGCATCTTATAGTGACAGAAAATAAGAAAGTATCCAAAACACATAAATACACATTCTCTCTCTCTCTCTCTCTCTCTCTCTCTCTCACACACACACACACACACTTGATGGTACAGATGAGCCAATTGAAAGAGGTCCTAGTGGCCAAAGCTGGAACAATTTGAGCAACAAAATAAAGTATGCTGCATTATAATCCAAACTATTACATACGTTTCTATGCATCCATACTAATATAAATATGATTGGATTTACAAATAAATGAGGGAGAAGACGCAAAACTCCCACGTATAATAATTCCAAATAATTTATGTAGATACACTACCCTCAGGAAGGTGGAGCATAACTCCACACTCCTTAAGTGTGGATTGCATGTAGTGACTTCTTTCCAGAGTACAGTATGGTAAGGAGGGAAAAAGAGAAAATTTACAGTGGAGAAATTTTACAAACAAGGTGAGAAATATTTAGTCACTAGAAAATTCTTGGTGACTAAATAAATTTCTTAGACCCCTTTTAATAGCTCTATATTCTATGACCTATAGTTTGGATACCCCTAAGTTTATAGGTAAAATAATGGTAATATTCTGAGAAGGTTCAAAGACCATTAAATCAAGTATTACAATTTATGCATCTAGCCATGATGAAGTAACTATTACCAGACTTGCCTTCCCACCAAAAATAACTATAAAACTGGAAAAACTATATGAAACAACTTTATTTAGAGATTGAACAATAGGCAGCCCAATGCTTTAGAGAAGGAATCCATGTGAGTTGAGTTCCATATTTTCCCTGACCTTTTGCCTAGGAGTAATTTCTGGAGGGGTAGTATAGGGAAAGAATGGGGCAAAGATCAGAGTTCAGGGCTACCGAAGTGCCAGAACTATGTGGGGCAGGTACCAGAATATAGGGACCTGTGCAGAGGGTTTCCCAAATTTCCTTGGGGCTTCTTTATGGGCTTTGGCCAAAGGCTTAGCTGTGCATGCACAATTTTAGACAACCTGAGGCCTAGTAGAAAGTAGTTGCTGTGAGACGGAGAGCTGAACAGAGAGAGTGGAGGTAATGCAAGTCTAGAAGACACTGGTGCTCCAGCCCAATTACAGTGGAGAAACTGTACTGACCTTCTTACTCATTCAGTTTAGATCCCAGAAAAGCCATGCTTAAGAGTAAGAATGACACCCTTGAGTAAGGGACATACTCTGGGACCAAGGACTAAGGACAAAGCCTAAAGAATCCCACCCTAACAAATAATAAAACCAAGCCTGAGGGGCTCTGAAGGATCCATCAATAATTTAACTGCCTGCAAGAATAAAATTTAACATTCTTTAAGAAGGCAGAATAATATAGAACTGCATAATGAATCTTTTACAATATCCACTATAAAAACTTTTTTAAAAATTATTATGCAACTAAAAAAGGAGAAAAATGAGATTCCCAATCAAGAAAAAAGTAGCCAATGCAAACAGACTATAACATGGTCCAGGAGTTAAAATATGCAGATAGGGACTTTAATAAATATGTCCTAGGACTTACAAATTATGGACATAATGAGTGAACAGACACGGAATCTCCATAAAGAAATGAAACACATTTTAAAAAAAGGCCAAAAGGAAATTCTACAATTGCAAAGTACAGTGGCTGAAATAAAAAAAAATTTATTGCATGGTATTAACAGCAGATTAGAGATAGCAGAAGAAATAATTAGTGAACTTGAAAGGATACTAATAAAAGTAGTAAAATCTGAAAAGTATATAAGAAAA
The DNA here is from genome assembly GCA_008086735.1 of Cheirogaleus medius. Lineage (NCBI taxonomy): Eukaryota > Metazoa > Chordata > Mammalia > Primates > Cheirogaleidae > Cheirogaleus > Cheirogaleus medius. Next base: position 7,972,898 of record VBSM01000483.1, read on the forward strand.
AGACTGAAAAAAGAAAAGAGCCTTATGTATCTATGAGACATCAAGCAGTCTAATGTACATAGAATTGAAATCCTAGAAGGAGAGGAGAGGGAGTCTGGTGAAAAAGTTTTTGTAAAGAAATAATAACTGAAAATTTCATAAATTTGATTTTAAAAAACAAAACATAAACCTACAATTTCCAAATGTTGGGTGAACCCCAAAAAAGAAAATACTAAGAAAACCACACTTGAGTGATCACAGTCCACCTGCTGAAAACTAATGATAAAGAGACATATCTTGATAGAGTACATTAGTTTTCTATTGCTATGTAACAAATTACCATAAGTATAAGAGCCTAAAAACAATACCCATTTATTATTTCACAGTTGTTTAGGTCAGAAGTGTAGATGGGCTTGACTGTGTTCATGACTCAGTGTCTCACAAGGTTGAAAGTAGGTGTTGGTAGAACTGAGCTTTCATCTGGACTTGCTGGGGAAAAATCCACTTCTGATTTCATTCAGGTTGTTCGCAGAATCCAGTTCCTTGTGGTTGTAGATCTGAGGTTCTTTGTTTCCTTTTGCTCTTTCATCCAGAGGCTGCTCTCTGAGCCTAGAAATTACCTGCGTTCCTCCTCATATGGTCCCTTCCATCTTCCGTGCCAGCAATGCACATCAACTCCTTCTCAAACTGAATTTCTCTTCCACATGCTTACAATAGGTCCACCCAGATAATCTCTCTTTTGATTAGCTTAAGTCAACTGATTAGTAACCTCAATTACCTCTATAAAATACCTTTTGCCATATAATATAACAAAATCGGGGCATGATATCTCATCATATTCATAATCACAAGAATTAGGATGGCAAATTCCAGATGCAAGGAGGAATTTTAGGACTTTTCACACCATAAGAGAGAAAGGAAACATTATATAAAGGTAAGTAATTATGCCTGATTTCTTATCAGAACAATGTGTGATGGAAGACAATGGAATGATACCTTTAAAGACAGAAAGAAGGAAAAGAAAAGAAAACTGACAATCCAGAATTCTATACCCACCAATATATCCTTTTAAAGTGATATAATCCTTATATCATATTAATATATCCTCGTAAAACAATGAGATAAAACTTTAGGAAACATTTTCAGATAACTAAAATCAGGGAGAATTCATAAGACCTGTACTATACGAAATGTTAAATGAGGTTATTCAGGCTTAAAAGAAATGATGCCAGACTCAATTCACATCTGCAGGAAGAATAAAAAAAAACATTTAAAATGATAAATATGTGGGCAAATATAAAAACCTATCTTTTTCTTGATCAATTTCTTTAAAAGACAACTGACTTTTAGAGTAGGAGCAGGTACCCATAGGCCAAATCCAGCTCCTGGCTTATTTTTATGTGGCCTGATAGTAAGAATTTTTTTAAGGGATTGTAAAACCAGAAAGTAAGCATGAATTAAAAATAATGACAAAATAATAATAATATTCAATACAGATCATATGTGAGTATCAAAGCCTAAAATATTTACTTTCTGGTACTTAAAAAAAAAAGCTTGATGGCCTCCTTTCATAGAGCAAAAACTAAAATAATAATAACATTGTATGATAGAATTTATAACAAATGTAATAGTTACATGTATGACAACATTAGCACAAAATATGGGGAAAAGTAAATAAAGTTATGTTGTTTAGAGATTCTTACATTTTATATGAATGTTAAAATCATAATATAAACTCTAATAAAATTGTCATAAGAATGTGCCTTGTAATCTCCAGAGCAATCACTAAAAATTATAAAATAGTATAGCTAGAAAGCTAAAAAAGGAGTCAAAATGGAGCACTAAATCTTTTTCTTATATAAAATAAAATGCAGAAATAGAATAAAATAGAAGAGAAAACAGATTGGAAAATTAGAAGTCAAATAGGAATATAATAGAATTAAATCTAGCCATATCAATAATTTTATTAAATATAAATGGACTAAACACTCCAAGTAAAAAGCAAAGATTGTCAGACTACATAAAAAACAATATCCAGTTACAAACAACATACATTACATATAGACATATAAATAGGTTGAAAGTAAAAGATTAGTGTAATGGAGTGAATCATGTTCCCCCAAAATTCATATATTGAATTTATAACCCTCCCTCATGTGACTATGTTGGAAATAGGATGTTTAAGGAGATAATTAAGATTAAATGAGGTCCTAAGGGTGGAGCTCTGATCTAATAGACCTGGTGTCCTCATAAAAGAGAAAAAAACACCAGAGATTGATCTCTATTTGCCATGTGTGCACACAGTGAGAAGGTGGCCATCTGCAGGCCAGGAAGACAGCCTCTTACCAGACACCAAACCCTGCCAAACCTTGATCTGGGATGTCCAGTCCCTAGAACTGTGAGAAAATAAATTTCTGTTGTTTAAGACACTGAATCTGTGGTCTTTGGTTATAGTAATTCAAAAAGTCTAAGAGAGTTGGAAAAGGTATAAAACACAAACAATAAGATTAACAAAAATGATGTGGGCATATTAATAACTGGCATTAAGACAAAGAGTCATATGTTAAATAAAGAGAAGCATTTCAAAATTATAAAAAGTCACCTCCTCAGGAAGACATAAAATCATAAATGTGTATACACTAAATACAAAATCTTAAAATACACAATAAAAAACTGACAAAAATAAATAAAAACACAGTTCAATATTAGGGATTTTAACACCTTTCTCTCAATAATTGATAGAACAAGTAGGTACAAATCAGCAAGGAGATACATTTGAATAACACTATGAACCACCTTGACTTTATTAACATTCATGGAACACCCCACTCAACAACAAAAGAAAGCACATTATTTTTAAGTGCACATGAAACATTCACAAAGATAGGCCATATGCTGCATCATAAAACTAGTCTCAATAAATTACAAGTAAAGTATTAAAATCATAAAGAGTATGATCTTTGACAAGAGTGAAATTAAATTGCATATCAGTAACATTAATATTTCTAGAAAGCCCCAACTATTTGGAAATTAACTACACACTTCTAAGTAAATTAGGATTTAAAATAAACCATAATGGAAATTAGATGTTTAGAGTGGAATGATAATGAAAACACAATGTATCAAGATTCGTGAGATGCAACTCAAGCAATGCTTAAAAAGAAATGTTGTCATCCCTCAGTATCCTTGGGGAATTGGTTCCAGGACCCACTGTGGATACCAAAATTCACAGAGACTCAATTCCCTTATATACAATGGCATAGTATTTGCAAATAACCCATGTACATCCTCTCCTATACTTTAAATCATCTGTAGATTACTTACAATATCTAATACAGTGCCTACACATCACTTCATTACTGTGCATTCAATGTAGTACTTGGCACAATGTGGCAATTTCAAGTTTTGTTTTTTGGAACTTTATGGGATTTTTTGTCTAAATATTTTCAGTCCATAATTGGTTGACTCCATGGCTGGGGAGCCCATGGATACAGAGGGCTAACTGTATATAGCTTTAAGTGTCTATGTTAGAAAAGAAGAATGTTGTAAACTTATCTAAATTTCCTCCTAAAGAAGCTAATAAGAGAAGTAAAGAAGGTAATATAATAATAAATATAAGAAGAGAAACCAATGAAAGAGAAAATACAAAGTACCAATATCAGTAAGGAAAGAAGAGCTATGAATCTTATAGACATTAAAATGGTAACAAGAAAATATGATGAACAGTATGTTAATAAAATCTACAACTTAGGGCCGGGCCCAGTGGCTCAGATCTGTAATCCTAGCACTCTGGGAGGCCGAGGCGGGCGTCATTTGAGCTCAGGAGTTCGAGACCAGCTTGAGCAAGAGCAAGACCCCGTCTCTACTAAAAATAGAAAGAAATTAATTGGCCAACTAAAAATATATAGAAAAAATTAGCCGGGCATGGTGGCACGTGCCTGTAGTCCCAGCTACTCGGGAGGCTGAGGCAGAAGGATCGCTTGAGCCCAGGAGTTTGAGGTCGCTGTGAGCTATGCTGGCTCCATAGCACTCTAGCCCGGGCAACAGAGTGAGACTCTGTCTCAAAAAAAAAAAAAAAAAAGGTAAAAAATAATAATAATAAAATTTACAACTTAAATAAAATAGAAAACTTTCCTGAAAAGAACAAATTGCCAAAATTAACATTTGAAGAACAGGGATTTCAATATTCCTGTATCTACTAAAGAAATCAAATTTGTAATCGAAATCCTTTCTATACACAACATAAAAATCCCAGCACAAATGATTTGATTAGTGAATTTTATCAAATATTTAAGCAAGAAATAATACCACTCTGATACAAATTCTTTCAAAAATTAGTTAATAAGGCCAGCATAACTGTGATACCAAAATCTGACAAAAACATTTCAAGTAAAGAAAATTGCAGGCCAACATCTCTTAGGAATATTGGCAAACAAATTGTCAGCAAATCAATTGATTCTAGAGATATATACGGAGGATAATACATAATGACTAAGTGAGGTTAATCCCGGAAATGCAATGTTTAACATTTGAAAAACAATCAGTACAATTTGCTACATTTACAAAATAGAGGAAAAAACATGATCATCTCAGACAGATGCAGAAAAATATTTGACGAAATATTCAATGCCTATTTTTCATTTTAAAAGAATTCCAATCAAAATCTTAGCAGGCTGTTTTGAAATTAAAGGAAGTTAACAGGCTAATTCTAAAGTGCATATGGAAATGGAAAGACCCTAGAATAGCCAAGACAAATTTGAAAAAGAAGAGCAAAGTTGAAGGATTCATACTGCCTGATTTTAAGACTTAATCTAAAGCTATAGTAACCAAGACGATGTAGTGTTGACGTACAGGTAGGCTAATATATCAGTGGAACTGAAAAGAGAGTTCAATTTACATATTCAGTAAATTGTTTCTCTAAAACAGTGCCAATAGGGATAGAAAACTCTTTTTAATATTATTAAATGGTGCTTAAAAATGGATAAAGCATATGGAATGCAAATCCTACCTCCCACAGTAACCAAAAATTAATTCAAGAAGGAATTCAGTTCTCTGTAGGGTCATTTGTGATTTGAGGGAGTTTGGGGTTTTGTTTT
>VBSM01000483.1:7978072-8013783 GCA_008086735.1 Cheirogaleus medius
CTCGGCCTCCCAGAGAGCTAGGATTACAGGCGTGAGCCACCGCGCCTGGCCGGGGTTTTGTTTTTGTTATGTTTATCTGAACATATCATCTAGATCTTTAAACCTTCTGAAAAGAAGATATAGGCAAATAAATATCTTCATAACATTGGAGTAGACAAATATTTCTTAGGCAGCATGAGGAAAGCCATATGTAAAAAAGAAAAAAATGATAAATTAAATTTCATTAAAATGTAAAATTTTAGCTCAATGAAAGATACTATTAAGAAAGTAAATAGGCAAGCTACAGACTGGGAATAGGTATAGAGATCTGAGAAAGCACTTATATCCAAAATATACAAAAAATTCCTATGAAGAGAAATGAAAAAGAAAAACAGAATAAAAAATGGGCAAAAGACTTAAACAGACACTTTTCAAAAAAAGATATACAAATGGGGGGAAGTACACAAAAATGTTCTTAGCATCATTAGGGAAATGCAAATGAAAATCATAATTGCTAGAATCACTTTCTGCACACTTGTTCCAAAGGTAAAAATGAAAGGCAGATGAGAACAAATGTTAGTGAGATTGTGAAGAAACTGGACTCCCACCCCCATACATTGCTGGTAGAGATATTAAATGCTACAATTTCTTTGGAAAATTCTTTGGCAGTTTCTGATAAAAGTTAAATATATACTTACCCCACAACACAACAACTACACTCTATTTACCCAAGAGAATTTAAAACAAAGGTCCCAAATAGTCTTCTACAAGAAAACTTATAACAACTTTATTTATAATAGTCCCAAACTGAAAACAACTCAAAAGGTCCATCAACAGGAGGATGGATAAACAAATTATGGCATATTCATGCCAGAGAATGCTTCTCAACAATAAAAAACAAGTCAACTACTGGTACACCTAAAAACACTGGTGAATCTCAAAACTGTCGTGCCTAAAAGAAGCCAGACACAAAAGACTACATACTGTTCAATTAGATTTCTGTCAAGTTCAAGAATGTGGAAATAAAAACAGTGGTTGCTTACGAGGTGTGAGGATTTATTGGATGAAGGTATTGGAAATTATCTGGGTGATGAAATTATGTTATATCTTCCCTGAGGTATTTAATTTGTCAGAGTTCATTGAATTGTACATTTAAGATATGTATATTTCTCTGTATGCAAATTTTACCTAAAGTTTTGAAAGTCAACAATGTAAAGTTGAATAAAAACCATCTTCCAAGGCCTTCAGTAACATATTTAGACACACGGGTACACGTGAGCAAAGTAACGAGCAGAAAATCTAAAAAGAGTAGGCAGAAAAGTTAGACAGTGTCATGCCAATACCACCCAAGCTGTTTACAGCCTGTCTGTAAAAGGTTTCTCACAAGTGGAAAAACAGACAGGCCCTGTGTTTGCACTGCCAACTTTGATTATGGAGGACACCATGGGGACTGAACAATCTGCTGCCATTATTGTCCCTCATCAGAAAACCACTTCAAGGATATCCAGCAGGTAATCTCTGAAAAAAAAAATCTTTGCAAAGCAAATATTGCAGAGAAACATTGACGGCTCTGGTCCCATAAAAGGCTATATAAAGAACCACTCAATGGGAAAAGCTGTTGATGAATTTGAAAGACTGTTCAGGGTATCTGGTGAGAACAGAGTGTGAGTCCAGACGGAAGAAGTAAATCAAAGTACATGACCAGATTGAGATGTTTAAAATCTGAACCATGAAGATGGCCTAAATCGTGCCTTTCTTAGGAAAAAAAAAAAAGTACTGTAACCAAAGAGACCTCTCGGGGAAGTTAAAGACACACACCAAACTCTGGAGAAAAGAATCAGCGAGATAAAAACATGCCAGTATTATTTTTGAATAGTTTTACCAGTGAAATAGACACCTAGAGTCACTTCAAAACTAAATTGAAATAAAAGGAACGTGTTTGCGTGTGCGCTCCATGCCAAAAGCAGGACAATTTCAGACTGATTTTGATTAGTGCCGTGGCCAGAAATGGAAAAAGACGCAAAATGTCAAGAGATAGTGGAATGATGTAATTATAGCATTTGCAAGGGTAAAAGAATGAGTAAAACACAAGACGGTGACGAAGGCCCAGCTTGGAGAGGCTCTAGTAACACTACCAATTATCCACTGTTAACGGGAGCAGTTGTTGATAGTGCTGGCTGCGTTTATAGGATCTCGGGTTCTTGAATTCTTAGTGAGGTGCCCATGCTGCAATTCTCGGTGACCATGCTTTAAAAAACAATTCCTAGACAGTGTATGAATGCAATTGAAGCTATATTTCAATACAAAGAGAAAAATCATTTATTTGCAAAATAAAATAAATCAGTACATATGAAGATGTAATTGGTACCAACAAGGTTCAATGAACAACTCCCACCTCTTCATTTGAAACAAATGGGAGGAGGTAAGCTTGAAATTGGATTGGTAGTTTCATGCAATTTTATTCCTTTGTAGTATATAAAGATCACATTCTCTACTGTTTTTAGTTTTTTAATCTAGGCTCAGTAGTCACTAAGTGAGGAAGAACAACCATACCTGGTTGAAATCTGAAGGCAACCAAGCCACAAATATATTGTTCCCACAGTCTTCATTTGACAAAGCAGTGGTCCCCAACCTTTTTGGCACCAGGGACCAGTTTCATGGAAGACAATTATTCCACAGACAGGGGCAGGGATAGGGGGCACACAGAACCTGGTCCCTAACAGGCCGTATGCTGGTACTGGTCCACAGCCTAGGGGTGGAGACCGCAGTGTTATAGTGTCTGTGTTACTCTAGTTAAGAAAAGGCATTTAAACATAGTGACCATATTAACTTCAGACTGCAAGAGTGAGTTAGAGAAACTCCCAGCCAGGATGCACACTGATGGAAAATGAAATATTTTATAGAACACAGGTGAATGCTTTTTGTTAAGAGTAGTTATTGGGACATGGCCCTCAGGGACCTTGGTCACAGCCACTGTCTGACCAGGACAAGCTGGATGTTCTCAGCCTGCTGACAGGCTCAGCAGGCCTCCAGGAAGAGAAACTGTAAGACTTGTCTCCCTGTTCTCTCCACTCACAAGGATGAATGCTGCTCTGAGTTGTTCAGGATTAAGGATTTAATTATCAGGGACTATGTTAGTGGAAGGAGGCTTTCGCTATGTGAAGAAAGGAGTTCAAAGATCAACAGCATGGAGTTGGGAAGAAAGTTGGTCTTTCTTTCCTTTGCTCTCTCTTTAAACTCCTTCTCCTAGACTGCAAGACCTCAGATCTGTGTTCTCTTGGGAATAACTTCCATCATGTGTCTCAAGGCAGAGCCTGTCCCATGCTCTCTGAAGCCCTCTTGGAAGGGTGCTCTTCTCTCTGGAAGCATTCTGTTTCTTTGCCACCACCTGAGAGATGCATTCCTCCTGCACCATCACTAGAAACATTAATGATGATGATGATATAATAATAATAACAATGAAAGCATAAAGCAAGAAATTGAGCTAGCTGAACTAGACATTGGGTGGAAACTTTCTGCCCTGCTCTTTCTTTGGCCTCTTAACTTGTCTTCTGCTTGGATCTAGACTAGCTCACCAGCCAATTGCATTGAGATTTAAGGTCCAAGCCTCAGCCACTAAAAGAAGTATTAATTCACCTAGGGTGATCTCTAGAAAAGGTCTCTCCTCTGAACTCTGCAGCTATAAGGCCTATTTCATCCTTGATATCTCTCTCCATCTGGCTGTCTCACAGGTGCTTCAAACTTAATATTTCCAAAATAAAACTCTCATTCTCACCACCCAACCCTATTTCTCTCTGACTTTTCTCCATTTTAGTAAAGGGCATCTAGTTGTTACATTCAGACTTAGGAATTATATTTTATCTCTTCCTCTGCCTTACCTATCCCATTTCTAATCTCTCAAAAAGTCCTGCTTATACTACTTACACAATATATCTTGAATTACCCACTTCTAGGCAAGCCCAGCCTTGCATTATCTCTTGTCTTATCTTGACTATGAGATAATAAATGTTTGCTGTTTCGAACCACTTAGTTTTGTGGTGATTTGTTATACAGCAATAGATAACAAATATAGTTACTCATCCATAAAGTGTGTATAATGATACATTACTTGAAAAACTATTGTGAGGGTTCAAAATAATATATCATAAGCATCTCATACATCATAGGTATTCGATAAAGAGTTGAACCTAAAAATGGAATATAGTATTATGAGAAATTGTAAAGAGATGCCACCATAAAACTCCAGGGTGGTCAATAAATGTTTATGGATACTATGCAAATATTTCACTTCTAGAAAGGGTAGAAAGTTTCTTGAAAAGCTCAAGGAAGAATGTATTTTATACCCAATTCATGTGTTTCCTATATTTTATTTTCTGTTTTAGGAAATGTAAAAGACAAACAACACTTTGAATATAATCACGATCCTATTACCACAACCATCAACAACAAACACTTGTTGAGTGCATTATGCTCTATCTGCACAAAATCCCTCAGTATTAAGGAGGCTCCTTCCTCACAGCCCGTTTCCAACAGCTAATATATACCCTGTTAGGGCTGTTTAAGACTAGCAGCAATCAGTGAACTCGTGTAAATTGGGCTTTGTCTCTTCCAAGGTTCTTCTCATTTATGTTGGACAATGTACCCCTTTCTTCTGAGGGATGCTTCCTCCCACCATCTCAACCATAAGTGTCTCTGCTCACCCTCTTCCCTCCCCTCCACGTCTCAGATGTGGTGGGCATGTGCCCCACATTGATCATAAGTCACCAGGACTTTTCTAACTGAAAAAGGGGCAGATCAGGGAAATGGAGCTTTGATACTGGCGACAGTAATGGCTAGAACCTCACGGAGCAGGTTGTTCTGAAAGAGTAAAGTTTTCGCAGAAATGGAGAGAAGCGAATTAGAGAAGCCAACACGGAATACACTGGTGTGTTCCAGTCCCTGAAGCTTGCTCTTCCCCACACCCAGTAAGTTGTTTATATGCATTAATATATTGCACGTTGTGCTGTTTCATATTGGATTTCTGCCCCTTAAAATCTAAAAAATCATACTAGGCATATGAGGAATGAACCTGGGAATGTGAGAGGGGTAAGTGGATACTCAGTCCCAACTTGGATGGGATGTTGAATTTGATAAGGTAACCTTAGTTATTCAGCTATAATTAAAAAGTAGGAGAGGAATCTATACCAATTCAAAATTGAAATTATTCAACTTACCTTCTGAATATAATTATAGTAATTGCTCTTTAGTGAAGTATAACCCATATACTGAAAACTTGCACAGATCATGAATATGGAGCTCTATAAATTATCCCCAAATGGACACACTAAGCAACCATCACCCAGATCAAGAAAGAGAAAGAATGTCTCTGTCACCCAGAAGCACCCCTTAGTGTACAGTATCAGTGTGCTGAGAGATCAGAGGAGGTTGCTTTGCCCTCATCTAAAGTTGAGCCAAGGAGCCTCAGAGTCCCATGAGAGCTTGACACCGGCCCCTGGAGTTTAAGGGACACCACAACTAGCATTTGGCCATCCCTAAAGAACCTCAGGCTGGAAATGTGACTGCCTCTGCTTTTTCCTGAGTGCAGACCTTACAGGGCTGAGTTGAGAATGAGTCCACCACTTATATAGAGGGCAGGGCAAAGGAATATGTCTTCCTGACACCAGAAGTGGCCTTGTGAAAGGTCTTGGGTCTGTCTAAACTCTAAGTTCATTTTAAAAGGAACCCCACTCAAGAAGAATGTATAAAGGGGCAAAAGAACCCCAAAATGGAATGGACCAATCAAAGGCTGAGTGTCGTGAGGCAATAATGGAGCCAGCCAGCCAGAGCACCTGCACAGCCCACGTTATGGCAGATGCAGTGAGACTTCCTCAGACTGTGCAAACATGCCACACGGGAGAGTCCTTAACGCAGAGTCCAACAGGGAAAAAAAGAAATGAACAAGGTTGCTTTCTTATTATACTATAATAGGTCCAGCTTGCTTGGCAAAAAATGATTTGTGTGCATGCACTGTCTTCCCTACTTAACTGTGAGCACTCTGAGGACAAGAAGTGTGTCTTGTTCACTCCCCACCTGTGCCATGCAGGGCCTTGCCCACCAAGACATTCTCACTGGTCAATACACTAAAGTGAGTTTTGATTCACTGCCTGTCTAAAGGAGGACAAACAAAATGTCAAACACAGATGGCGTGATGGAAAGCTAGAAAATGAATTTGGATAAAAGAGTTATAGTACTTCCGGTGATCCAATGTTACTTGCTGCTTTTCCTCTTTCTCTGCCTATTCCCTTTCCTCACCCTCAAGGAGGGGGCATGACTAGAAGTTGCATGGCAGCAGCCCAGGACGTGGTGTCAGGCCAGGAGCTGAGGAGAGAACAGCAGGTTCGGGGCACAGGAGGTGGCCAGCAGGGCACATATGCGGGCACTGAGCAAATGAGGAAGCGTGGAGCATGTTGATAGCAAAGCTTCTCACTGTTGGAGAAGGATTTACAAATGTGGAAAAGGTGGAAGTAGACATAGAAACGTGTGTGTGTGTGTGTGTAACATATGTATAAATATATATATGCCTGAATATTTACTTTCTAGTTCTGTCCCCAGGAAGGCCTTCAAAGAACGCCAGAAGCAACGAGCATAGTTAGTGCCCAGATATTGGTTTCTAAAACATTTCTTCACTAAAAGAAACCACAAGTCCACAGAGAAATGGCTCATTTCAGGCACAGGGCAAGGAAAGTACAAGATAAGCCTATAACATCTTGTTTTATGCCGAAATATAAGGAAGTGCTCAAAGAATGATAGGGACATATCAGAAGGACACAGAAGCCCAGCAAGAGTCTGTCACTGACAAAATTTGAGAAATTTGAGCATCAAAATAAATAATTACAGAAATAGATTATAGCCCTTCGAATAAAATTGAAATCGGCAAGCATATTCTGGTATTAAAAATACATGGAGGAATACATTTATAATAATTTTTCTTAAATTAATATACCAACTAATAAATGTAGAAGAAATAATGGAAACAGAAAGATTCCCATTCGGCATCATGTAAGTGGTGATTGATTGAGACAGTGGTGATTAACATATGCTTAGCCTGAGCAGAGGTAGAGGTTTGATGAAGAACAAGATATTGACATAGTCTCCAAGTATCTCTCTCCAAAATACTTTTTAACTACAAAGGGAAACATGAGGACTTGAAGGTGGGCATTCTGACAGACCCCACTGGACTGATGGTCAAGGTTAACATCACCAGCAGTGGGATAGAATCCTGACTTGAATTCACTGAGACGAGCAGGGCAGCATGCCTGCAGTATTCCTACAGGAATGCACAGCTTGAGACTGGACACGAGGAAAAATCAAGTGGACCCAAATTGAAGGACCATCTGCAGAATAAAACCGTCAGTTTTCTGAAAGACTAGGGAAGATAAAGAAACGGTTGCATGTTAAAAGAGACTAAAGACACCACTAAAAGACACTGACTACTAAAAGCAATGAGTAATTCTGAACTGAATCTTAGGCCAGAACAGACAAAGAGACATTGTTGAGGCATTTGGAAAAGTTTTCATGTGTTTCATTGACTAAAAGTTATCATTGCATCAATATTGATTTACTGATTTAGGTTTTGCAGTGTGGTTATGTAGGTTTCTGTCAAGTTTCTACATCTTGTTTTGGTGATTTACATAATTCTGTATTTAGGGGCAAATGAGGTATTATGACTGCAACTTGCTCTCAGATAGCTTGGCACAAAAATAATGACAACATTAAGAGAGGTGGGGGGAAGGAAGAGAAAGGAAAGGACACAGAGAAGGAAAAGGTAATGAGTGTGATAAAATGTTAACTGAAGAGTCTAATTGAAAGGGATACAGGAGGTTTTTGTACTGTTGTTGCAACTTTTCAGAAAATAGAAAATTACTTCAAAGTAAATTATTAAAATATTTAAAATATTAGTTTAATTATTTATTCCTATATATTGTTATCTATTTGATTCATATGATAGGCACACTATGTGTTATGGGTTGAAATGTGTTTCCTCAAAATTCATATATGGAAGTCCTAACCCCCAGCACTGCAGAATGTGACTTTATTTGGAAATAGAGTCATTGTAGGTAAAATTAGTAAAGTCAAAATGAGGTCACATTGGAGTTGGGTGGGGCCCTAATTCAATATGACTGGTGTTCTTGTTCAAAAGGGAAATGTGGAGACAGATGTGCATAGAATGAGAATGACATGTGACAATCAGGGCACAGTCAAGGAATGCCAGTGATTGCCAGCAAACCACCAGAAGTCAGGGCAGAGGCATGGAACAGATTCTCTCTTACAGCCTTCAGAAGGAACCAACATGGATGGCACCTTCATCTCAGACTTCCAGCCTCCAGAATTGTGAGAAAATAAATTTCTATTCACTCAGACTGGGGTGTTTTGTTACAGCAACTCTAGCAAACTAATACACTGTCTGTGAATGTTTAGGGAAATAAAATGAAGAAACTACAGTGTTACACAATAAGATGCTACAATTGGAAGGGACATTAAGAATATTTCTTTGGATTAGGAAAAGAGGAACTGAATTATCTGGTGTTACTTGACTTATTCCATTGATTTTTGAGTATTTATAACGTGATAACCTCTGTTCTAACCACAGGGACACAGCAGCCACTGTAGAGGCAAAGCTCTTACTTTCATGGAGTTTATATTCTAATAGAGGAAAGGAGATGATAAACAGGTGGTAATAACTGACATGAAGAAATATAAAATAAAACAAGGTGAGCAGCTAGAGAACAATAAAGCTTACTATTTTAGGTCAAAAGGACCCAAATAAAATCAGGGAATGTGAAAGAGCTTTCAGCCAGAGAGAACAGCAAGAGCAAGAGCAAAGCAGCAAGGAATTTGGAGTGTTGAGGAACAGCACGAAGGCCACTGTAGCTGGAGCAGGATAAGAGATGGGAAGAGTAATGAGAGAGTACATTAGAAAAGTAGCCAAGGATGAGATCATGTAGGAACTTTAGATCATAGTAAGGTTTTTAAATTTTATTCTAAGTGTCAGGGAAAGCCATTTCAGTGTTTTAAGCACTAGAATGACATAAATAGATTTATATTTTCAAAGGGTTCCTCTGGCTGCTGTGAGCAGACTGCAGGAGGTTTCCATAGAATGAGGAGATGTGGGGGGGAGGGCTGTGCTCAGTACTTTCTCTTTGCTCCTACAGACCCCCTTTCTTCCTGTCTCCACATGGGGTCCCTAGAATCCGACCTTTCTGTGCTGAGCCAGAGTTTCTTTGACCTCTCTCTTACAGTTGGGTTCAGCCCATGGGAGCTACCAACAGGAAACTGAGAAGAGAATAAGGTCAGTTTATTAAATACCCCAGCTTCCTACCTGCTTGATTGCTGAGAACTGGCTTCATCTCCCTACCACAGGCCACAGCTGTTGTCAGGTCACCCCTAATTTCCCTGAATTTTGGTATCTGCTCCCTCTTTTTGTCCCCTCAGGTCTTTGGGTGGAAATCACTTCCCACTATTATCCTTGCTCTGGGTAATAGAACCTTCCTTTTTTGGTTTCTCTAACCCTGTCTTTGCCTTTTCAAATAATCTCTTTATATTCTCTCCTAATTCATCAGTTTGTATGTACTACCTTTTGTCCCTGCTAGATCCCTGACATCAGGCTAGTGGAGTAATCTGAAGTTGTCTTGAGTAAAGTGGTATCAGTTAAAAAGGCAATACTAGAGGGATGAAGTTGATGGGAAACACTTTGAGGCTGACTCTTTGAGAACTAACCACCCTCTACTTTTGTACTTGGGCAATAAAGCTAAATAATTGGTAATATGGCTGGGCACAGTGGCTCATGCCTATAATCCTAGCACTCTGGGAGGCCAAGGTATGTGGATTGTTTGAGACCAACCAGAGCAAGAGCAAAATTCTGTCTCTACAAAAAATAGAAAAATGAGCTGGACATGGTGGTGAGCACCTGTAGTCCCTGCTACTTGGGAGGCTGAAGAAGGGGAATCACTTGATCCCGGGAATTATAGGTTGCAGTGAGCTATGATGATGCCATGGCACCGTAGCCTGAGCAACACAGCAAGACTCTGTCCTAAAAAAAAAAAGTTGCTAATATATCATAAGACAAAGTAAGACACACTGGTATGAAATCAATTTTCAACTAGTTAGGGGGCAAAATTTTTCCAGTGTTTTGTTTTCATGCTCAGAGGGGCTACACTAGGTAGTCTCTTTGCTGTTCTGGCCACCATTAGAGAAGATATTTTCCATGAGTTTTCTCTATCTCATATATCCACAAGGTTATAGCATGTTCATCAGGTCCAAGGAGCCCTCTAAAGTGGTTTGTAGCCAAAATGATTCCAAGAAATTCCTGAATTAATGCTCTTTATTCAAAGATAAAGTGTTTGGTTTTGATTCAGATAATTTGGAATTTGTTTGCAAATGGTATATTGGTGAATGGTGTGATTTCTCTTAGCAGTAAACTCTGAAAGGAAAAACAATTTAGGAAAAATATTCAAGTTTGTTGTGATTATCACTGGTTTGGGAGATAATTGAAAAAGAGAAGAGTGAGGGACAGAGGAGAAGAGAAAAGACCAAGCAGGCTGGTGGGCACCACAGAGCTGTCTCCACACTCCACAGTGTAAATAGGAACTTAACAGGAAGCTAACGCCTGTGGGCCTTGGTTTGGTCTGGAGGGAAAGAAATTGAAGTGAATGGAAAAAAAAGAAAGTCAATGACTTTAAATGCATCAGACTACTTATTTTCAAATTTGTAAATATGAATATTCTATTTTAAACGATTCTTCATACTGACTGAAGTCAAAACAGAAACTTAACTATTCTCTATTCACGTTCTCATTGCCCCTAATGATAGTTTTGTTTTTTGAAATTATACCATTCTTCTCTAATTTGTCTGAAAATAGACATATTTTTATAGCATATTTTTAACTATTCCATCACTAGGCAATTCTACCAAGGAATAATTTGAAAGCAAAGCAATTATATCATTTTGTGATTATTTTATATCTTTCTTTTTCCTTTCTTTGTTTTATTTTCTGTCTTCATTTCCTCTCAGTATCTCTTCCTCTCCTTCTTCCCCCACCCTCTCTCTCTGTCTTAATTTTACAGTGAAAAGGAAATAATTTATTTGGCATTAGAGGCAAAGCAAACCCTTAGGGGTGCAAACAGAGTGGGCAATCGCTCCTTACATCATGTGAGTAACTAATCACAGAGTTTCCTTTCCTTCACTTGCAGCAAACATGACCAGAATTGTAGCAAGCATGGTGTACTTAAAAAGAATGCCTTTAAGAAAGAGTCATGCTTTTATCAGTTCAGTTGAAAAGACACAATATTAGATTCTTTAGTGGCAATTCCCTAAAGCAAAGAGAGGAAATTCCACTTTTTGAAACATTGAAAATATCCCTAGTATTAAGCTATTTTAGAAAACTATGGCTGAGGCTTTCATCTAAAAATCTAGTTCAAATCACAGCTGTCTTAAGAGATTGCTTTTGAGAGCAATAGGTGGTCCCCTGAAAAGACCCAGTTGGCCCTGTTCCAAGTGGACCGTGTCATTTAAGATTATAGAATGATACAGTTGAGAGAACTTTGGAATGTATGTAGTCCAATCTTCCAACAAATTAAAGAATATATTATATAATATTTCTGGTAAGTGCTAATCCCACCTTCATTTGAACTGTTCCAGGGATAGAAAACTCACTACTGTATGAAGAATCATGTTTCAGGGTTTTTGATGATGTTAGTTATAGAAATGCCTCTTTAAAATATTGAACTAAAATCTTCCTTCTTGTAGCTTTTATTTTTAGGAACAAAACAAAACATAACATGAGTATTAGTACTGATTTCTTTGCCCTGGGAACTGTTCTCAGTTTCCAAATTCAGAGAAACCTGTCTGGCCAGCATTGGGTAGGCAATGCAGATGCCAGAAGAGGGTGTGGGAACCAGAAGGACACCTGGATCTGGGGAACCTGGGATTCAGGATGTGTTAGGATAGGGGTAGTATTGAGTCATAGCTATGATTACCATATAATTAACCATATAAACCAAGACACTTTTGATAGTGAGAGAGGTGTTATGAATGACAATACTGGAACAACAGGCATGAATTGATACAGTCTCAGGCTATAAGAGCATCCTAATTAAGTCAAGAAAAATGCTCCTGGGATGGAAACAATTCTATGTGTTCATCAAAACATTTCATTTTCCTTCTTGGCACAAAGAAAGACTTTATTTGCCACCATTACCACTCCCAACACACACACACACACACACACACACACACAGTAGCTGATAGATAAATTGAGTCACAATAGACAGATCTAGAGAGATTGAGTTATGGCTATGAGTAATGGGTAATTTGGTATGGGCTGAAGTTATGTCTTCTGTTTCAGGCACAGCCATAAAACATCCTGTGTCATTTTAGAATAGTCCCGTTGACTCCTCCTCAGTGGTGGAAACACATAGTGGAAGGAGCCAGGATCCTGAGTTTGCTGCTTAAAGGAAAGCCACCCAGGATAGCCACTGAGCAGAAACAGCCTCATGAGACTCTGCATGAGCAAGAAATAAGTCTCTGTGGCATTGAGGCTGTGAGAGCAGTTTGAGGTTGCTTGTTATAGCAGCCTACCCTGAGTAATGCAGATCCAAAGCATGGAAATACCAAGATCCAGTATTCCAAATTCCATTTTAAAAAGTCTACTTTTCAGAGTTTATCCTTAGAAAAATGTCATTGGTGAACTACTCAGTGATTTGCTAAAATGTCTATAGCAGAATTATTTATTGTATCATGAAATTTAAAACAATCTAAATGTCAACAATATACATTAGTTTCAAAATAGGGTACATTTGTAGGATGAAATATTATGCAAACATTGAAAATGTTAAAAAAATGTCATATATTTTAACAAGTTTAGGCTATATAATGCCTTAAAATTATATCTATACATAGAAAAATTACTGTAAATATTCAGCCCAAAATGTTAACAGTGATTACTTTAGGTTATGGATGTGATTTTTATCTCCTTCTTTGTTACTTTCTGAGTTTTTAATATTAAAAATGATAGATACACACACATGTAACATCTATAATCAAATACTTTAATGTTATTCTTAAAAAGTTTCACAGACAACAGGTAGATGGACTCCAAAAGTTGATAGAATAGAGTACTAGAACATTCAATGCTAGGAAAATGGTCATGAAGAATAAGAAATTGCTCCTCTTAAGAAGAGGCACACAGTGCCTATAACATACCAAACAAAAAAGCCTAAATGTTAAGCTATTGTCTCAATCCCACCTGCTTTCACCAATTAAGAGCATAGATTGATCCAGTTTGGTAATTTGGTATTGATAAGTGCAAACAACTGAGAGGCTAAGTAGTAAGTTCAAAGACTAGGATCAGATAGTTTTGGGTAGAAGCATTTTCCTGAAACTAACCCTCCTTCGGGGGTGAAGAGTAGGATGGTGAAGAAAAAGCTTGGATATCATCTTCATGCATTGCTCAATATCAATAATCTAATTCATTGCAACACTCTTTGATACAAAATGATAATGTCATGTGTATCTCCTTTGAATCTCAAAGGGAAAACTGAAAATAACAAATAGATTCCTTTTAAATTGTTCATTGTTCTTTCAGTTTAATAATATATCCACAGAAACAATTTTTATACATTCAATATCAGAATCATGTGTCTTTACATCTCTTCACAACTTCAAAAATTGGATTTTTGCAATTTTAGCACTCTAGAAAATAAAAATTTAACAAAAATGTATCAATATCCCCAATATCTGTTTGCTTATTTATTTGGCTATGTTTTAGAACTGGTTTTTATCTGGTTTTACTTCTTTCAGTAGTAGGCTCTTTGTTTCCCATTTTTCTTTGACTTGTCAGAGATTTTTAGAAGTTGTAATCCAGAAATAAAAGTCAGGGAAATTAGACACCTAGATTTTCAATGAAGGATGTAGCTGATCCCCTTTCATAAATGTTCTGAAATCCTGGCAGTGAAGAAGCACTGTAAACTGAATTCCACAAGGCATTTTTACAAGTATTATAGCTATGCTATATTTCAGTCTTTGGGGATATCTTAGCACATATCATGGTTTCTCATTGTAAAATAGAAGATACTTCATTCATAAATTCCATTATGGGATGCTTTTGAAACCACTAAACCATGTTCTTTAAAGCACGGAGTTTGGTTTTTTTGGATTGTTTATTTTCATGTATTGTTTAAATTTTATTACTTTAAGATGCAAATAAATAGAAAGATATCCCATGTTCATGGATTGAAATAATTAATATTGTTAAATATCCATATTACCCAAAGCAATCTACAGATTCAATCTATAAAATTCCAATGACATTTTTTCATAGAAATAGAAAAAAAATTCTAAAATTCATGTGGAACTACACACACACACATACACACATGAAAAAACCCCAAATATCAAAGTAATCTTGAGCAAAAAGAATAAAGCTGGAGCCATCACACTATCTAATTTCAAAATAGAATACAGAGTTATAGTAACAGCATAGCACTGCCATAAAACCAGACCTATAGACCAAGGGAACAAAATAGAGAATCCAGAAATAAATCTACACATTTATGGTCAATTGATCCTTGGCAAAGATGCCATGAACACAATGGGGAAACAGTCTCTTCAATAAATGGTGTTGGGAAAACTAGATATCCACATGCAGAAGAAAGAAATTGGATCCTCATCTCACATCATATACAAAAATCAACTCAAAATAAAGATGTAAGACCTGGAACTATAAATCTACTAGAAGGTAACATAGGAAAATATCTTCTTGATATTGGTATAGGGCAGTGACTTTTTGGATATCATCCTAAAAGCACATGCAACAAAAGCAAAAGAAATAGACAAATAAGATTGCATCAAACTAGAAGCTTATGCACAGCAAAGGAAAAAAATCAACAAAGTCAAGAGACAACCTATGGAATGGGAGAAAATATTTACAAACCATATATCTGAAAAGGGGTTAATGTCCAAAAATTATTTTGAAAAAACTCAAACAATAGCAAGAAAGCAAATAATCTAGTTAAAAAATGGGCAAAGGACCTGAACAGAAGATGTATAAATGGCCGAGAAGTATATTAAAAAAGTTCAACATTTTTGTAGTTCAACAAAAATCAGGGAAATTTCCATAATAATTACAAAAATGCAAATTAAATCCACAGTGAAATCACCTTACAACTGTTAGCATGGCTGTTATCAAAAAGACAAAAGTTAAGTGTTGCTAAGGATGTGGAGAAAGGAAACTCTTGTACTGTTGGTGGAAATGAAAATTTGTACAGCCATTATAGAAAATAATGTGGAGTTTCTTCCAACAAATTAAAAATAGAATTGCCATATGATCCAGCAAGGCCACTCCTAGGTGTATATCTAAAGTAAATGAAATCAGTATCTGAAGGAGATAACTGCACTCCCATGCTCATTGCAACATTATTCCCAATAGCAAAATTAGAGAATTGATCTAAATGTCCAATGACAGATAAATGGATAAAGAAAATGCATTACATAACTATACAATGGAATATTACTCAGACTTGTAAAAAAGAAAATGCTGTTATTTGCAACAACGTGTATCAACATAGAGGACACTATGCTCCATGAAATAAGCCAGGCACAGGACAAATACTGCATGGTCTCTCTTATATATGAAATCTAAAGAAGTTGAGCGCATAGAAGTGGAGAGTAGAATAGTGGTTTCCAGGGTCTGTAGGGTGGGAGAGATGAGGCAGTGTTTGTCAAAGGGCACAGAGTTTCGGTTATGCAGGATGAATAAGCTTTAGAGATCTAATGTACATCATGGCAGCTGTAGGTAACAGCACTGCACTGTACACTTGCAATTTGCTAAGAGTAGCTCCCACCACACACACAAAATAACAACCAACCAAACAAAAAACAGGTAATTATGTGAGGTTATGGGTATGTTAATTAGCTTGATTATGCTATGAAGCATTTGTGAGGATAGGGGGAAGGGGTTTTAGTGAGGAGCCATTGATTCACGAATCTGAACAGTGCTTGCTGTCTAAACACCAAGATGAAGGAACTAACAGAGCTGGGGCTAGAAATCCAAGAAGATATCTTTTCAGGCAAGTCCAAAGCCATAATAGCATCACTTTCTGGACCAAACTGAAATATGTAGGACATAGGGAAAATGAATAATTTGGCACTCCTTCCAACTGATAGTCTTTGAATATGTAGCATATGTCAGCAGACAGGCTACAGCACCAAGACAGGCAGGAGCAGAGAAGCATTGATTCAGAAATCAGCCTCTCCTCCAGTATGCACAGCAATTTAGCATACATCCCCCATGCAAAAGGGCATTTTAGAAGAAAACTAACATTCCTTAGATGGTCCCCTGTTTTGAAAGCATTTTAGAGACATCAAGTGATCATTTCCTGCTTGAGCATATATCTGGAGGTCACTCTTCTACCACTTCTGGTTTATGGATACTATCTAGCATCTACTCTGTTTCAGGTGCCCTGCTTGGCTGGGGTTACAAGGGTAAAAAAGAAGCTTATCATGGTATTTTTTCCAATCATTTGCAGTTCTCCTGGAGAGGAGTCCTGGAAAATGCAATTTGCTACAGTTCCCAGCATTTTCGGTCATGCTGTAGTGGCCTCAGAGATATTTTAGTGCCCCAGGTGCTAACTCTGCTGGCCTATTCCTTATTCTGGCTCTGCACATACTACTTCCCTATAGACAGAAATAGCTTGACTTTCAAATGGCCATTCTTATAGTTCCTCTCTGCCAATGTAATTTAAATAACAACATCACCATGTTTTACTAACAACTTGGAGTTGGCTTAGCAAAGCTCCGTGAAATCAATGTCAAGGATGACATCCAGGGTTTAGCAGGGCCTGAGACCAGGTTGCTCGAGACTGCTAAGGTCAAACTGTGTGGGTTGGGAGGGTTTGCAGACTTTCGCTGCATCTTCTTTCTCAGAAGGCACAGAAAGACAGGGTGGACACCCAGAATTTTATGCAAGCCACTGTTTAACTCATGTAGTTTAGACTGCACGTTTGATATCATCTATATTGCTGGGGAAAGACTTCCAACAGATTTATAGATGCAAAAGCTATAACTTCCCTGAAACTCAGCAACAGTAAAACAGGTCAATAAACAAAAAGTCGGGGCCGGGCGCGGTGGCTCACGCCTGTAATCCTAGCACTCTGGGAGGCCGAGGCGGGTGGATAGCTCAAGGTCAGGAGTTCGAAACCAGCCTGACCAAGAGCGAGACCCCGTCTC
Source organism: Cheirogaleus medius (assembly GCA_008086735.1). Classification (NCBI taxonomy): domain Eukaryota; kingdom Metazoa; phylum Chordata; class Mammalia; order Primates; family Cheirogaleidae; genus Cheirogaleus; species Cheirogaleus medius. Next base: position 7,995,314 of record VBSM01000483.1, read on the forward strand.
TAAAAAAAAAAAAATAAATAAATAAATAAACAAAAAGTCTAAAGCCTCCTCCACTCTTCTCTTAGTCCCAAAGAGTTCAGAGCAGATAAACAGTGGTTTGCATAACTGGTGTTTCAGAGGAAGTAGAAATGCCTTTTACTGTATCATATTGTCCCTTCCATAGAGTGTAATACAAACTGACACTGTTTGCTGCAGTTGAACCAATTCCTGAGGCTTGCCCGGGTGGCTTCTCCTGCAGAAGCAGTACTTGGGTGCACAAATGTATTGTTTTGTGAAGTACAACTCTCCTTGTACTATTTTAACCTTAAAGCAAAGGTTAATCTACTTCATTTAGATCATGTGCTAATTTTAGTTATTTTTTATTGCCTTGACCTAATGGAAGAGTCACAAAATAAGGTTTAAAATCTGCAATGCAAAAAAAATATTTTCAGTCTATAGCAGGAGGCCATTTTTTACATGAGCTTATCTGTACTTCTTGGCTTACTCGAAGAGAACAAAAATGCAGCACACCTATAAACTAGTAAAACTGGAATTTCCTCCTTGAGAAAGTAAATCACAAGTATTCTTGGGCCCCAGGGAGGTGTGTTATGAATAAATTTTTTCACTGAAACATAACCCAGTATTGGCTGTTAATGAAAAAGCAATAGGACATTACTATTACAGTTGAGCAATCTGTGCATGCCTTACTTTGTGCTTCTGCCCTGCTAGTGTCTCTCTCTTCCCTGACTCCAAACAAGGCTCCAGGTTTACTGGTGTGGAATTGTTATTTTTCCTTCTGGTTTCACATTCACGACTACGTTGAGCTTAAACTAAGAGGTTAAATACTCCATCTCACATAAGTGCCCTGAAAATGTGAAGATTTAAAGACTGGGCTGGTCTGATGCATAGGGAATGCAAATTATCAATCTAACAACAACTGGTAACTGAAGTCTCAAAGAAATCTTGTCTGTTTAACAGCTAGGTAGCTAATAATTATACTTATCTAAACATGCCTCAGATTTTTGTTCACTGTTGCATGTAAATAGCGATGGGGATAGTACAAGAGAAGTTCTTCAACGTGATGATTATTTTTCAATCTCTTCATTGTTCTTCTACATGTTGTGTGATATTCTGCCTCCCAAATTCTGGAAACAACTATAACGATTTGATAGGAATGCCGTTCATGCAAACAGATGGAGTAATTGAGAGAATAAATAAAAATATTCAGTGAAATTTCCACGCAGAAGCAGCATACCTTCTGTGAGACATTAATGATGGATTGATAGATATTATTAATGTCATAGAAATTATATATTCTTGTTGACACTATCAAAGTTATTTTTTGCTTTAAAATAAGAAAAACAACTATGTTAATCCTTTGGAGTTGGGGAGGTGATAGTTAATAGATTTCTAAAATTTAATAAAATATATATATGAAACTGACATATGACCTCTGAAAATAAATAAAGCAGCCAAATGATCTCTATATCCTTCTGGTGCCATTGGGTAGATGCCAAAGTGCAGTGCAGCTGGTAGAAGTGCTTTTGTGCTCGTCAAATATCATTGCTGCACACTCTCTCATGAATGAGGACGTTCCTGCACACCCGGAGACTGCTGGACCAATAGGCCAGACACACACTGCATGCACAGACATTCGTTTCAATCATACATAGATTCCACTAGGTTGATGTGTATGTGTGCAATGTTATTGATCCAAATTGTTTAATTAAAGTTAAACCATCCCATGCACTTAGCACAGTGCCATATATGCAGTATGGGGTGGGCACCAAGTAAATACCAATTAAGGTTGATGAGATGGATGGATACCAGCAAATGATTGACTGCTTCCATGATGGGTAAAATGGTATAATCAATGCATTGACATCTATGCAAATCTGAAAAAAAACCCACTATGCTTCTGTGAACATCCACATACAACTTAGAATATTGTATAAATGTCAAATGATCCGCAGCTCATTTTCAAATTTCATAATTAATGTAAAATACCTGAAAGTCACAGTTTCTAAAGCTGTACAGAAGTATAGGAAATAAAAGATACAATCCTAATTTTGTAATTATTGTGCTGCTGAATGTATATAAATGATATAAACAAAATGCAGTTTTCAAGTAAGTTTTATTACAACCTGAGAAATTTGTATACTTACATCTCTGGTTTGTGAGGGATAGAAATGCTCAAATATTTTGAAGTATTGAAAACTGACATCAGGTATTAATATATAATGAAGAGAAAAGATTAAATTGTGAATTAACAGTAAGAGGAATATACTTTTGTGAACAGGAAAATCTTTTTGGGGAGATTGCCTGGGCATGTGTAGGTTGAATCTCATTTGCATGTTTTCGTATTACTTAAAACATCAGATTTTAAAAGACAATGTGATTGTATCAATTTTTCTCCATAAATGCCTGTCATTACCACATAGTAGTTTAGAAAAGCCCTCATATGCAATTTTCTGTGAATTGATAACCAATCATGCATTGAGAGAATTATAAATACATATGTTTATTTTAGAAAACATTCTTGGATTAAAGAAAATATGGACAAGTGAGAGAGATGTTTAAACCTTCACTGTGATCAGTCTAAGTGTTTGGTATATTTAACAGGGTATAAATGCTCATTGTGTTCAGAAACATATAAATCATCATGTAATGACTACGACATGCATCTGTATTTAACAATGAACTCCTAATATTTGCACCTGTAAATAAATAAGCGTCTGCACAAGATGGATGAATGAATGGATGAGGCTTGTGTTTTTCAGCTTGATGTCTTCAGGATTCTGGGTGTGAATAAGACCCTTGGATTAGCTACTTTGGAAGTTCAAATTGCACCGTTTCACTTGCCTGCCTTTTCACTGCTTTCCTATCAGCTGTGTGAGCTATTTTATTTTGACATTTTAAATACCAGCCTCCTTAAGATAAAATGTGACTGAGTCCTTTGGAGTGCTTCCTGGCATGGATCCTTTTTGCAAAATGGATGTGTGTTAATAATAGATATTATTATAAAGCTACCACTGTGCTCCCACCTTCAGAGAACGCCCAGAAGAATTACAGATCTCCATTTTGGTAGTTACCCAAGCTGAGCACTGACCAACCTTGAGGGGGAAGGAGATCTGGGGGATAAATATGCCATATATTTACTTACTTATTTATGAAATGGAAGGAAAAAATATTAGATAGAGCCCTAATCTATTGCTACATATGACCATGTTGCTGCTGCTATCCAAGTCGGCTTTTAAAACTAACAGAAGCAATATATTTTTAGTCTTTTCATTGCTTTGCTTGGTAGTTCTGTGAATGTTCTCCTGTTTTAACCATAGAATCATCTCCTAATGCCGCACTGGGATATCTGGTAATATTTTTAATTTAGAATAGTATATTAAGAATAACAGCCTGCCAATGCTGTTCACATAACACCCGTTAACTGTAATTCCTGAAATACTGTATATAAGTCCTAAAGAAACGGCTACTGGAGACAACACCCAGTGTTTCCAATGTGAAGATGACAGACTGCTCTAATACATTCCTGACATGCAGTGTAATTTCTAAAAAATCTAATCTCATGCTGCATGTGAAAGGAGTATGCAGGAGTTACCCAAAGGCCAAACAAACAAATAAATAAATAAATCAAAGGGGGGGGGGAAAGAAAATTCTATGAAACATTTTTTTTTCACAGCATTTTTCGGAAGCAACAGCAAGTTGAAAAAGCTATCCTGTCATGAAAAATAGATCTAAAACTAGCAATGGCTGAGGAAGGTGGTGGAAATGGAATAGAACGCTAGGCATCTAAAGAGACCGGGACAACACTTTTGGAATAGTAAGCAGTTTAGTTGGACAATAACCAACATATAATTGAAGGCTGCTCTGAAAAGCTTGCTTCTGGACTGTGCTATTCCTACTTACCCGGCACACACTCACCACTGGTCTGTGCTGAGAAGACCTGGCTCTCAGGTAACCTGACTTTGCCTTTGAGAGTCACCCTAAGGAAACTCATACCAGATAGGATTAAGGAAGATCTCTATATCCTACTCTGCCTCTTCTCTCTCTCTTGCTATCTTCGCACAATAGCCTAAAACTGGAAGATTTTATTAACTCACTTTTCATTTTGAAAGATGTGGAATATTTAATGCTATATGAAAACATAGTGCCAGTTTTCTATTATAAGTACTACCTATGTCAACATTTAAAACAGACATAAGGATCATGCTTAAGTGGATATTTTAAATGTAACCATTGGAAGGAAAGTATTCATATCAGTTATATTGCTTATAATAAAATGTCCAAGCATTTTCAAGGGCAATTTGAGGTTAATGAACATAGGGAGAAAAGGCAGAAAATGCAAGAAGCAGAAATTGTAGGCAGAAACTATGCAACCCACCACCCCAACTCTTGGATCTGCTGGATCTCTGAAACCTAAACTTGCATTTTCAAAGCTATTTTTTTCCCATAGCCATTATGGGCTGACACCAGAGTCTGGTGGCATCACATGCATTGCCAACAATTTGTGAGACTGTGGGAGGCTAGAAATGAAACCCACAGACCTCTCAACCTCTTCAACCACCAGGTCTGCAATATGTTCATGGTTGAGCTTGTATGTTCCCAGCTGTCTCCTTGAAGTGAAATTATTTTCATCAAAAAGGAAAAAGCATTCAGTGTCCATAGGGAGGAAAACTACCTTAAAGAAAAAAAAAAAAAACTAATCTCTAGCCAAAAATTTAAAAAGGTGGATCAGTTAATTTTGACAGAGGTGACAATGAAGTGGCAATAGGCTACTTACTAAAAAAGTTATTAAAAGAATATGCTTTCCTGCAAAACTAGACCCTAAGTTTAATTTTGATTCCGTTTCTCTAGTGTGGTATTTTCATTAATAGTAGAAAAGCCAGCCATGAAGACCCAGAGCCAAGCTTCCTTGTGGTGCCTTAATTCAACTCAAACATACGCTGAGGCTAATGTGCCTGGCAAAGTGAAGGAGATGGATGCATCAACCGAAGGGCAGGAAAATCTACAAGGACAGCCTCAGGCCAATCACAGGGGAGTCCTCTTCGCATCCTGGTGTATCAGCTCTCTACTCAACTAAGCCTGTCTCTGGAACCTGGGTTCACCATTGGGCCCCTGTTCACCTCAATGAAGATGCTCAAAAGCAAGTTCCATCCTGAACAAGCATCTGCGAGATGAAAGAAGCTAAAGATGCTGTTACATCCATAAACCAGACAAGCAGGACTAAAATATTTAAGATTTAGTTATAGCCATTTTTTCAAAAATAATAATATCAGCAAGGAAACAAGTCTTCCTATTTCACAGACATAAAATTTAGATGACCCTATTGGGAAGATTAACTATTATAATAATACAATTCTTCCCAAATCAATTCGTATCTTCAAAATGCAATCCCCAAACAAAATCCCAATGGAATTTGTTTTGTAACTTTGTAAAACTTATTCAGAAATACATCTGAAAAAAATAAACAGTGCAGAACTATCCAAAATAATGGAAAAGAAGAATAAATACTAGAACAAGAGGATTGATTCCAATATAAGAGCCAATAATTAAAAACAGTGTGATGCTGGCATAAGAATCAGCAGACAGATCAGGGAACAGAACAGATAACTCTAAAACAGATCCTGGAATAACAAAAGTCAGAAAATATTGCAAATCACTGCTGTTGGTTAATTGGCCGCTTGGGGCAAAAATGAGTTGTGTTTTTACCTTTTATAATACCAGTAAGTAGATAGATAGGTAGATAATACATACAATCTGAGCTGGATTACCAGTATTAAATGTTACAATATAAATCTATAAAAATTGGAAGAAAATCCTGGTGAATATTAATCTTAGGATATGGGGATAAATTCAAAACATAAAAGCAATTGAAGAGCTTGAATCTTGGAACTAGATCTCCGGGCATTACATGTTCTTTATTGTCATAAAAAATAAAAATAATACCAGCCATTGCTAAGGGGAGTTGAATAATCAAGTGGATACGCACAGCTTGCCAAGGACTATCAACTAGCCATAACAAGTGCAAACTCCATGGCCCTGTGAAAATCAAAATCTAAAATCTGAGCTTCTCATTTGTGTTTCAAATTTGGCTAAGCGAATTTTGGCATGATAGTCACAGACCAGTTGTGTTTATATAGCCTTTGGGGCAGACATTCAAGATGCGAGTCGTAGGACCTGTATTCTGTAACAACCTTAGATACCTGAATGTAAGCAGAGCTTAGGAGCAGGAGAGAATTGTCTGTTTTTAACTGTTCAGCAAGCATTTTGGAATAACATTCTGAAGTTGCTTACAACTGCATCCAGGATCTATCTTAGTAAATAATTCCAACTTTTCCACTGTTTAGGAAGCTTTTAGTTTGGCTGGAAAGAGTTCCAGACTATCATCTGATGAAAGTGTTTAAACCTATAGGTTTGACATATATTTCACATTTGAATAAAATAAATTTCATTTTAAAAATATCATCTAGATCAAAGTTACCACCTGCCTAATGCAAACCTAACATTTGCCTTGATTTGACCTTGATTTATAAAACTTGACAATATAAAGAGAAACTATTTTTAAATGCTTTCAAATCATAGTACTTGCTAAGCTTCCTCTCCACACAAAAAATAGGAAGAAAAGAAGAAAGGAAGGATGAAAGGAAGGAAAGGAAGGAGGGAGGGAGGGAGGGAAAGAAAAGGGAGAGGAAATGAAAGAAATGGGAGGAAAATAAATTATTATTTATATAATTTATATAATTATTATATTTATGTAAATATTATGATTATTGTTATCACATAAGTTAAGCATCCAGCCCCAAACTTGACACATTATAAGTGCTCAGTGCTAGATCTGTGATAGTTATCCCTCTTATTAATGAAACAATAGACATTTACTAATCGTCACCTCTCAGTCATCACTATCACCTATCTAGTCAGCTTGGGAAAATCTTTCAAAGAGGGACCCTGCATTCACAGTGCTTATTAAAATCTTAGTTTATAAAATACAACACATGACATGAAAACTTTATTAACTAGAATTAAAAAATAATAATACTTAACCTAGTGAAAGTATGTTCTATTGGAAGTTCTGCAAGGAACAAAAGAAGAATTTTGGATTGTTATGACTACTTAGAAATATGCACAAACTACGACATGGGACATGAGGTAAGGAGGGGACCAGCCCTTGTCGCTTTGGAGGGAGGCTGGGGAAAGCAGAGGCAGTGGAGGCTGTTTCCCAGAGGAGGGCAGTGAATGGGTCAATCAGGCTAAAGAGCAGGAAGTTGGGAAACGGGAGAGAAATGAGGCGAGGGAGGGAGAGCAGTCCTCCGGGAAGGAGCCATAGGCCCCACGTGAGCTTTCTGACCTTTATCCACCTGTCCACTGCAGGCTCTGGGGATTTGCAGAGGGTGGGGCCACCGTAGAATTGGGATTATGAGGGTTTCTTTCTGATTCCGTTTCCAATATTTCTGCTCACTTTTGTATTTTACCTGTCTTGTTTGGGCTCAATGTTGAAATGACTTAAGAAAATCTGTTTATAATTTTCAGCATTTTCAAGAACCAAGGAAGATACTTCTCTGCTTTATTTTAAAGATCTTGGACAACGACTTTTTTCAATGGTCTAAAATATGCTTTATTACCTGTAATACTAGTATCTTCTACCACAAACGCAGTATTTCTCTTCCTGTTTGGTATATTTACTACAATTTTACAAACATTTCCTTCCTGTGTTCATCTTTTTACTTTGTTACTTACTTTCCCCCATCCTTTATCCTAAATTCTAGGACTTAATGTTTTCCTGGTTCTCTTTCCTTACCCTTCTCCTCCCTGCCTCTCTCCGCAGCCTCGCTTACACAGCTTATATTCTTAAGTGAGATTATACATGTGCACATATATATATATACATCTTATCTTTTCAGATTTCTTTTCTGTTTGGATCACTGCCAACCCTGTAGTCCCATTTTACACTTCAGTGAATTAATTCAGGGGCTGAAATAGTTCTCCTTGGTGTGTTATGTATTATGTCTAGCTCAAATTCACTAGTGAAAGAAATATAAAAACCTTATCTTTTCCTTTAAAAAGAAGAATTGATGCGTGGTGCAGAGCATGTTTAGGAGCCAGGACAGCAATGAACCAGATGGGCAGGGACCTGCTACCTTCTCGGGATCAGCTCTGTGGTGTGTCTGTCCCCAGCTGCACCACTGACTGTCCTCCCCGGCATTCCACCACCTCCTGGCACTCACTGGCCTTAATGTTCCTTGAATGACTCGTATTTTTAGAATATCCCTTCTCAATAGCTCCACCCTGCTTCAACCCTTTATTCCTATCAAGTAAAGGATTTGTTTTCCATAGTTTTTCTCTTTATCATGGTGCATAATTCAAATAATACATATAAAGGAAAGGCTATAATATTGATGCAAATTTATTTTAGAGAATGACCCCAGCCTCTCTGTCACTCGCCTATATGTATAGCTTTCAGCTAGACTTTACTTCTATAGACACAGTTGCCACTGCCACCATCAAAAATGTTTTGTGTAAGTTATAGGGCAATTTTCAGTCTACCAGCTGGTCTTACGCTCTCACAGATACTTGAAAGAGTAGAGGTTGAAATACTAGTGTATCTAGGTCTGCCTCTCTTTTACAACCACAAATAGATCCCTGGTGTGGTAATGAAACAAAGGAGTACATTTTACCTGATTTTAAACTCTCATTTTCCTTGCATTAATAGAAAGTACCGATCTCAGCATGAGGAAAAGTCACACAGTGTCCAAACTATTGTGAACAGTGTATGTGAATCTACACATGCCCAAGGATATGCACATGCACACTGGAAGAGTCCTTGGAGGGAACTAGGACTCTTCTTTCTGTAATCGTGGTCTGGTACAAACAGAAAGCTATAGAAATTGTGTGCACACAGAATCCTGCATTTTTGAGTAAAGTAGTTCAGATTATTGAAGACAAAGATGTGTAGAAGTTAATACAATTTAGATTAGTTGGTTCTCAAAATGCATTCCTTCAAATAATTTTTAATTTAATCTCTCTCTATCGAACACCAATGGATTTCTTAATTTTCTTATAGCATTGAAATAAACTTAAATGAATTTGGTTGTGTCTTTGTCTTGCTTGTGTATTAGGAAACAGTATGGTTAATTATAAATTTAGATATATACACAGAAAAATTTCCATGTTCAATGCAAGAGATGTCCCATCTTCAACAGCACAGAAAGGCAAAGACCAGAATTATGTCACATGCACAATTATTAATCTAGGTTGGCAATTTAGAGAGACAGTGTGGTCTAGCTGATAGAACACCAGATGGTAAGGCATGGACCTGGTTTCTATTCCCAGTTTTATCACTGTTAGATATTTGGCAAGGGATTTCTCTCCGTGTCTCTCTTTCTATGTCAAAGTGCTCACAGTTTCAACCCTCTCTTGCCTTCACAGGTATGAGATGAAAGGCTGCCCAGAAAGCAGTTAGGGGTTTGCAAAAATATACTAATAAATCTAAAGGTATTTTCATGTTAAAGTGTCATCTGAAGCTACCACTCACTTTCTACCTCACTCTCTTTGAGCTTTAAGTGCTTCCTCACCACAGCTAGTCTGCTTGTGGTTGTTGACAAGCTTGGTCATGGTAACATTGGCGTAGGCTTGAAAATAGCTTTCCAAACTCTTTAGCCTTCAAATATGTCTCATTCATTGACTTAGCATCTGGTTAGCTTTCCCCGATACCTTCCTAACTTCACTCCTTTCTTTTCTTATAATACCCGCCTTCAGCAATTTGACCGGGGGAAGGAAAGCATCTTTATTTTGCAGGCAACACTAAGTTTATTAGTTTTCCCTAAGTCTGTGGCACTGTGGTGAGTACAATAGGGAATACAAAGGAAGCCTGATACGTATTTGTCTATGAAGAAACATACGGTCAAATTTGGGAGATAGATCTAACACACATGAAATAATTAGATTAATGACTTGGTATGAAGAATAAAATATGAGAAGAGTTTACAGAAATAAAAATTGGTGTGGACTAAAAGAAAGGCTTCATGGAGTACATGGAGCTTCATCGGGGCAGAGATTTAGGTCAGAAGAGAGCACGAGGGAGGGCCATTCTGGAAGGGGCAAAGGCAAAACTAAATTCAGGAAGGCAGAATTAATTAAGGATTAGAGGAAAATGGGCTGCACATAGATATAATACTATACGTCCATTATAGAATGCCTAGTTCTGTATGGAAAACTTTATGCTGTTAGGTTCTAAGACACTAAGAAGCTTTTGGAAGTTCTGAAAGGAAGAGCATCCTGATGAAAGAAGAGATTTGGTAAAATTAGCCATAAAATAAATATTAGGCAAGATGGCCTTGGGCAAGCCTGGATATAGAGAAACCAAGGGAAGAAATGAAAAGAAGAAGAATAGTCAAGGGACATATTTTTAGAGAAATGATCCTATGATTACGAGCTGTTTTCAATAGAATGAGGCTGCTAAGAAGAAAGAATAGGCATAAATACCATGAATTCCAAGGTACTAAGGATACCCTTCCCACCTCAGGGGGATGATGTTTTAGGTAATCAAGTGAGAGACTGAGTGATCATATATATATGGAGAACCAAACTGATTGATTTGGTGAGAAAACATGACTCTTGCTATATGCAGAAAGAAACATTCAAAAGGAAGTGGTCAGCTGAGAAAGTGTTGTATACAGAGAAGAACTACACAAGCATGCAGTGATCAATCCAAAGTAGACAGGGATTTGCAGAGTCACTACAAGATAGAGGAATCTAACATGAAGTCATTAAGGAGGGAGGCAGAGAAAACATCCATGCTTTTCATTGAGCATAGGTTCCTGAGAAAATCAATCCAGAATGGAAGAGAGAGAACAAATGTCTTTATTTGAAATTCTCTTAATTGTAGTGTTGGATTCCCATTAAATTGCCACCTTAGTTTTATTGAGATACTTTAAATTTCCTTTAGATCTTTCCCACAGGAGACAGGTACATTTTGGTGAGAACACTGGCTGAACTGCTTTTTTGCTACAAGAACCAGGGAATAGAGTCAAAGACTGGAGAGAAAATTTTAAGGCCAAGTGATGGCCATTCATCCATCCATCCACCCATCCATTCATCTCTTCATTTGTCCACTGAGCACTTCTAACATTCCATAACTATGGCAGTAAATAAGAAAAACATGATTGTGCTCTCATAGAGCTTAAATTATATGAGATTGGTTTTTACAAACACTTAAGCAAAAACTGCTATGGGACTATGTGGCAGTGGGCACCATACTAGCCAGGGTTCCAGGAAAGGGTTCTGTGAGAAAATGCGATTTTTACTAATTATTAGGGAAGGGGACTAATATAACAACAGAAATGTATATAGCACATAGAGAACTGGAATTTATTTCTTGCCACAGTTTCAGGGTGTCAGTCCAAAATCACGGTGCTTACTCTCCATGAAATGCATAAATGTATATCTACACATGTACTGTAGTTTCTGCAGGCAACTAACTTCAGGCAGGAACCCTGCAAGAATCAATATGAAACAACACAATTTCCCAAAGGTCAGAAGTTCAACCACAGCAAAAGTATAGATTCCAGGAAATACAGCAGAACAGCAACAAAGATGCATAACACAGGGAAATGTACACTGAAGACTCTGGATGAAGAAGACAGGGAGTAGACCTTGTGAACAGGGCACTGCACCTCTGCCCAAGTCCCATGATGCCAGGTCAGTGCAGCCTTGCCTGGAGGCAGAATGGTGGCTCTCAATATTTGTTCTAGACATATGATACAAACCACATTGGCAGAAAGCATGAATATTGTTTCATCTTTTTTTTTTTTTAATTTTTTTGAGACAGTCTCACTCTCTTGCCTGGGCTAGAGTGCCATGGCATCAGCCTAGGTCACAGCAACCTCAAACTCCTGGGCTCAAGAGATCCTCCTGCCTCAGCCTTCCAGGTAGCTGGAACTATAGGCACGTGCCACCATGCCCGGCTAATTTTTTTTCTATTTTTAGTTGTTTGGCTAATTTCTTTCTATTTTTAGTAGAGATGGGGTCTAGCTCTTGCTCAGGCTGGTCTCAAACTCCTGAGCTCAAATGATCCACCCGCCTCAGCCTCCCAGAGTGCTAGGATTACAGGCGTGAGCCACCCGCCCGGCCGTGCCTTCTTTATTTAAGGAATACTAAGCCTCTATCTTTTGTTATTTTACTTTTACTCATTTTAATGTCATTTTTCTAATGACCCAAATAATATTGAAAAAATAGAAACAGTATCACCATTTTAATAGAGTCAGTATCTTTGTAAAATACCTTATCTTCTTTCCTTTCTCTCTCTTATGTGTGTGTGTGTGTGTGTGTGTGTAAAGCACATTTCATATTTGAGATATTTCTATGTATACTGATTTACAGTTTGGGAGTGTATTTTGGCAATCATAATTGGGGAAGAGAAAAATATAGTATCTTAGCAGCTGTCATTTGAGTCCCTTCTAGAGAGAATCTACTGTCTGTAGGAAAAATGCTTTGAGGAGCCATGGGTATAAAAGGTGAGAGCTGGAAGGCATGGTTGTTCACAGGAGCTAAGAAATTGTCAGCTATATACATGAGAAAATGAGAGAAATGGTCATTGTCCTATGCAATGCAGAGGGAAGAAAGCCAGAGGACAGAGAAGGAAGAGGTAAAAGAAGTCAAAGCGGTGTTAGTAAACTAAAGACATGTTAGGACAATAGCTAAGGAAATTCCCCCAGTGACATAGTGGCCAAATAGCATTTATGCCTAATTTGTTTGAGAATATTTAACTTGATCATCCAACTTTCAGTAAAATCTTCCACAATTCAGAATACCTTGAGAGCATGATTTTAATTTTTTTGATAGAAACTGAAGAGGGAGATAAAGTTTATGTTTGGGTCAATATGGTGAAGAAGAGAATAAGCAGGGAAACCTGGGACAGATGTGACCAGAAAACCTGAGTTACCCAGAAATGTGCAGAAGGGTGTGAAGGGTTCTGGGCTGTCACAGGATGTAGACTAGGGAGTTCCAGCTGAGTGTCTAGATCTCCAGGCAGGCCAGGAAAACTCACTTGTATTTGACTTAGGTTGATTTCACTAAAAAATTGTCCACTTCATTGAAATATCCCTACTTATTAAAATTGATCAAATGATATTCTTTTAGAATTTATGAATATCTTATCTATCACCTTACATCTTTGTCATACTAGTATCATACATTTGTGTTTTCTATCTTTTATTATGCATAGTTAAGACATCTTCAAAAAGGCCAAGATCTTGGATTAGTTGATCAGTTCATTTTCTGTTTCTAATTCATTAATTTATGGCTGTATTTTAATTCTTTACACATACATTGGTCTAGTTAATTTTTTGAGGTGTATAAAAATATATAGATAATAATGTACACTCATCTACCTTCCTAACTTAAAAATACATTATATATTCAAATGAAATCCATGTGTGCTGTTCCCCAGATTTCATTTTCCTCCCTTTCTCCCAGAGATATCCACACCTGAATATGGTCTCTATCATCTCCATGGTTTTTTAAATAATTTTCTTACCTATATATTTATCCATAAATCAATTGTAAATTTCTCAGTCTTTTCCCTCACTAAGCATGTGCACACTTGCACGTGTGTACAGATACACTTTGTTTCATTTTGGACAGTATATATTTAGGAGTGAAAGTTTTAGGTCATAGGGTACTTGTTACTTCAATATTACTAAATTGTCAAATTTTTCTCCAAAGTATAATATTTGCACAGATTTGTCCTCTCAACTGCAGAGAATTAGAGTTCTTCTCGCTTCATATCCTTGCCTTACTGTTGTCAAACTCCGTAGCTTTTGTCCACATCATTTCTCTCTTTTCATATAAATTTGCATTCCTATGATTATTAGTGAGATTGCATATATTTTCATGTTTATTGTTATGTTCAGCTCTTACTTTCTTGAATTAGCTTTTTATATATTTTTGCCTATTTTCTATTGGGTTGTTTGGTTTTTGTTACTGATTTTAAGAATTCTTTATATTTTTGGAACTTCCTTCTGTTGTGTTGATTATATTCATCACAAATACAACTTTTTTAAGACTGTGTTTTGTCTTTTGCTTTTTTTCAAAATGGTGCTTTGTCATATGTATAAAACTCAATATGAATGTAATCAGAGTTGTCAATTATTTCTTTATAAAAATACTCTGGGTTTGTAAAAGAAATCTTTCGGCCTCCAATGTCATGAAGATATTTTCTGATATTTTACTCTTTCACTCTTGTTTTCTTTAAATTTAATTGGTTAAATTTATAAATTTTTAATTTTTTCTGGAAGTAGTTCCTATACTTTTTCTTGATCAATTTTAAAAAGAAAAAATTAGATTCACAATGTTCTTGTCTTTATCCCACTAGTTTATACATACACTGCTCTCATTACTCCCTAAGTATTTTGTACATGAAGTTTTTATTTCTTATTTGTTCCTGGAACTATTTTGTAAAACTACTTTATTTAAAAATTATTGTTTATAATTTGTTTTAAACTACCTATCTATGTATTGCATAAGTATCACTGATTTTTTTCTTATAAAGTATATTATTGTTATCTGTGGACTATTTTATCTCAGGAAATTTCCTTTTAAATTGCTTTTTAAATTTTTGGTCTAGCCATGCTTACCAGTTTTCTGTTGGTTCTTAATATTCTAACCTTTATATCTCCCATCTTCTCTCCATTTGGTCTTTTTGTTCTTATTCACTGCATTTTGGGAGAGCTTTCCTAGTTTGCCTTTTACAAAACTGAATTCATTTTTCTGTAATTTCATTTCTGCTTTATTCCAAATCTGATTTTTACTCTGTGATCATATTTTATTTATGTTTTTACAATTTTTCCTTATTCCATCCCAGCTTTTTGCTACATTAGTTGTGGTCTTATCATCTCATCTTTTCTCTTTTATTTCATAGCATACAAATTTTTCTAGATCTTATTGAGAGGACTAAGCTGTCTTAAGTTCACTCCTTTTGAAGCAAACAAAAAAAGGAATCCTCTGTATCTTATATAGTAAGTCTGTTTTCACCTTGAAACCTGCAGAGACTTTTCATGGGCTTCATGTTTTCTTTCCTTTATTTAGAAGAAGGGTGGTCTAGGATGGATTATTGAGGATTACTCGGGGCTTCCCCCACTGACCTCCTGATTCTTCTGGTATATTGAGCAGAGAACTGCTAATGTACTACAGCCTTACGACTGGCTGTGTCTTATTTAGAGTGGATCTATTGGAGTAAGGAGATCTCCTACACTACCGTTAATTATGATTAGTCATTGCATAATCAAGAGTAGTAGAGTTTATTCTTTGATGACCAAACATAGAGGACAATTCTTTTCTTGCTAAAATCAATGAATGAGAAACTTTAATCTCCAGAATTCACTGTGTCCCTGGTTCTTCTATTTTCATCGCCTGACTTATCATCCCTCCATGTAAAGATTCCATTGTTCTATATATAGCTATGCCCTTAATTGCTGTGTATTTCTTCTAATAGTAACCAAGGGAGGTAACAATAGGTTATGTTGGAAAGCTCCTCCTAGGCAAATAGGTGGTGAATTATCTTCCTTTGTTTCATATACTACCTTTGCCTGGGAAGAGGATGTTTTCAGTAGGAGTTCTTGGCTAGAAATGTAGTATCAACTTTCCTGCATTGTTCAGTGTTATCTGTCTGAGAGATTTTATCCACACTTTGAATATTAAAAGTTTCTACTAGTATTTGGATGGCCATAACCTTTATTTTTCATATAAGGTACAGTGAAAAATGTCAACAAAAAATAATCCAAACTCTGTAAAATAATTCAAAGAGATTTATTATTAGCCATGTTTGAAGACCATGGCCTGGAGCCATGCCCAAGAAGCCTTGAGCAAGGTGGACTCACTGTGGTTAGGTTATAGTTTCATTTTACACATATCAGGGAGACAGGAATTACATGTAAAGTCATAAATCAATACATGGAAGGTGTACATTAGTTTGGCACGAAGAGGTGGGACATCTCAAAATGGGGGCTTTCAGGGTATAGATGGGTTTGAAGACTCTTTGATTTGTAATTGGTCAAAGAAATGAAGCTTTGTTTAAGAGTTTAGAATGTTTTAAGATAAGGAAGTCTGTTAATCAGAGATAAGCTACCGTCTTATCCCCAGACTCAAGTGATTTATTATGTAAATAGAGGACCTGCAGGTGTAGTTTAAGCTTTGTCTTGCATAGCCTTAGGCCTGTCAATGTCTTAGAAAGAGTATCTCCAAGAAGGGAGGGGGGCATGATGAGGCATGTCTGACCTCCCTTCTCATAGCCAGCAACTCAGTTTTAGTGTATCCCCTTGGCCAAGAGGGGGTCCATTCAGTCAGCTATGGGGGGAGCTTAAGATTTTATTTGAGTTCACAAAAGTTTGCATTTCTCTATATTTTTGACAGAAAATTGAAAGAGAGAGAGAGAGAATTGGTCGTCTAAGATTTGGACCCCTTTACACTCTTAAAAAATTCTTGAGAGGCCCCAAAAGTCTTTGTTCATGTGGTTTGTATCTATCAATACTTACCATATTAGAAATTAAAGCTGAGAAATATTCAAAATGTGTATTTATTAATTCACTTAAAATAACAATACACCCACCTCATATTAACACAAACAACACATTTTTATAAAAGATATATTTTCCAAAATAAACAAACAAAAAAAAACTAGTGAGAAAAATGGTATTGCTTCACAATTTTGCAGAACTCTATAATGATTAACTTCATGGAAGACAGTGGGATTCTTCTGCATTCAATCTGTTATTATATGTTGCTTTAATTAATGAATTGAAGAAAATCTGTCCTCACAAATACACAGTAGGAAAGGGAACCCCCTACTGATCCTTGGACCACACTGAAGTAACATTCAAAAATGGGCTCTTACATGTTGACTATGCCACTGTGTAACACAGGTCATCTGATTGCAAAAGAAAATTTTAAAATGGTTAAGTGATTTGCCTGGCCATCAATTAGTAAAAGCAAAACTTGAACTCAGAGGATCTGAATATAAAAGTCTTTCTTTCCTGCATCTAATTACATCGAAGCTGCATCTAAGTAAGAAATGAATCAGGCTCCATCTATGTTGCTATTTTAAATTTTGTGTTTGTATAGCTCCATATAACTGGATGATCTGAAACAGGTAGCTCAAATTTAAATTAATTTCAGATTTCAGAAACTAACCAACATTCAATAGTGCATGGTGTTTACATAAGACAAAAATTACAAACCTTTCACTTGTTCTCAATTGTCAAATTACAACAGAAGGAAAGAGAGCCCAACTTGTAAGCTCCTTGAGGAGGGAAAACCTATTCACCCTCCATTTGGTTCACCTGTATCTAGTTTACTGCAGGTACCCTGAATGGCAGAAGTTTAACAGGAAATTACAAAGGATAAAAGGGACTGTGTCCACAGGGAGGGAAGTTTTTAGAGTTACCGTAGAAAGGGAAAAGTGCAGGAATTGCTCCAGTTAAAGAAAGACACTGATGGTAAGATGGGATTTTGGAATTGGATTACCATGAGCTGGCTGGCAATAAAAACTTGATCACCAATAGGTAGATTATGGATAGCCCTTGGTGCTAGGTAGCAGAGTAATTGTTAAACTTTTCACTAAAGATGAAGTGGAATGGTAGAAAAGTGGAGGAAAATGCACTAGCAGATACAATGTATCAGGTATTTAAAAAAATGAGGAAAATAATAATTATAAAGACAATTGGGCTAAGTGTGGTGGCTCACACCTGTAATCTTAGCACTTAGGAAGGCTAAGGCAGGAGGATCACTTGAGACAGGAGTTCAAGGCCAGCCATGACAACAAAGCGAGACCTTCTCTCTCTCTAAAAATAAAATTAGCCAGACATACTGGTGTATGCCTATAGTCCCAGCTACTTGAGTGGCTGACGCAGGAGGATCACTTGAGCCCAGAAGTTCAAGGTTGCAGTGAGCTATGATTGGGCCACTGCACTCTAGCCTGGGTGACAGAGTGAGAACCTGTCTCAAAAAAAAAAAAAAAAAAATACAATCAAATTGAATGGCTACTGTTGGGGGCAATTAATGCTCTGGGGAAAGATAATGAAAGGCTAAAGCTGACTGATCTTCAATTATAAGCTAAGTATGGAAGCCAGAGGGCCTCCAGGGAAGCATATAAAGACTTTCACTTTGTATAGCAAGATAAGAGAAGGTAAGAACAGAGCAGAGTTCCTGTGAAGGTAAATTCTCAACCTAGGCAGTTCTGCTATGCCAAAGGTAGAGATCTAATGGTAAAGAATGAGACCTAGAGACATTGTAACAGAGGTAAAGTCCTGAAAAAGAGCAAAATGTTTTATGAACTGTCTCTTTAAACCCCCTTCCCAATCCTTTTTGGGAATTAAAACTTGCATCCCAGCCCAAGGCCAGTAATCAGAGGGGCAGAAGAGTGTTCGTTGTTCTTTGTTTTAAACCACATGAGATGGCTCAATGGAATTGTCCAGGGAAAGGGC
>VBSM01000483.1:8013883-8075657 GCA_008086735.1 Cheirogaleus medius
TCTTTGTTTTAAACCACATGAGATGGCTCAATGGAATTGTCCAGGGAAAGGGCATAAGGTCATCTTCACCAAAGATGAGGCTGACCGAGACCACGAACTAAAAGTTAAACAGCAATAGCCCAAAGCTAAAAACCCTTTAAAAGATCTGTATTTCTACTCAACAGGAGGATGATGGTACTTTAAGACAAGAGTCTGACATCCTCTTCATTTGCTGGCAAATTAATAAGCTTCTCTTTCCTTTTCCTCAAACCACTTGCCGTCATTTTTTGTTTGGCCATAGGGACAAGTACCAAACTTTTGGTAACAACATGAAATGGGCATATTGGGGTTGATAAACCAAAACATCTCAAATCCTCTAATTACATTAAACCCTCTAAAGTAGCCCACCAACCCCTATAAAAATTTAGCACTTCCTCATCACCTGAAGGCAATGCAGAGGCCCCTTTTCCACAAGACAACAGAAACCCCTCTCAGGATCTGTCACTACCTACTCCCCTGGGCACCAGGCCAACATATGGAGTTAAGATACAACTAGATCCTGCCACAGAAGTGCTGGGTCTGCCAAGGGAGGAAAGAAGCTTACCACAAGGAGTCAACATGTCCCAGAAAGAAACTAGGGAGAATTGTGACTGAATTCTGAAGGGACGGGTGGGGCAGAATATAAAAATGGATAAGAGAGCATTTATTGACAAGAGAGCCTTCTCTAAGGAGACTGGAGTAATACCCTGGCAAGGACCTTGGAAGAACTGTAAATGTTCTTCTGGATTAGCTTACAAAAACTGAAAGCAATGACCCAAACTAAATGAACTTGAAATGTCAAAACATCATGGCAGGCAGTAAAAGGTTCAGAGAAGTGGGCATGCCAGCATTTATATACTGTGTAAGTCTGGGAATACACGAGATGAATACATCCTGTGGGAAGGCCCAGAGGGCCCTTCAATTACCAAAGCAAGTGAGGTGGGTACCAGTGTCGCTGAGAAACTAAGAGGACACATTCTCTTATAGATTAAAGCTGTAGTAGGAGATGCTGTTTTAGAACTGGGCTCAATGATAGCAATGTGGATGACAGGATCCCTCCCACCTGCCCAAAGTGGCCACTAATTAACCATGGAGTGCAAAAGATAGGCCCAATTATTATACTAAGTGTCAAAGACACAGTAGCATTTGGGGGACTTGATCCACAGGGAGCTATGAAGATGATTAATAGAACGTGGTGTTCGTAGTGGCAAAATAAGTGAGTGGATAGCCTGCAGTGATGTTGCTGGACCTGAAACAAAAACAATTCAAGAAAGGATAATCAAGAGGTCGAAAGCAGCCACCATAAAAAAAAAAGTCACAATCCCTTGCCCAGTTTCCACGTTGGCACTAGTTTTCCAACTCAGAGCCCACTAACTTAAGGGGAGATTAATTTTCTAGAAGAAATGGACCTGCAACACCATAGTAGGTGTCTATGGTAAAGATTATCCCAAAGGGACCTGCTGCCACTTGCTCACATAACTGTAGCCTCTGGAAAGAGAAATTTTGAGAACTACTGTATACATTAAACATTGATCTTTGATCACCCAAAACATCCCCATGGCCTCCCTGTTAAAGCAGGGACATATGGGGGTCTGGTCATGAATCATAATCTGGCCTCAGGTCCAGCTCACAGCAGGTCCTCTGGGTCCACAGACCCTCTATCAGTCTTCTCAGCAGTAACGTTTTTTTTGAGACAGAGTCTCACTCTGTTGCCCCGGCTAGAGTACCGTGGCGTCAGCCTCGCTCACAGCAACCTCAAACTCCTGGGCTCAGGCGATCCTTCTGCCTCAGCCTCCCAAGTAGCTGGGACTACAGGCATGCGCCACCACGCCCGGCTAATTTTTTCTATATTTTAGTTGGCCGATTAATTTCTTTCTATTTTTAGTAGAGATGGGGGTCTCGCTCTTGCTCAGGCTGGTTTCGAACTCCTGAGCTCAAACGATCCGCCCACCTCGGCCTCCCAGAGTGCTAGGATTACAGGCGTGAGCCACCGCGCCCGGCCAGCAGTAACGTTTAATTGATTGCATATAATGGTTTGCCCACCTGACTCCCAACTTTGGTTGATTGTCTGTGGGGTAGGAGAAATCATAGCATAGAAAATCAAGTGGCAGCCAAGTGGCCCCAACCAAAATAGTAAGTCAAAAATAATATCACATTCCTGGCGAATCGCAGAGATTAGTGCCATCTTTAAAGACCTAAAAGATGTAGGAGTGGTAGTCTCCAATATATCTCCAATAAAATGTATTAGTCTGGTCCCTACAAGAGTCAAATGTATCCTAAAGGATGATAGATCACTGCAACCTCACCCAGACAATAGCCCCAAGTGTAGCTTCTGTGCTAGATGTACTATTTGCTAGGGCATATTAACATGGCTTCAGGCACATGTACACAAACATGAATCTAACAATGTATCCTCTATCCTTATCAGAAAGGGGAATCAGAAACAATTCATGTTCACTTAGATGAAGAGTGAACAGTTTTGCCTGACACTATGTTATCTGTCCTGAATTCTGTCGTGTTATAGTCCAAAGAGGTCTGGAAGTTAGGCATACAATGAAGCATTACTCTGGTCCACTTTATTGATGAATTTATACTAATTAGAGCAGATAAACAAGAAGTTTGCAAGTGCTTTGGAGTCCTTAGTAAGACAGACATTACAGAAAGAGGAGGCACTTCCTATGAAGATTCAGGGGCCTGATGCATCTGTAAAAGTTGTAGTAGTCCAGTGGTCTGGGGCATGCTAGGATATGCTTTGCAAAATAAAGGACAAATTATTGTATCTTATGTGACCTACCACAAAGAAGAAAGCACAAGAGCTGATAGATCTCTTCAGGTTTTACAGGTAACATATCCCTCCTAGAAATACTGCTCCCACCTATATACTAGATATAAGGAAATCCTGTCGGCTTTGAATAGGACAGTGCTGGAAAGGGTTGTGCAGCAGGTCCAAGCTGCATGTAAGACCATATTTCCTGGAAGATATAATAGAATAGGAGACAAATGTGAAAAAAGATGTGTGAGATAGAAGTGTGAGAGGCCCCACTTAACATCACTCCAAGTAACCCACTATTTGAGCTTCCCATCCCCCAATTCCAGATGTTGTGGGCATAGGGGGATAGATGCCCGGTTCACAAAGAATACATCCATCTGGGGACACAGCAGAAGTCTCATTAAAGTTTCAGTTACAGCTGCTGCCCAGACACTTAGGACCCCTCATGCCAAGAGACCAAAGCCAAGAATAGAAGTCGCCATTCCTGGAAGGAGTAATTGGCCCTGATCATCAAGAGAAAGTAGAAATCCCATCACAGTAGGGGCATTAGTGGCGTAGGGTAGGCACCCAGGTGATTCACTTTGATAGCTCTACTTATTCTCAATTTTGGTGGTTCATGAGCAAGAGCTATCGTGCTGGCCTGAGAGGAGCATGGTGGCTGGGGGCTCAGATCCCAAAAGTATGAGGGCCTGTGTCAGAGCCACCTGAGCATGGAAGAGGTGCCAGCTGAGGATGAGGGACTCCAGAGCGGAGAGTAGAGGAAGAAGCTGACAAGTGACGGCTGTAGCTACAAGACCGGCTCAAGTGTGGGGAGGCTGTTGTTTGTCCCACTCACCTTCTCCTAAGTTACTCCCAGGAAAAGAGGTCTACCAGAATCCTTGAGGAAATGCTCCCAAAATTTACACAAAGAAATAGATATGAACATCTCAAGTGATGTTCTGAAGCAGAAGCTCTTATGCATCACCTAGATCTCCCTCAGTACTAAAGGACATAATCCTCAAGCTTCTCGGAGTGTTGCTGGGTAACAGATCCAATCCATCTTATCCAGTCTGCCATCATCAGTTAAAAAAAAAGAAAAAAGTTGACATTTTAACTCTCCACTTACTGCCTCTATAATTGGTTACAACTCCTGATTGAGTAGGGCTGTGGTCCTAATCTCGGTTGACTATCGAGAAAGTAGCCCAATTGCTTAGTATCTGGTATAAGCAGGAATTGCACTCACCTGGAGAGGTACCTTGCCAAGGCCACACTCCTTCCTAGGCGGAGCCTGCATCCAACCAATGATCCACACTGTGGCATAAAGCCCCAGCTTCCCCTCCCAAGCTAGGGCTAACATGGAAGGGCCATCCCAGTTTAGAGCTCTTTATCAGTTTAGCTGAGAGCTTTGCTGGAACTGCAGCATAGCCTGACTTCTCCCTCTGCCCATCTTGCTTTCTTTCTTTCTGCTGCAGAGCTTGATCCTACAAGCAGTGCCTAATAAACTCTCTGCACGTTAATCTCTATTTCAGAGTCTACTTCCCTGGAAAGATGAAATACATGACCTACTACTTGCACCTTACAATCATTTATTTATTTAGTATATATTTTTAAATTTGAATAGCTATTGTGTGCGTGGCATTGTGGTCAAGGCAATGATGCACAACACAAGCATAAAACATGGATTTGTAAAGAGTTTACATTCAGGTCAGGGAAATATCATACATACACAGAGAGTAAGACAATGTTTTATAAAATACCAAGATAGTGGTGACCAGGAGCTCTGACCTCTCAGGAATGAGAGTTTGGGTCACATCACCAGGTAAATCCACCAGAATCCTAGAGGAGCTGCTTGGTAAGTGTGAGAAGAGAGTTTAACTGTATACAGTAAGTCCCTAATTGCACAGGAAAACAGCAAAAATTACTATCTCTTTTGCTGGGAAGATGTGGACTGCTATGCAGTTCCCTTAGTGGAGCCTGCAGTGATCCCCTTGTGACAGTGTGGGTGAGTCTGTCCATTTTAGAGGTGAATTATTAGCAAGCTCATCTTGACATTTATCCTCCCACATGCTTAAAAAAATCCATCTTATCCAGTCTGCCTTCATCAGATAAAAAAAGAAAAAAGCTGACATTTTAACTCTCCACTTACTGACTCCATAATTGGTTCCAACTCCTGATTGAGCAGGGCTGTGATCCTAATCCCAGTGGACTATTGAGAAAGTATCCCAATTGCTGAGTATCTGGTCATTATTAGTGGGGAAACAGGTTTGTTTTCCAATTAGATGTAGGTAATCAGCCCTATTCGTCTAAGATGGATCTCTTTTGAAAGAAGCATTTATTCTATCTATGGACTATGTATGATCTTTAAATTTGAAGGTTATGCTTAGGATAGCAGGATTATTTTAAGAATAAGTATTTGAATCCAGCTACAGTCTTGAAAGCCTATCCTTAAATATTTTGAGGAAAGCAATTTCTGTTCTTTTTCCAATTTCTGTATTTTATTAAAGAGAGATTTTTTTCTTTCTCTTTTTCACACACACACTGACACTCAAGATAGAATTTTCTATATGTACACTGACTTGTGCACATATAGCACATCTATTAGCACATTCATTAATTAAACCTTATTTGCATAGTTTTTGGTACATACCCTTAAAATATCGAGAAAGCATAGTATTCTGAGAATTGTGATTCTATTAAAGCACTAAAGGAAGACTTTTAATAGGAAGGTAAGAATACAGAACAAAAGCACAAAACAAAACTTAACTCCTGCTGAAGTCAGCGAGGACCACATAAACTTAGGAGATCTTGCTTAAAACAATGATTAGTATGAATTAAACATGACTTTTAATAATGCCTGTACACTTTGTAATTCTTCCTAAAAAGAGATCTTAGAAAATTATGTCTTCAGTTACTGTATCAGTGGGGCCTTAATCCAGAAAGTAGAATCATTAGGTGTGATATGGACATATAAAATTATCATAGGGGCTAGATCACACATAATTGTTGAAAGTGGTTGAAGAAGTCTGCAGACAGCTGTTGCTGTTGCCTTGGCTTATGATCCAGAAGTTGTCGTAGATCATCTGGGCTGGAAATCAAGAAAAATTCCGGATGTGAACCAGCACATAGCAAGGACCAACTGGAACCTGCAAGGAAAAATCAGAACCCACATCTGCCTCTCATGGCCTCAAATCTTGATGACATGGGTGAGCTACAGAAAAAGCTGATACCCTTTCCACAGACCTGCACATGTGCCTAGTCCAGGACTTGGAGAAGCTGAAGGATGAGATCTGATGGGAGTTGGAGAAACTACAAGCCTAGCTATTGGCTCCTAGCCCAGCCACTGGCCACAGCCTGGGCACAGGGCTTGCCCAGCAGATCTGTGACAATGTGTATGAACTGCAGGGATGTCTAGAACTCTACAGCATCCTTCAAGGTGTGATGACTGCTGCTTTACTTTCACCTTCCAAATCTAGTGCAAATTTCTCTTGTGGCCAATCCTAATCAGGAGCCATAGAAGTGCATTTTCAGAAATGTATCACCAGCTCAGTCAATTTGATATTGAACAAAAGATGAAAAGATGAGAGCCCACTCCTTGTCCACTTTTTACTCTAATATACTTCTTTTAAGCAGATTTAACTTCCAGATAAACATGTTAAAACATGTTACAACTATAGCTTTCACAACCAAAAGACAAAACTCTCTGTAATGGTCCCATGTTCACACTCTCCCTTTGATATTCTATAACTCAAATATTGAACTTTGAAGGTAACCACCATTAACATGCCTTAAATTGGATAGTAGTCAAATGGAATGGGGGGAAAAGAATTTTTGTACACAGACACATGCATGTATAGACATGTATCATATAACAATGTTTTGGTCTGTAATGGTGCTCCCATAAGATTATAATGAGGCTGAAAAATTATTAGTGTAGCCTAAGTGTACAGTGTTTATAAAGGCTGTACTAGTGTACAGTAATGTCCTAGGGTTTACTATTTGGGTAGGTAGAGTCACTTCCAATGACTTTCATTTGGCCTGTCTTATAATAGCCCCAACTGTGTGGGTTAGGGAATCAATAGCCAGATTCTGCCTGTTGTTGAATATATTACTCTATCTATGAATTTATAACTGGGGAAATAACCTCAGTGTAGGTTTGGGGACTCACTGTTCAATGAAAACAAGCCAAAACTGTTCACCTTGCTTCCACAGGCCTTTCCTCTGACTGTTGGGCATAGTAATGTTCTGTGTCTCCAAAAATTAAAGTCAGAGCCAGTGACCGACAATTCCTCTGAGAAATGGCCACAAGTCCTTCTGGGGAAAAGCTGAGAAAGAACAATTGCAGTGTAAATTTTTGGCTATGGGGCAGGATCCTTCCTCATGCATGTTCTGGCCTCCCCTTCATTCAGCAGCTCTAAGTTTGTAAATTAGCTTCATTCTGGGAAGTGGTTGAGAGACAAAATGGTTATAATGTTTTAGAGTTAGATTTCCATTCACTGGAAGAGATTTTTACCACTTATACATATGAAATAATATTTTTAAAGTCTGCCAACCTATTTCTGTTCTAGTGACACACTACTGACCAACTTAAACATCTCTGTGAAGACAACTACCTTGTCTCTTACCATGAAGTGCCACAACTTGGTACCTGTCACTGCAGGATTCCATGGTCCTCGCTGAATTTAGAGAGTAGAGTTTGATTGCAGCAGTTTCCACTGGTATTTCTGGACTACAGAGAATAGCCACTCCAGAGCTCCTTCACAAATATATTCTGCAAAGCCTTACTGAGAGAACATCCTGTAGACGTAGGGAATAGGCAAGTGAGCAGGTCCTCTCCAGCATTCCAGCCTTGGCCAGGTACCGTCATCTCCAGGGTGCCAAGGAAGTTCAGTCCTCTAACCAAGATGGCTGTTAGAGCCACTCCCAGCTGCTCAAGCTAATATATTGAATCTACAATCTCATCTAAGTGCACCCATGTCAATAAATTCATGCTAATATGGTTTTTTGCCTTTATGCAACACCCTTAGGATCCATTCCCATACATGTTCCCAGGTATGGCAATATAAATTATAAAAAATCTTGCATTCATTTTGTTTTGCCTCATGAACAATAATTGTGTTTGTCTGATTGTTTGTCGTTATGGGTAATCATTTTATTTGTTTACCCTGGTAGGTGGCCCTGGAGCCTGCCAAGACTGGATTGCGGAGAGAGATCTAGAAGCACCGAGAGGCGCTCTGAGGATGGCCAGCAGTCCCCAGATAGGCAATTAACACGGTGGGGAGGGGCGTGGGCAATACAGGGTTTTCAGGGAGCAACAATGAGAGTTACCCACCGCAAAAGCTGGTACCCTTTGCCACAAGCCATACTGATCCAGAAAGCAAAGAGCTGCAGGAGGAGATCAACCCAGAAAGTGCTGGAGAAGCTGCACACCCTCCTGCTTCCCGTGCCAATCTTGGGGGCCAGCAGGTCAGTGAGAACATGTGTGGCCTGCAGGGGTGCCTGGAGCCCACACAGACACTAGGGCATAAAGCCTGCTTGTGCCTTCCAAATCCCGTGCAGATTTCTCTGGTGGCCAACCCTAAACTAAATCCACACAAGGAAGAGAATTCAAGAAAACATGCTTCCAGCTTCATTGACTTGATACAGTGGGGAGAAAAACCCATCACAGTTATATATCCACGTTAATGTGGATTTGTACTCACGCATAGGGTAACACTCAGCAAGAACCTTTTTTTCTGTTTCATTTTGAACCTGATTCATATGAAGTGTCAAATTCTGGCTACTGCTTTCTCACTGTCACGCTGAGTTCTGATTGAACCCCTTTATTTTCTTGCTTGATTATTGGATAAAGCATTTGTGTGGTTTTCAAAAGAAATAATACAGAGCTTAAGATTTGAATTGCCAGTGAAAATCTTTGACTGTGGGTAGTTTTCCAGATTGATAAGTGGCCTCAATCATCTTCAGAATTCTCATCAATCTACATCATGATCATTTTCGCACGTGGATTTCAAAAGCGCATTTATGTGCTGATGTAGCCTACCAAGGAGAAAAATTTCTCAGATATACAAGGCATAGTTTAGCACAAAAGATGAGATCCCTTGCTGTACCCTCAAGCGTGGCTGATATATTATTGAATGCTTTATTTATTCAACTCAAACAAAGCTTCAATTTGTCACTAATATTTTCATTGGAAATATCAGAAGATGGGAACTTTTTAGGTCTAATATCAGGTCCAATATTACTATGTTGGAGAAAGTTGATTGAAAGAAGGAGTCTGGATCTTCTAGAGATAGAACTTTACAGGGTATTGGGAGAACAAAAGGTCAAGGCAGAGAGAATTGTAGAGGTGATGGAGGAGCCTAAGCACCCCCAATCCACATTGAACCACCCCAGTGCTGCCACTATATTCCTGGCTTGCTGTTCTCCAAGCCATTATCCTTTGATGTGCCTAACTTTCCACTTAGTAAAGAATAATGACTTGCCTCTGATGGACAGGCAATAGAAAGCAAGGCAAATCCGAACTGAAGTCTCTTCATTTACATTTCATCAGCAACTCTGAGAAGCTGGCAAGAGGGAAGGAGGAAAAGGGAGCTATCAGCAAGGAAGTGGTCCATGATTATAACTCCTTGATATACTAGACAAGTGACTTTATAATATTTTAGGTTCTCTACTTCTTACAAAGTCTTGAACATAGTAAACAACTCAATTAAGTTTCGTTGAGTTGAAAACATGGAGGTGATTTGCAAATGTCTGAAAAGGGATCATTCATTTTTAGGATTTCATGTTCTTGCATAGTTTCAGATTTGAATCTCTAGTGCATTTAATGGGGGAAAGATATAAATGGCCACTTTCATCCTATTTCTGTAGGTTAGATGGAAGGGAGTTAAAGGTGGAGGTGGGAAGAAGTGTTTTTTGTTTTTTTTTTATTTCATTATATTATGGGGGTACAAATATTGTTAGGATTACATATATTGCCCCTGCCAACACCCCCCCCCCCCCCCCCCGTGCTAGTGCCTCAAGTATGTCAACCCCCTGGAGGTTCGTGTCACACCCATTATGTAAGTATACACTCTTGTGGAGGCTGGGGAGTAACTAGCTTTTGTTGCCCTTTCCAGCTAGTCTGCTTATCTAAGGGACAGGCACAGGTAGACAGCAAAACAAGTCACTAATTCTTGACAATTGTGTTTCTTCAGTAGAGCAAGTACAAAGTTTCCCGCACTTAAAGACTTCCTAAAAACAGGTAGATGTTAATAAATACATAGTCTTATGTCTATTTCTGGTCTAACTTGGGTCCTAAAATGACAATTTTAATAAGTATTATGACTCCCCCATTTTTGCACATAAATAAAAAAATATGTGATTAAGGGTTATACTGCCTAAGTATTTTTTAATGAATTATCCAAATCAGTCAGTATTCAATATCAGCTATCACACCTATATGAATTTGGATGGTGCAGAAAAATAGTAGATAGAAATCACTTGCAGTAATTCTTCATGAGGTCATTCTTATTTATATATATGTAAACATATAAAAATATATAATAAGTGTAAAAATATATATAATACATGTAAATATACATGTCATTTCTTCATATCTATTTTTCTTTATATTTTGAATTTCTAGGATTTTTCTGCTTTGGAAGATGGCTAAAGTTTGTCTCAAATCAGGGATTGTTTGAATTATTTAGATACTTTCACTGGAAGCCAAAAAATAGCTGAAATCCTGAATATAATAAGATGATCTGCTCCTCATCTCTCTGTCCCAACCACCTCAGTAAGTCTACATTCTTCCAAATAGACGTCTTTTTGAAAAAGCCATTACATCTGGATCCCTATCTATGACTTTCCTCACCTGTGTGACTGGATCAACTGTGATGGTCATTAATTTGTTTAGAAGATAAACCAATTCAGGTGGGAAAAAGATCAGTTAAATCAATAGTCTGACTAACATGACTAATTTTATTTTTTATTTTATTTGGCTTTGAGATTGGATTGTACAGAGAAGGTATTTTGGAAAAATGGCCTTAAAGGATTAACATGGGTTCTGTCAAGGAGACTCTTACAATAACAAACATCTTTTTGCTAAACAGAGAAAGAGGGTTATCTTTTGATGGTGGTTGTTTCCATTCTATGAAGTAAATGAGCAAGAATGTCAGACAGTCCAAATCTGTGGACAGAATCAGGTCCCAAGACACCTCTCAGAGTTCTCAGCCCCAGGCCAGGGATGACTGGGCAGCTCTACTGCCCAAACCCAGATGAAGGGAAGGAACTGCTGAACCCACAGGGGTTAAGTGACATCTAACAGAAACTAGGAATAAAATGAATCCTATAAACCATAATATCTCATACATCTGGATTAATTCCTCTGAGGATTTTCTTTTGCTAAGTTCTGAAAAGGGATTCCTCTAAGGGTAACAAATGTTCACAAACTGCAGATCTTTTAAAGAAATAATTACTTGGCCCACACGAGGCCTAAGAGGACTGTCTGCCCGTCTCTGTTCGGCATCACCACCACCTCATAGATTAATGAATTCTGTGCCCTCCAACCGCCTCATTATGTCCCTCTGTTTTATGCGAGTAGCCAAATGTATCAGAATTCATTTTAATGAATGTGAGTCATTCCTTATTTTTTATGATTTAGACTCACTGGTTTGTAAGTAAGCCATTAACTAAGCTAAAAATAATAGATAAAACCTGCTGGAAAACCTGTGTAGTAAAAGGACTACTTTGCCAAGAGCACCAAAGAAAGTGGTGGGGAGAATAGGAGTTATAGTGGTAGAAAAAGAGGAAAATCCTCCCCCTACCCCATTTTTTAAGGTTAATAAACAGTTCTGTTACCAGAAAACTGAATTTTATAGTGCTGTGGATTCACAGAGCCAAACAGTCTTGTGACCATATTCAGAACCACACTCAGTCTATTTTATAGTAAAGAATTCAAAATATCCATGTTTGTTTTCTCATAGAAAAAGAAGGCTCAGTTTTTCTGGTCATGATGCCTCTCCCAGATTCTGGAGTTTAGCATCCCCAAAAGGAGCAATAGGAATCTGTGGTCTGAATTAGGTGTTTCAGTATTTTAGCAGCTTCTTCTGCTAAATGATAGCTTCTTCTTAGTAGTTATTAATAGTTTCCAATAAAATGCAAATTTCAGAAAACTCCTTTCCTTAAAGAGAAAGTCTAACTCTATAAATGTATGTTTGGTTTACTGTCTGCCCTCCTCCTTAGAATGTAAGTTCTACGAGAGCAGGGGAGTTGCTTCATTCAATGCCATGTCCTCAGTGCTTAACTAGGGAGGGTTTGGCACATAGTGAGTTATCAACAAATATTTGTCAAATAATTGGCCAGAATATGAGGTTATCATATCAAAACTGGCTACAAAAAAATAAGTTCATATAAGTCAAAAACTTGGGAACTAAAGTTTCCCTTAACTGGACTCTATGATATGGTTATTAAATATAGAGCTTGTAAATGAAAAGGGGAGAAATTAATTCCATGATTTTAATTTGAAATGTGCAATTTAAATGGACTTCTGAGGTCAGATTTATTTTAAGATAAAATGCCACGAACTCTCATTATATTGATTAGCTTCTTTGGCCAACTAGTCTCTATAATGACATAAGTCAAATGCATTAGCAGGTTCATTCATTCAACAAATTAGTATTAGAACTCCCTCTATCAAAGGCTTTTTGCTAAGTATAAAAGATAAAAAGCTCAACAAAACAATGGTCTTCTCCCCAGAATAGCTTGTGGTCCAAAAGAGATATGATAAATCAAAATTGTAGCTGTACATAATTACTGTGATAAATGCTCATGCATATTGCTGCCTGAGTTGAGAGGGTCACACTAATGATTGTGGTGGGTCCAGGGAGTACTTTAAAGAGATGATGCTAGATCTATGTCTTGAAAGATAAGCAGAATTTGATAAGAAGAAATGGAGAAGGACATTCTAGGCAGAAGGGATTAAATGTTGAAGGTTGACCTGAAACATCACAATGCAATTTGAAAGCTGCAAGTAGTTTTATGTGCCTAAAAGAAGATCAGCTCCAATAAAAGTGGGGAGACAATCTCATGCTTCTAATGTGCACAACCTTCACCAGTCTTCAATAATCATCTTGCTGGGCCAAGATAGGGAGCCCACAAGATATATAGATAAACTCCTGCTTCTGTTGTTGTTATTTATTTTGAGTGTCATTTATATATTAAATTATAAAGAAAAAACATTTTTTTCTCATTTTTTTGTTTTTAAGACATTGTGTCCTGGGCATTTTATCTGAGTCACCTGTTGAAATGGGCATTGTCAAATTTACTTACAAATAAACCTACATAAAGCTGATGCTACTGCAGGAGCAGTTTACCGTACACTTCAGAATGAGCTTCACTGAGAGAACATTGGGCCAATATTGCCACACAGGACTTCTTCCAATCCAGCTTAGCAGTATCCTGATCATGAGCTGGTCACAAACTCCAGAGCAGTCTGTCTATCCCTAATATATATGCTCAATCTCTAAATTTTCACTTGTAGTTATTACTGCAATTTATATGTAATAGAAATGAATGAAAAAGTCCATTACCTTTAGTTATTTGTGAATCATAAAATTATAAAGCTATATTTAATGAGAAGTGTGTTCAAGCAGGAAAGAATGTGACAAGTATAGCTAATTGGCATCAGATAATATGAAAAGAAGGTGATGAAGACGGAGTAGGAGGGAGAAGAGAGGAGGAGGAGGTGGAGGAGTGACCATGAGGGATGGCGACCTGCATCATGGAGCCGGAAGTAAAGCACATATGTGGTGTCATGGTGTCATGGAGGGAGATTACTGGACTGGGGAGGGAGGCAGATAGCTTCATGGAGGACCACGGACCTGAAAACTATGGGGATAGATTAAAAGGGGTTTAATCATTGGAGAGGCATGCACAGCTCTTCTTTGACAATGTAAAAGTTGAAAGAAAATGCTACCAGCAAAGTATAAAACATATATCTCCACTAAATAAAGTTATTTTCAACATTTTCTTTCACTAAAGTTTACTGTCACATAACTTGACATTATACACTACTGGGTAAAGAATTTAAAATGTTTCTCCACTCTCTTCGATATAATTATTCTTGCTAGGAATAGCTATATACATATAAAATGGAATAATATTTTTGTATAATATTCTAGTGGATACATATTTCTTTAAGTGTCCATGAGATTTCTAAGCAAATAGAAGAATTTCATTTTCTTGTTATAGAATACATTCATGCCTCCCAATACATATACGTGTGGATGGAAGCAACATCACCAATTGTTTTGTTTTCTTTTAATGCAGGAGTTGGAAGGAAAAGCTTCCCTTCTTTCAGGCAGGTAGGTGCTTTTGTACTAAAAACATTTGTTGAAGCATTTGTAAAAACCCTCTGTTTAATTAAGTGCATTTTTTGTCACAATGAGTAAAACAGCAGAGGCAGGGTTTTTCAACCTAAGAAAAAGTAAGAAAATAATAAATAAAAACAGCAACATAAAAGCTGGTCCTCTATCCACCCACCTAGGCAGAGAAGGAAAACAAACAATGACAACTAATTAGTATTGGCCCTGGTACTGTTCTAAGAAGCCAAAATGAAACACCCACAAAAGAAAATGGTTCCTTGTTCACTGCATCGAGTTTGTTTTTACTTTTGAATGATGAATAAGTAAGAATCAAAAGATTAAAGATAATACAGGAAATATGAACATGAAATGGGGTTGTAACAGGAGACTGTTTAAATTGTCCTTAGTCCACAAACAAATCTGTAAAATTCCAAAGTGAAAATTTTAGAACGTTCCTCTATGAGATTTTCCAAAGTGAATATTTCACACTTCCCTTTATCAAGTGATTTGGCAGGATGAATCAAATTTTTAAAATAAGTGAAAAAAGGAAGGGAAATAATATCCAACTATTCTGCATGACCTAACACAACAAGGTTGAATTTTGCTGTTGTCTTGAGGTGAAAATCCAGTTACTTCATACAATCTCCTGGCAAACCTCACAAATAATTTACTTTCTGTTTTCTTTGTCAACAAGCTGACAGACCATGGGCAGTACACAGAAGTCCTCTGAAAAGCTTTAAGACTGGATGTTTTTGGTAAGTGTGTCAAATTTATTTGACAAATTTATCACTTTCACCTCCATTTAAATCTCTATTTCCAATGTCCTCATCTGTTTGCACTTTGTTCCTCTTTGGTCCTATCCTTTCCCCGGTCCAGTTGAGAAACCGACAAGTCCAAGTGGAGATGAAATCTGAAATTTTTAAAGAACAGACACAAAAGCATAGAAGAGCAATTTATTTTGTGGTTCCAACAGAAGAGTCAGTTTGGAAGAAGAATAAATTTAAGGTGACATATTTGGGGATGGATTAATTGGGAGATGGTGTAAAAAAAAAATATATATATATATATATATATTTCAATTCCTTTTCCAGCTTAAAGTGAGAGGATACTAAATTAAATATAATTATTTGTATTTTATGAACAATAATAGCAGAGGTTCCTTTTCTTTACGAAAGATGAAATAAGGGACAAAAACAGTCTTATAAATGAAATGGCCTCACACAAATCCAGGCACCCAGTCAGTGCTCAACAAATATTGATCAGTGCTGCTGATCAGGAAAGAAACCTACTTACAACAAGCCCAAGGGGACTCCGGGGAAAATAGCAGTGTCTTGTTTGCCAGATGTAGGCTGGGCCCCCTCCAGTGCTGTGTGAGTGTAACACAATAAGAGTAGCGGCAGCAGTGAACCTAAACTTGGAATTCTTACTGAAATTCAATCACAGCTATGACCAAAACACAACTCCTGGACTGTTGTATATCCGTAAGTGACAGCGGGCTCAGGTTTTACTCTCAATTCAGGTTAATTATCAAACTAAAAAGGTTCTTATTCCCCATCCCATTTGTTCTGTACCACCATTTTCTCTCAGAGTTTTATCAACTCGTCCCTTCCCAGCTGTGAAAATCTTGGCTCTCTGCTATACTAGTTAGTTCCCACTTTAGAGGACTTGTAGAAAACATTTATTTGTTTGTTGACATTTCTCTTTATTTTAACTCTTATAGTAAATGCTTCTCACTATTGGCAGACAAACAATATTGAAGGCATTGGGGAATTTTTGCCCTTTGGAGTGAGTAACAAGTGTAAGTTGCACTCTGCTGCAGGGAGTGGGAAGAAATGATGCTGAGCATAAGCTGCAGCCATCAATCATTTTCATAAAGGAGAGATCCATTCTTCCAAAACAGAGGTAGTATTTTGAATCTTGCCACCAGCCCAGGTATGAAAAGGAGAAACTGGAACTAGCAGACTACATAGTGTGAACTATGAACCTAACTCAAAGTGGAATCACCCAGAGCATACCTTTGAAGGATCAAGTTATCTTTGAGAAGTTCAGTTTCCACTGAAATTAGGAATACTATATATTCCATGATGTTATCATAGCTTAAAGGTAGGAAACAGTCATGTAAATTTTAGAAAATTGTTAATATTTTGCACTGAAAAATAAGTACGACTGTTGTGCAAAGAGCCACCTCATTTCAAGTCCAATGTAGTGTATGCTTGGCTACATCTCCTCTGAAAAGTTTCCTTTCATGTAACAGTTTTAGAACTACTTACAAATTCTCTTTATCATCTACAGATTTCTATTCTGAATATCCTCAATGCTGGAGACCGTTTTCAATTCTGAGAAGCAACCAAGTACCAATAAATGTACCATATGGTTCAAGGTTAAAAAAGTGTGAAGCCATAAAGTAAAGATCAAACCACAGATGTCTACAGGGACCGGGTAGATAAAGAAGCAGGCCAGATATATGCATGCATGACAACATTGTAGGAGGGGTGTGGCCCACAGAGAGAACCAGAGCATTCACACCCAGGTACACAGCAGAGGTTGTGTTCCTAGCCCTTTATTACCCTGTGAGATGCAGACATGATATTAGTAGAGAGGAAAAAATATCTTGACATTTCAATATCCAGTATTACTTTTCTATTTCTGCATAACAAATTCCCACAAACTTGGTGGTTTAAAGCAATAGAAATTCATTCTTTCATGGTCCTAGAGGCCAGAAGTCCAAAATCAAGGTGTCAGTGGGGTTGGTTCCCTCTGACAATTCTGAGGAAGTAACCATTCTATGATTCTGTCTAGTTTCCAGTGGCTGTCAGCAACCCTCAGTGTTCCCTAGCTTGGGGATTGCATAGCTCCAATCTCTGCCTCCTTCTTCACAAGGCCTTCTTTGTTTCCTTGTGTCATTGCCTTCTTTGCCCACCTTTATTCAAAATGATCTCCTCTTGAGATCCTTACCTTAATTATATGCAAAGACCCTATTTCCAAATAAGATCAGATGCTGAGGATATATCAAGTGCACACATCTTTTGGCAGCCACAATTCAACCCATTCTACTTGGCAACGTAAAACAATACAAATTGATTATCTCACAGTTTCTGTGGGTCAAGAGTCTTGCATGGGTTAGCAAATCTTCTTCTCTGTATCTCACCAAGCCGAAATCAAGGTGTTGGCCAGGACTATAGTCTAATCTAGGTCCTCTAGGTCCTCTTCCAAGCTCACTGGTGTTGGCTCAATTCCGTTCCTTAAGGGAGTATGGCTTAGGTCCCATTTTTTGCTGGCTGTCATTCAGGAGTTGCTCTCAGCTCCTAGATGCTGTTTGACATCCTCTGTCATGTGGTCCTCTCTAAAACAGGGCAATTTACTAAGTCAAGACCAATAGGAGACAGTGTGTAGCTTTGAATCTGTCTGACAGCTTCTGTCTGACCTCTAGACTAAGATTTAAAGGATCTACTTAATTAGTTCAGGCTCACCCAGGATAATCTTCCTTTTGATTAACTCAAAGTCAACTGATTAGGGACCTTAATTCCATATGCCATGTAACATAATTTAATCCCAAGAGTGATATCCCATCATAATCACAAGCCCCTCACACTCAAGGTGAAAGGATTACACAGGTGAGTGCAGTTAAGGTGGGAATCTTGAGGGCCGTCATAGACTTCCACCTTCCACAATGAGCTCTATTTAAAATAAAAATTGCACTCTGAGAGGCCGAGGCGGGTGGATAGCTCAAGGTCAGGAGTTCGAAACCAGCCTGAGTAAGAGTGAGACCCCGTCTCTACTATAAATAGAAAGAAATTAATTGGCCAACTAAAAACATATAGAAAAAATTAGCCGGGCATGGTGGCGCATGCCTGTAGTCCCAGCTACTAGGGAGGCTGAGGCAGGAGGATTGCTTGAGCCCAAAAAGTTTGAGGTTGCTGTGAGCTAGGCTGACGCCACGGCACTCACTCTAGCCTGGGCAACACAGTGAGATTCTGTCTCAAAAATAAATAAATAAAAAAAAATTAACCATATATATAAAACCAAAACCACATGCACTATTTGTTCCAAGATCCCAAAGCAAAGAGGTAGATTTTCCAAACTGGCTCTGAAAGTAGATCAGAAAGAGTGAAACTATTCTTAAAAATGGTAGCACTGTAGAAAGGATGCATGTCTACTTCCAATGGAGTTAGTATAAAGGAACTACAATTTTGGATACTGACTAGTCTTTTTTCAAATCATTCCTTTTTAAATACTTTTTGGTATAATCTAATATGGAATATTACTGACAGGCAGTATGTCCATGATACATTATTGGGTGGAAAAGCTAGCCACAGACACTCTGTGTTGCATGACCCCATTCTGACCCCACCCAAAATAACAATACAGCCATATATAAATATGTAGTACATGTGCACATGTGCATGTGTGGGTGGGTGGGTGAGTATAGGGAAAAAAGTGGCACTGGAAAAATACATGTCACACTGGTAGCAGTGACCAGCCCTAAGTAGGGGCAGGAAAAGAAGAGATATTATGATGGGGGAAGACACTAACACTATACTTTGTAAACTTTGGTATCATTTCAGATGTCTACAATGAACACAATTGGTTTCATACATTTAAAAGAAATGTTTAAAGTCAGTGTCCTTCATTTATGAAGCCCCAGCTGCTGTGCCACAGATGCAGAAGGGTGGCACTAGTGAGTAACGGAGGGTTGAGAGCAACGCCAAGATGGCCAGTTACCTCGAGTGGCAGTATGGGCTCTGCCTCTCCGCCTCCACTCTACCTTTACCAGGCTTCCTTCATCAGGGAAGGAAGGAAGGAAGGAAGGGAGGAAGGAAGGCAGGCACTGTGGGTGCTATATATTCACTGGGGATGGGATGCCCCGAAGGCCAAGATGTAGGATTAATCAATCCTTCCTGAAAATTCCTCCCATTGCTGGAAATAAAAGCCTGGTTGGCCACTGGCACCTGCTCCCTGGATTACCTCATAATCCTGAGAACACAAAAGAGGATTATGAATGGTGAAAACTCTAAAGACCTCTGGAAACCTGATGGGTCATTGAACATTATTTGAAAAAATAATGGCCTTTAAGTTACAACTATATACTAAGACTTAATAACTAACTGCAACCTCACTAATCACCATGATTTTATCGACAAAAATCTTAAACAGAAAATCAATTTTCTTGTTCAAGGCAGAGAGTTTGTTTAATTAGAATCAGCATTTAATAAGAAATAAACATTAACGTCTTATGCAGGACCATCATTTTTTAAAAGCCAAGCCAAATGAGTTGAGTGTATTAAATTCCCTTCTAAAGGAAAAAAAAAAACTGAAAGAGGGACACTTTTGTCCTTAAGCATCTTGATCATTGAAGAGCTGAACCTTTCCCCTGGGATGGTTTGGAGTGTCTGTGTCCATCGGCCAGGCCTAGAGGCACATTTGCAAGGCTTTGCCTCTCCCCAGTGGGGTGCAACGTTCCCCACCCCACCAGAAATGCAGAGACAAGCAATGCTGCCACAGAAGATGTCTCCAGAGTTCATATTTGCCCTTTGAATATAAATGAGATTGGCAAATATTTTAAGAGGAATAAATTCTTAACTTACGTGCCAGAAAGGAAAGGCAAACCAGGCACTGTGAGGGTATTTACAAAGCGGGCAAGTTTGCATAAAACCCTGTGTCAAACACTAAGAACGCAAAGGGAATGGCCTTTCCTCTTGGAGGCTGCAGAAACGGAACTCAGAAAGACTCAGCTGCCACTTAAGTGCTATTCTGGAGAGTTCCCTGCAGAGGGGCCCTTCCATCACCGCAGCTATGGCACCCCTGACACTGTATCTATTTAAAGTTCTGGACCTATCAAGAAATTTCACACAAACTCTCGAGTAAATATATTCAGTTAGGTACTTTATAGAGAAGCTACGGCTAATACAAATCTAAGCAACCGTACTACAAAGAAGAGGCAAAGTTCATACAACACAAGCTGGAATTAGCCATAAGCAAGAAGCATGAAGGTTTTGTTTGCAGAACACAATGTGAAACAATAGTTTCTCGTTTTGTGACTGATAAGACTAGTTTTAACAGATGCAAGTCTCCGTGAGCCAAATTAACCATACATTTTCTAGTTTCTTGTATCACTTTTCTGTGTGCAGTCCAGGTCTGAATGACAGCGAGTTAATCTGTGTATCCTCCTCTTGCCGAGTGTGATTAATTGATGTAACATGTCAATTCCCTTTATGAAATTGTTAAAAATCCATCTTAATTTATATCCACATATATTGTAGATAAATGCTTTCAGAAGGAATGATCTCACCAAGGCAGCTGTGGACAGTAGTTTCATCATAGTCTAGTTTAGGAGACATTTATTACACCTATTGCTTAAAAGACACAGTACTTTGTTCTATGGAGGAAATAAACTCTTTCCTTCTCTCAAAGAGCTTAAAATCTACTAGAAAAGATAAACTTTGCCCCCTCCAAATCTGTAATCTGAATCCTCCTGTCTTCTCGATCTCAGTAAATGGAGCTACTGTCTACTGTGTCACTGAAGCCAAAAATTTAGAAATCATCCTTTATTCCCTCTTCTTCACTCCCCACACCCATTTCCTCAGCAAATCTTTTAGATTTTAACCCCAAAATATCATGAATATGCCTTCTGTCACTTTCTCCCTCACCACCCATTTGTTTTCTATTGCTAAAAACTAAATTACTCCAAAAGTTAGTTGCGTAGAACAACCTTTTTGTTTTTCTTTTTTTTTAAGCCCTTCTGGGGAAAACAGCCATTTTTTTTTTTTTTTTAATGCTCACAGAGTCTGTGAACCAGGAATTCAGACAGGGCACTTAGGAGACAGCCTGTCTTTGTTTAGGATACCTGAGCTTCGGCAGGAAGACCTGAAGGCCTGGAGGGCGATGCTGGCTCGGGGCTGGAGGTCTCAGTTCCTCTCCATCTGGGGCTTTCCATTTGGTTTCTCCACATAAGATACATTGGGTTTCCTCACAGTATGGCGGCCGACTTCCCATGGAATGAGTGCCGCAAAGAGAGACAGCAAGAAAGAAGTTGTATCCTTTCCACTGTCTAGCTGCAAAGTCATAGCAACCCTTCTCCCCTGCTCTATTGTTGGGAGAAGTTGTAAGTCCTTATTTAGTTCCAATGGAGAGAATATGGACACCACCTTACCATGGAATGAAGGGCAAAGACGTGTGATGGAAGATATTGTCTTTGCCATTTATGTGGAAATACAATATGCCACATCTGGACTACTAGTTAGCCTTCTAACTAAGCATCCCCATTATACTCACTCTCCCCTAATCCATCTTCCCCATCAAAGACAGAGTGAGTATTCCTTTTCTATTACAACATTTGAAACGGAAACTGTTCCCTCTTCATCTAGTGCCCATGGGTGGCTTTCCCTGGCACTCAGAATAAAATCCAAACTTCTCGCTCTGGACCCCAAAGCCCTATATGCTCCCCCATTGCTTTATACACAAATCATCTTTCATTTTTTCATGTGTGCCAAGCTTTACACGTCCTCAGGGCTTTTGTATGCCTTTGCCTCTGCTTGAAATGTTCTCTACTCTTCCCATAACTGTATGCTTCTGATTCCTGCCTCTCACCCTCTCAGGGCGGCCTTCCCTGCCCAGATATCTGAATTACCTCAGCCTCTGTGATGGCTCTGCTATGAGCCCCTGTTTGTCCGTTTGTTTCCATAGCATTTCGTACAATATACAATTTATTTCTTTGCTTCTTTTCTTCTCTCTCTACTTCTCCTTCTCCCTCTCTCCCTCTTTCTACATTTTGGTCTACTCCTATATGAAAATACAGAGTCGATCAAGTTGTTCTCTATCACAGTCTAATACCAGCCTTGTGCCTGGCACATAATAGGTGCTCAAGAAATATCTATGAATGAATAAATCTGCTTCGGAATGCCCCATGATCTGATAAACAAGGCCCTCCCTTCCCGGTCTTTGGTTTGATGGGACTATTATAGAAAGCACAGGAAAAAACCTGGTTAAGTTAGCCACATGGCACTTAAATTGGAGTATGAAAACTTCCAAAGAATGTGTTGAGTTTAACAAATGCCTTATTAATTTAAAAAAAAATCACAAAACCTGGAGTATAATAAATTCTAGTGGGAGGCCTTGGATTTGGCAGTTAATTATGGTAGATAATTATGGTAGATTTTGGAACACAGTTGCTGACAGCATGGCTCTGGGTAAGGTTTCTCTGTGAGCACAGATCTGTATTGACATGTGGGAAGCTAATTCTCACAGCTCTCTGCCCCCAAGGTACCCCACACATCGCTAAGATAGCACTAGCATAGCACACTGTTTTATAACTTTTCATTTGTCCATCTTCCACAC
This sequence comes from Cheirogaleus medius, assembly GCA_008086735.1. Classification (NCBI taxonomy): domain Eukaryota; kingdom Metazoa; phylum Chordata; class Mammalia; order Primates; family Cheirogaleidae; genus Cheirogaleus; species Cheirogaleus medius. The sequence continues at coordinate 8,036,324 of VBSM01000483.1, forward strand.
TAGACTATGAACTCTTTGAAGCCAGGTATTTTTTTTTCCTTTTCATCTTATTCAGCTCTGTGGTCCTAGTAACTAGCATAAATATGACCCACTGGAAAAAATTCATTATATATTTGTTGCATGTATGTGTGTGTTTCTTTTTAATGATCAGGGACAATTGTCTCTAAAACTATAACTAAACTGCTTTTTCTAGGCGAGATCAATAATACCTCTGTCATTACTAGGCATCCAGTGAAATGAGAGCCCAGGAAAACTCTTTTGCCCTCAGGGTTGTTTAAATTTAGGTGGATTTTAATCCTTGCCAATCCTTGCCAATCACTGCAATCAGTTCCCCAGGCATAATACATTTTGTAATCATTCAATGTGTTCTTTTTCTTTTAAAATTTTAGATTCTATATATTTTCTGGATATTTCCTCAAGAGATTAATTTGTTTTCCTCTTAAAAAAATGAAATGTTTTGAATGCATCTGCAAAAATAGAGAATAAGTAAAACACTAGTGTACACACTACCCAGGTGTATCGAATCACCTTTGCTTCTTATTTTTTAGACATTAACACTATATACAGATATACACATATACACATATATAATTGAATGTCCTCATGTATCTTTTCCAGTGACTTCTCCCTCTTCCTATCATTTTATGGATGTTTTTGTACCTTTTTTATATACTTCTGTTCCATAAGCATTATAGATTATTATTTTGGTGGTTTAAATCTTCATATTAATAACACTTCATATATATTTATGTAATTCACACTTATTGTCCATTCATATAATTTATTTATTCGACTAACATCTATTGACATTCTACAATGACCCAAGTAAGGTGCTAAAGATGTAACAGTGAACATCACCAATAAACTCCTGCCTTCATAGCATATTCAAGAAGGGAGAGACAGACAATGTACAAATAAATAACATCTTATTCTAACCTAATATGTTAGATAGTGTTGGATAGTGATAGTGAAAAATCAAACAGGATAAAAGAGATACTAGTACTTAGGGAGAGAGTCATTCAATGGTTGTTATTATATGGATATTTCAGGAAATACTCTACTGATAAGGAGCCATTGGGTACAACCTGAAGGCCCTGAGAGTGTGAGCCAAGAAGACAACAATGGGAATAAAATTTGAAGAAGAGAATACATCAAGTGCAAAGGCCCTGAGGTAGGAAATTTCCTGGAATGGTTGACAAACCACAGAGATGTATTGCATTTGGAGCAAGGAGCTACATCACGAAAGGACTTGCAGCTATGGAAAGGATGTTGCTTTTACTTTGAGTGAAGTGGGACAAGCTTTAAGTGATTTCTGGGAGAATTAATGTGATGACCCTTATGTAGTGACTGTATTAGTGTGGCTGCCATGTAGAAAGCAGACCATAGAAGGGCAATGGCAAAGTCAGGGAGACCAGCGAGGAGGCCGTTTTGGTAACTCGAGCTGAAATGCTGGTGGCTGATAAGCAATGGTCAGATTCTGGATATATTTTTAAAGAAGAGCTGAAAAAATGGATGATGATTGGATGTGAGGTTTGAAAAACAGAGGAGTCAAGAGTCATTCCAAGGTTTGGGACTTGAACAACTAGATAGAGGGAGTTTGCATTAACTGAGATGGGAAAGACTGAGAGAAAAGTCACATTCAGAGAGACAGGCTTGGAGATTGGTTTTAAACATGTTAAATTTGATTTGTCTGTTAAATATCCAGGGGAAGTGTTCAGTGGCAAGTTATATATATATATATATACATACACATATACACATACACATATATTATATATATGTGTGTGTATATATGTGTGTATGTGTGGATATAGATATAGATACATATATATATAGAGAGAGAGAGAGAGATTTTATATATTCCAATCTGGAGTTCAGGAGGAGGTCTGATCAAGATACATAAAACTAGAATTCAACCCCAATAAGACAGTGTGTAGAACCATGAGACTGAATGAGGTCACCTAAGAAACAGAAAAGGCCTGGGGGTGGAGCCCCAGTTTATTCCAATGTTTAAAGTTTGGGGAGGTAAGAAAGAATCAGCAAAGGCGATGAAGAAGAATTAGCCAGTGAGGTAGGAGGAAAACTGACAGAATAGTGTTCTAGAAGGTAACTGAGAAAAATGATTCAAAAAAAGGGAGTGATCAACTGGACTACATGCTGATGGCAAGTCAAATAAAATAATATCTAAAACTGACAATTGGAATAAGCCATGTGGAGTTTATTAAAGAGTTTTGACAAGAGCTCTTTCAGTGGAGTGGCGAGAAAAAGTATCGGCAAGGGTGGGTTCAAAAGAGAAAGGAGAATTTCTGGTAGGGGAGGGCTGTGTCATTCAGCATTTTCCTTCTCATCTTGGAAAAAAATACATTTTATGAAGGTAAGGGGCTCACCCTAAATTATAAAAACCACATCACTTACTCTCAGGTGTGGTAACTGGAATGAAGAAGGTTGGAGGCAGTAGCTTCTTGGATGTAGTTAGTTCATAATATTAGTAGAGACAGAACTAGATAAAAGTGAGTCGTATTTCCCAGAAACAGCCTAACTATATAGAAACAAAAGGTGAACAGACTTCGGGATTCTGTTTCCTAGAAAACTACCCTGACCCTGTTCAATTCCTCACAGGAAATGTCTGCAAATGGTTATTATTCCAGGAAAATACAATTCATCCAATGACCAGTAATAAAAAATTATATGACACTATCAATATAAAGATTAGAAAAAAATAGACAAACGTATCAAAAGTTATCAGCAGGTGAAGAACACATTAAAATGTGGTGCCATGGGCACCCTAAGGATTTTGCCATAGAAATGTTCAAATTTGATGAAGTAATTGTATCTCTGAAGGAATATTATAAGACAGAAATGCAAAATCTAGGGGAAAAGATGATGTAAAAATAAGAGATAAAATGTGATCAGGCAGAGCTCAGCAATGAAGTAAAAGAAAAATATAGAACTAAAGGGCAATTGAAAATGACACAAAACAGATTATACACAAGGGAGCATAGTAAGGAACAGCTACCAGAAATGAGACAAGCAATCAAACGAAAACAGAAATTGAGTTAAAAAAGGTTACAGAGAAAATGTTTGTAATAAAACACAGGCAAAAGAGATCCAATATACAAATCTCTGAAGAAGAAAAGCAAAACAGTGGCACAAAAAAAAATTACAAAAAAATATAATTCAAGAAAACTTTCTTGAAGTGAAAGAATCCTTCAATTAATGTTTTTAAAAGAGATTTCACATATACTCACAATAAACAGGTGGAGCTATAATGAAAAAAAGATTCATTTTCATGAACAATAAAATACTCAGGAATAAAAGAAAAGAAAATAAAAGAAAAGATTGTATGAAAGAAAGTTGCCAGGAAAAAAAAATGCAAGACCATATGAAAGAAATGTTTCTCAAGTGAATAACATAGCAAGTTCTTGGATAAGAAACTCAGTGTTACAAAGATGTTAATTCCCTGCAAGTTAATTTATAAATGTAACAGTTTCTTGATAAAAATGCCAATGGTTTATAACATCACCTCTGTCATATGTTAAGCATCCATATACAGTGATTCTATTCCTGGCTCTCTATTTTTTCCCCTTGGCTTGTTTGTCTGTCTCTGCCCAATTCACACCGTTGTAATTTTCATATCTTACTAAGTTTTGTTTTCTGGTGGGACCTGCCTCCCACTTTGTTCTTCCTCAGATCTGCCTTCCTATTCTTGGCCTTTTGCTTCTCTGTGTTAACTTTAGAAACAGCTTGTCTAGTTTCAGAAAACATTCTGTTTAGATTTTGACTAAACTCTTAATAGTCACTATTGCTTTATTCATTTTTTTCAATTCCTCAATTAGATTTATTCATTGACAATAATAGTAACAAAAATAATAAAAATTAATAGATATCGAGCACTTAATATTTCCTTGGCGGTGTTCTGTGTATGTTACAACCAAAACTATTTTAATCTTTATATCAACTTTATATCAACCAGCTTCTGGTTTTGCTAATCTTTGCTATTATTTCTTCATTGTCTACTTTATTTTATAAAATATACTCTTATCTTTATTATTTTCTTTCTTCAACTTTCACGTATTCTGATGTTCTCTGTGTATCTTCTTAAACTGAAAGTTTAACTCTTTTTTAGTCTTCTTTTTAAGTAAATATACTTAAAGTTGTACATTAATTACAAATATGTCTTAAACTGCATCCCAAAAGTTTTTGACATTTAGTCGTTTTATTGTCACTAGTTGTATTCCCTAATTTCCATTTTATTTTTTCCTTTAACCAATGTGTAGATGTTTAAATTACTAAATATATATGGGTTGAAGGAGATATTTTTTACTGTTGTTTTCTGGTGATCAGAAAATGTAATATACTATCCTTTCTTGGAATTATGTTGTGACTGCTATTTTTAAGTAGTACATAGTCAAATTTTATAAACACTCCATTTGTACTTAAAGTATATATATTCCATGTTGTGCGTCATTCTTAATATATCTGTTATATAAAGCCTATTAATTGTACATTCTTGTACACGTCTTTTTGTAGACATGTGTTTTCATTTCCTTTGGGTAAATACCTAGCAGTAGAATTTCTGGGTCATAGTATATTTGTATGTCCAACTTTATAAGAAACTGCCACTGTTTTTCCAATGTGGCTGTACCATTTTACATTCCCACCAGCAATGCATGAGATTTCCGGTTGTTCTGCATCCTCATCAATGCCTCCTATTGTCAATCTTGTAAGTTTTAGTAAGTTGCATTTCATTGAGATTTTCATTTCCCTCTTCCTTACTAACGATATTGAAATCTTTTCATATGCTTAGTGGCCATTTGTATATCTTCTTTGGTAAAATATCTGTTGAAGTTTTTCACGCATTTTTAACTGAGTTGTCTATATTAGCTTATAAGAGTTCTTTTTATGTTCAGGATAGATGCACTTTTCTCCTGGTCTGTACTAGAATTTTTATTTTCTTAATGGCTTTTTTTTTTTTGATGAGCATAAGTTTTTAATATTTATAAAGTGCAGTTTATAAATGTTGATAAATGTCTACCCCTGGGTTGCAAATTATTCTCTAGCATTTTCTTCTAGAAATTTTATAGTTTTAACTTTTAAATATATATCTGTGATTCATTTTTAATTAATCCTGGAGTGAGGCAGTTAGCAATAGCAGGTCTTCCTCCTACCAATCTCTCTACAAGGTGCAGCATGGGGAATCTAATTACCTTAGAAATTGAGTTATCCCACAGACAAAATATGCAGAAAATAACTTTTTATATGGAAATAGTTTTAAAAAATCAAAACTATCATATTAGCTAGTACAATTATTATCACTGCTGCATATTTTTTCAAACTATCACACCAAATCTTGGTATCTCTCAAAGCACAGTTCAAATGTTACTTCTACCATGAATTTTTCTTTGATCAACACATTGAGGAAAGGAGGAATGACACCTTTCTCTAAACTCCCCAAACAATTTTTCCCTGTTTCTTCAGGCACATCTCTCTTTCTACCTTGCTGCAAGGTTATTTGATAATCGTCCTATTTCCCCTACAGAAGAAAAGCTCCTTGAGGGCAGGACTCTTGTATTATTTATTTTGTAACCTTGAGGCCCTGGCAGAAGATGTGTTCTGTCGATTTGTGTTAGGAACATGGATATACTGGCGATTGGTAGTCTGTGGATGGCAACAGGTGGTATGTTCTTAAGGGAAAACAAATCTTCATTTCATTGTGGATTTCACCATTCAACTTCTCTTACTTCTCTTACTGATTTCTAAACAAGAAAATAATTCAATTTATCAATCACAGAGATAACCTCTGCATATTTAGAGCCAGTTGCTCATAGGTAGTATTTAGGAATGAATAGAAAATGGCCATATGGCCGTGTGACCTAGGAGTCAGCTTTTATTGCACATATAGCTTTTATCTTCCCTCACACACATACCTTTGGAAATCATGGTAGTTAATAGCCACTACTTAATAAATATTTACTGTCAATCAAACATGGTTCTAAGCGTTCTATGCATATCATCCCCCCTTCAATCCTCACAACAATCTTGTAAAGTAAATAATACCATAACCCCCATTCACTGCTAAGAAAACTGATGCTTAAAAGAGATTAAATAATAAACCCACAGGTCATGCAGCCAGTTGGTGGTAGAGTCCGAATTTGAACTTGGCCATCTCACTGCAGAGTCTGTGCTCTTAACCATTGTCCAAGAAGGCCTCACATCATTGAGGAGCCCTCAGTTGCTCTCTGCATTGGTCTTCAGTCCTGCCTTGGGAGCTGGAGCCTGGGTATCTGGGGACATCTTGCCTCAGTTGTATGGTTCTTTACCATGGGCTTGATTTTGCCCTAAGAAGTTGGACAAAACTGTACTGTCCCAGAGTAAAGCTGTTCGGCGCAGGCATGGAGCACCGTGCACCTTTGCACACTGACACAGCCAGGCCTGGCTTGTGCCCCTCGGAGCCTGGAGCAGACCAGTGCTCCCAGGAGGGGGCATCAGAGAAAGAGTTTAACTGGCCTAACACCCTTCTCCAGGGAATACCTGTGAACCTGAGCCCAAAGCCAGGTGTACACTTGTTTACTGTGTGAGCAAGAGTAGAAGAATGTCTGATGTACAGTGGAACCTTGTACAGAATAAATAATAGCTTTGAGGGAAAAAAAACTACCATGATTTCCAATGGTATGTGTGCAGCGGGAGAGATATTAATAAAAGCTATATATGCTTTTATCTCCTCTTTTTAGCTGCCTGGCAATTTTAGCTACATATGCTAAAATTAAGCCTGCTGGGTAATTATTCCATTGTTTTCATTTCATCACATATAAGATTTTAAATATCCAGTACACATATTTGGTCTTGTGAAAATGGTTTCTTCTAAATGAAAATTAAAATTATTGAGGTATACTCCAGTTAGGTTACCTTCTCTACTGAAAAAAAAAATATTCGTATAAAATGAATCCTATAATACCTTTTTTTTCTGTGTTCAATTCTGAATTCTACTGCCTCCGTGAAACAATCCTGACACTCTCATGGTATAAATTTCCCTTAAAGTTAGCCTTATCATGGGCTTCTCAGAGTCAGAGACTATTTTTCTTTGTGACTTTCAGACATAAGGTATAACTCAGAGTACAGAAAGCAAGGCGGTTGCTATCTCAAACTGCAGGTTGAAGACAGACATCAAATATGTGTTTATTAGAAAAACTCTTTACTGTCTTATTCCTTGGATCTGTAGATCCAAGGGAGAGAAATAAGAGACAGACAATTTCAAATTTGACATTCCAAATTTGATAGACATCTTTTGTCTTAGTGAAAAAAACAAAAACGGACCTGATACTTTATATTATTTATTGCTAACGGCATTTGAATCATTTGGAAAAATATACACATCTATTATTTAATAATGGGTGTATTTGAATATATTATACACACACAAAAAAATCCATCTAAGGAGAATGCAGTTGCCTGTAATAGGTATCTACTCTGCAAAGAGTTTGGGTCCTCTGGTATGTCCCATTGCACATTTATGCCTGGTGCAACCAATGGGTTGCCTGTATTATTGATTTTGATATTATTAGACTTGATGATAGTATTGCCCAGATGCAATTAATGCCCTTATGAAGATGTTGACCCATGAGAATGTTTGTAGCTGTGAGTAGTTGGGGCTATGAGAAGAGTTTAAAAGCCAGTTGCAGTTCATAATATTCAATTGGCTATACAAGACACCAGAGATTCATCTACAGATCTCAGTGGGAATTTCTCCACGAGCCTGGTGGAACATGGAGTGTGTGGTTGAACAGCAGCTCAAAATGTCAGGTCAGGAAAAATTTAATTACAATAGATGGCTTTAACTATAGGAAATTCAGAGCTCATAGTTTATATATAAGTAAACAGGGAAGAATTGAGTGCTTGCCTGTATTGCCACAGTATATGACTAAACTGTAAAAGATTATTATAATAGGTTTCTTACTTAGGGCTAGGCTAGCAATTTAGAAAATTATAGGTAGATGGCACCTTATTGGTAGTTAATTGACTAACATTCCATCTGGAGGCTTTTCCATAATAGATGTCCCTAAGTGTTACAGCTTTTTTTGAACATGTCTAACAGCTTCTCCAGTTCTTCTTACTAGAAAACATCCTATAAAAAAAAAAAAAGGATGTCCCTAGAGAACACTGCTTTTTTTTTTATCCTTATTTCCCTATTAAGCTAAATAGTTATTAACCTGAGTTCTTTCATTATTGACTCCACCATTCATCCTAGATCATTAACTATATTTAGTTTCATGCTGACTAGACTAATACCACCATTGGGAATAGACAATGAACAATATTAGGAGAAAGGAGAAATTAAAAAACAAAAAGCTACAAGTTTCAAATTCCTGAGAATTTTAAATAATTTTTTAAGTAATTGGAGTAATATATGCTTATTATAGACAAACTGGAAACTAATAAAAAATATTTAAAAGAATATAAAAGTCACCCATAACTTCACCACCCAGAATAGATATTTTTATATATTTCTTTCTACTTAATTTTTAGTATTTTTATGTGGCCAAAATGATATAAGTTATTAAATGTTGTGTCATTTATGTCATTTAAAATTGTGACATAGAAACCAAAAAATTTTTTATGAATATAATTTATAATTATAAGCTATTACTGTATTCTATATATGTACTTAATTTACCCAATCATATTTCTTTTGGGGGGGACACTAATATTTTCCAGATTACTTTTAGTATTATCAGTTTATCAGAACATCAGATAAAAGGGGTTGTGTATCATGAATTTGCAGGAAGGAATGAGACTAAAATAGGACTCTAAAAAACGATTACTCTTGTATTTAAATGAAACATTTAAGAAATCCTTCAGTTTAAAAGGTTAAATAGGTCCAGGTCAAAGTTTAGAACAGGATGTCAAAATTAAGGAATTGAAACAGTTCTGCAACATAAAGTGAAGGTGTATTTCCGCTGAAGGAAGAGGGTTTTGAAATAAAAACTTATTTGGAGCACCTCTGCGTGGTCCTCAGAGAAGAGTTGAGGCTGGGGGAGGAGAGACACAAGGCTGGTGGAGTCGCTAGGACTCAGGGAAACCAGGAAATGGGCAGGAGGCTTTGGAAGGAGAGACCAGTGCCCATTGACATGGCAGCAGTCTGGAGCCCAAGAAGGAGCCTTAGCCAGGAGAGGACTTTCTGGGACAGCCAACAAAATCTACCACCATGGATGTGGTTCGTCCATTTTTTAAGTTATCACTATCCTGTGCTATAAATCCTTTCCACCATTCCTTAGGGGAACACTGGGAACAATGATGGAAATGGCATGGAATGGACCAGCAAGGTTTATGTGACATAGAGAGACAGAGATGAGATATCACAGGGATTCAGCAACGACCTGGCACAGGATTTTGGAGCAAGTTATAAAGAGCCAATAAAGGTAATATAAGTAACTCTTGCCTCCACCCCATTATCATATTTTCAGACATTTTGAAAAGTCACTGGACTTTCTGCAGTTAATGTGTGAGAGAGCTTGGCTTATTTAACCCATCTATTAAAAGCAAAGGGTAACTCCAGATAGTTGGAGGACCTAGGGATCTTCAAAAAAATCAACATACTACTCTATTTATCCTATATCTGATACTTTTTCCTTGTGCGATAGTCTAAAAAGAGAAATGACTAATTCAAGAGCTATGGTTTTAAGATTCTTCTAGCATATTGTCAAGTGACTTTCAAAATGCTTGCACCAATTTATAATCCCACACCACTGGACAAGAATGACTAAAGACACTGAATATTTTCACTAAAATATGAAAGAGTGGTATTGTCAACAATGACATCAGGATCAATCTAGAGATTTTTTAGGTGTTTATATTCTCTTATTTAAGGCTGACAAGGTGCTAAATCAGACATTAACAAAACATAATTATTTCTTAACAGAGGGCCTCAATGTCTCATGAAAGAGGGAAACACCCATCACCTAAAATGAATAATGTGGAGGTAAAAAAGAAGTCTTTCTTCTCTTGACCAGTAATGTTTTTAGTTCGTCACATTTCATACCTTTTGGTTCTACCTTAGGAATGAGTAATGAACATGTAAATTGTATTCTTGCTCCTTGCAATTCCCTGCTCAACGTCCTCTCTTTCCCAGGCTGTGGATCCATGAGAAAAATCTGACAGCTGAACATTCTTAAGAAATCACATAACTAAAAGAAGCAAATAAAACACTTTGATTATAAGCCACAAATTTACCCAGAAATGAATACTTTAGAAAATAATACATTGGCTTGCTATTTTCTTCATGGGTATAAACATCAGTGATACCCTGCTAACTGCTTTACGAAAATACCCCTGGCACAAAAACAGATGGTGGTAGCACGACCATAGCACTTCCACAAGAGACTAAGATTTATCTACTCTTTTTAATCCACACTGTTCTTTTCACCAGGCCTAAATCCACATATTCTAAAGCCTACGATTTTCCCTGGTGTTTAAAAGGTAATGAATATCTATTCGGTCAGCCTGGTGATAGGGTGCAACTCAGACCAAGAGAGGTTTTACTCACATTTGATTGAAAAGGTTCTGTTTCTCCCACATGCTGCTACACAGAACAGTTTTTAGAGAAAAATCCAAAGACATAAAAAAAAAAAAAAAAGCAATGTCTAAATAGAAAGAAAAGAAATAACAAGAAAACAGTATTATTTTGTTGGAAACCAACTTTTATTTTGGTCAAAATCTGTATAGCAAATCAAGATAATATAAACAGTTTTGTTTTAGCAAGAACAATTGTCAAAAGCTTAGCAACTTTGAACATTCTTAAATCATTTCAATTCCCTGGGGCTTTTATAAGTTTTGATTGTTTGGAGATAAGAAAGATCTGGCTCAACTCTAGAGACATTTGGTGGTTTGTATTTTGTTTTGTGTCTGAATGATAGATGTGTGAACATGGGTGGTTACCACAAGTCCCTAATCATGCATTTGGACACATGAATGGGATTTAACAAATTGTCTCACACAGGATGGGCAAATTCCCATGATGCCAGTCCAGTAATCAAGTTTCCCAGGATGCCAGCGCACAGCTGTCCTTCGACCCACCTCTGCATATGCGGAAATTGAGGTTACTCCGTGAACGAAGTGGGAAACCTGAGTCGACTCTCTGAGTCCCCTTTGGGTCTGGGATTAAGCGACCAAAGGAAGCGATCCAAATAATTTTGTATATCTGTGGATTTTTATTTCTTAATATACCTCCTTCTTCCCCTTACCTCTTCCAACTGTGATTCAACCTCCTCATTTCTTTGATATTCAGACCCTTCAGATGTCATTTACACAAGAGAAGACTGCCTTCTTCATTGAAAAACAAATGTTCTTATTAACCTGTTTAAAATCAGAGAGTAGAAGGATCCCCAGGTAATGTAGTCTGATAAGCTATCATTTTCCCTTCTCAGGGAAGATGTGCCCCAAATTTATCTATACAGAAATGTCTTCTGCTTCTAGCTTTTCATTGCTGCTTTATACAAAACTTAATAAAGAGAATTACTCTCAGATAATTTAACTCTCCAGCCCACCAAAGTTGACTATTTAGATTTTTTTTCATGCCATTATATCCTCACATAATCCTATTCCAAATCCAGCTTTGTGGTATATTTCTAAAAAAGATGAGGACATCCACATTTCCAAAGGCAGGAAAGTTGTACACAGGGCAGCGAGAGATAGTAGAATTATAATTTTTGCTACACTTTTTTCCAGACTACCTCAAACAGAAAATACTTTATTCTCTTATTTGCATGTTGTCCATTCTAAATAATTCAGAGTTTTACCTCTGATGTGCCTGCTCTTGTTTAAAGCCTCCATTGAGGTATTTAAACTGATAGAAGTGAAAACAACCATGAGGGCAACTCCTTTAAGTTGCTCTGACGTTTTTGCCTTGGGAGGAGGAGATGGCAGACATCAGGGGTTGAAGTCATATGCTATGACCTAGAAAGCCAGACCATTCGGATGAGCCTGCCAGCTTCAGAATGTGTGGCGCAGGTGCCAGTACAGTAAATACATTTGGTTCCAATTTCCCTGCATATGTTTCCGTCTGTCTGAGTCTCAGGTGATCTTCAGCACAATACCGGAGGTGCCAAGGAAATAATAAAAGTGCAAAGCGTGGAGGGACCGACATCCAGCAACAACATAGCAGCCAGTCAGTGAATGAGGCTGGTTTGATTGAGTCTTTAATGAGTGTCCCTACAAGGACCAGTGTCTCCATCGGGGAGTCTGTAACTTAAAACAGTGATTTACTAGCACAATCAACTGTCCTTCTCATCTTCTGAATCCAAATTGAAATAATGGGAGAAAAATGGATGTTACTTTCATTTCCTCTAGAAATAGAGAGAACTCTTATAAAATATAAAGAGGTCAAACGTTAGTGTACCGATTCACATCAAGAGAGCCTGAGTATGAATAATCTCATCTCTTCTCCCACATGTGAGAGCATGCACACAACCACACACCTACACACACACATTGTTTTTATTTTTACACTTCTCTATCAAGAGTGGTGAGAAGCTGCCATTTTTATCAAATTCCCTGTTCAGTCAACATATAGAGCTTTCCAAAGGTATTGAAAGGTGAGGTGCTTTGTGGTTGTTGTTTTACACATATTTCCATCAGCAACGGCAAGACCATTTACATTACTCTTGAGAGGCGAGAATCGCAGTGTGCACCAGTTCATGTTTAGTGTCTCTTCCAAGCCTTTCTATTTCAGCGATACCTGGAACCATCAGCTGAAAGGTTCCCGGAAGCCAAGATCTTGCTTTTAGCCTGTAATTTATTTTCATTTCCATTCATTTTACTTAAATGTGCTCAAACTTTTGAAGAGAACACACTAATACTTATAAAAACCCGAGGGCCTTTGACCCAGAGCTTCTAATTTATTTTTCCCTATCACCAGGGAGAAAAATAGAAATACAAAAACCAAAAAGTGTTGTTATATTAGCTCACACAACCTTGTGAAGCCTTTCTTTCTTTTTTTTTTTTAGATAGTGAATAAATGAATATTTTATTAGATTTCTTTTTTTAATTTTTTAATTTTTTATTTCAGCATATTAAGGGAGGTACAAATGTTTAGGTTATATATATTGTCTTTGCCCCACCCGAGTCAGAACTTCAAGCATGTCCAGCCCCTAGTTGGTGCACACGACACCCATTAGGTGTGAATATACCCATCCCCTCCACTCCCCTCCCATCTGCCCGACATCCGATGAATGTTACTACTATATGTGCACATAAGTGTTGATTGGTTAATATCAAGTTGATGGTGAGTGCATGTGGTGCATGTTTTTCCATTCTTGTGATATTACACTTGGTAGAATGGGCTCCAGCTCTATCTGGGATACTATAAGAGGTGCTATATCACCATTGTTTTTTGTGGCTGAGTAGAACTCCATGTATACAGATACCACATTTTATTAATACACTCATGTATCGATGGGCATTTGGGTTGTTTCCACATCTTTGCAATTGTCAATTGTGCAGCTATAAACGTTTGGATGCAGATGTCTTTTTTATAGACTGTCTTTTTTTCCTTTGCATAAATGCCCAGTAATGAATGGGATTGCTGGATCAAATGGTAGTTCTACTTGTAGCTCTTTGAGGTATCTCCACACTACTTTCCACAGAGGGTGTACTAGTTTGCAGTCCCACCAGCAGTGTAGGAGTGTCCATATCTCTCTCTGCATCCACACCAATGTTTATTGTTTTGGGACTTTTTGATAAAAGTCATTCTCACTGGAGATAAGTGATATCTCATTGTGGTTTTGATCTACATTTCCCTGATGATTAGAGATGTTGAGCATTTTTTCATGTTTGTTAGCCATTAGTCTATCTTCTTTTGAAAAGTTTCTGTTTACGTTCTTTGCCCACTTTTTGATGGGGTTTTTTGATTTTTTTCTTCCTGATTTTCCTGAGTTCTATATAGATTCTAGTTATCAGCCCTTTATCGGATGTGTAGCATGCAAATATTTTCTCCCATTCTGTAGGTTGTCTGTTTGCTCTCATGATACTTTCCTTAGCTGTGCAGAAGCTTTTTAATTTGATAGAGTCTTAGTTTGTTTAAGAACAGGCATGTGCAGAAGGTCTCAACATACTACCTACCATCAAATCTGTGCAACTGAAACTGACAACAGATCTAACCTACCCGAGGGGAGAAGTAACAGGCACTGGTACCAGGAAGCAGATTTGTCATTCTTACTTGGGTAAAAAAAAAGAAAAAAAACCCTAAGCAGTTAATCATTTTACATTTGAACTTTCCAACAAATCACAAACTCACAAGTATAGTTTTCAAGATAAAATTGGCCTGTGCAAAAGGAAACCCAAATTATTATTAGAATAGTAGGTCTCTTCCACCACTGATAGAAATCAGACTCACTCACTGTTCATTGCTATTCAGTGCTCTTGAGACTGGAACTGTATTTCCTAGGGAGATTAATCAGAATTACAGAAATGCAAAACTAAAAGGGAACTTAGAGGTCAGCTAGTTCCTTCCTCTACAGCTGTTCAGAGTGGCATCTGCAGTAGACTTCACAGGTCCTGACTCCTTGTCAAGGGCTCTCACCAGGGTGTTTTTCTCTCAATTACATACTTGTATTTGTTTGTTTGTCTTCTTTTGTTTTAAATCCCAATGTCCTTTCTTTATCTCTGGATCCTACTTTCTGTTACTGAACACCATGATGCTTTACATAGATGAAATTAGCAGAGATGCATTTAAGTCTTCATAGGGTAAGGTCAAAAATAGTCAAGACTCTGATATCCACAGCAAATTATAGCATAGTTCTAGTTTGGTTCATTCACAATGAATCTTGGTGACAGTCATAACTGTCTCTTTATCACTTTGGTGCAGGACTGCTTCTCCAGGCAACATTTTTGCCAAAGCAATAAGATCCAGACATTGAGGGAGAGAAAAAGGGGCTATCTTCACAGTTGATTCCTTCTTTGAACCATGATTTGCAATCTTTGGTTTTCTCATCTCTTGCTGGAGTGGGTAACATCTAAACTTGGATATTTCCCTGGTCAAGTTCCCTGCCCACATGTCTATCAGGGCATGGAGTTCCACAGCATTGACAAGGGTCTACCTGACATGTTCATTCAACATGGAAGTCCTCAAGAATGCAAGTGACTAGCAAGATAATGTTCAAAGAATACTTTCTCAACTAGCCAAAATGCCTCCTAGTTATACCTAAAGGAATTACAATGTACTTGACAACTTGGATTTTTCAAACTATACCCCAATCTGAGTGATAATAAAAATTAGCACAGTAAGAGGCAAACACAGAAGAACAGGGGTTTATTTGTAGTACATAAATTATATCTTTGATGTTTTAAAATTTGCCTGTGAAACAACGCAAAATCCTTTATGCTCTCTTTCATATTCAAAACCTTTTCTGTGTTCATTCCCATCTTAAATGTGCCCTGATAATTCTTTTAGGTGTTTTTTTGCTCATTTCTGTCTCTCTTGGTTTCAACTTTCTAACTCTTTCCTTCTCTCACTACTGGACTAGCTGCAAAAGTTCTCTGCCACCCGGCTTATAAATTCTGCTCCCTGAGTGCCAAGGCTCCGCCCCAGGCAGCCAGACAGGACAGCTGCGGAGACTTCTGGATATCTGCCCCCACATGGTGACATTCGAAACTCCTGACAGGGTCAGACGGTTACCAGGAAATGCTTCCCATCGGTTCTTCTCACTTCCCTCCGTTCCTCCTGATGTCGTTTTTGTAGACTAGCCAGATTTTCAGCTTTAGAAACATGTGTGACCCAAAGAAAAACTGGGCCCGCGTTCAATCGCATATCCCACCCTTTTCCTGATCCTGCGTCTATCCTGACAGCCCGACAACCGTCCCCATTCCTTCTTTCCAAAAGACTCTGGTCACCACAAGCCAGGGTCTGGTCAGCCTCAGAGCCCTGCTCTTGTCCTCAGAGAAGAGAGACACAGAATTCTCTCTCGTCAGGTTTCCTTTTACTTCACTGCAGGAATAGCTCCCATCCTGACCCGGACGAGAAGATTCAGGAAAGTTTTTGGCTCCCCCAAAGGCAAACAGAACATTTATAAAACATTCCTCCTGGGCAGACTGAGCATCCTAGGCTACCCCAAGCCACACTTCTTCAGCCACTGTCAGTCGGTGCCCATGGCAGCCTGTTCTTTTTAAGGAAAAGCGATGAAAGAAGGAAGGGGAAAAGGCAGAATCTGAAATCTGCCAAGAAATGAAGACACTGCTTAGAATTCCTTAATAAGGATAAATTAATGAAAGCAATTTACTGAGTGTTTTCTGTATGTCACCATTGATGAGGTTTTATGGGTGTGATATCATAATTTGGCTGTCTTTGACCTGCCCCTCCTGGCCACTCTAAATTCTTGCAGACATTATGCAGATATCTTGCCAGCTTAGAGAGCTGAGTGCCAAAGGCCTGCTTTATTTGGGCAGAAATCAAAAGGCCTTCTGGGCTTAAGAAAAGACAGCCACAGTGACTTTCCCCAGCTCCACACTGCTTGGCTGTGGCTAGAATCTATTTGTAAATATAGCTAGAGATTGAACTAACCTCCCCTGCCCCCCAAAGATAAATGAATTTCTAAGCATGTCTGTACTTACAAATGCATAGCATTATACACTTCATGCCACCTTAATCCCTATTAAACTAATCTGAAGTCATGTCAGGCCAACCATCCGTAGTCAAATGGATTAGACAAACCAATTGATCAAATATAGGGAAAGACGGAGAGCTTTTCTTGTCTGGCACCCATGCATTTAAAGCATCATTTCACACCAGTGTTTGTTCTTTTTCATTCTTCTGCGTTTCAGCATATTCACAAATGAAACCAGCTCCTTGAGAATAATGACTAAAAAACTAAGGCAGAGGCAGAAATGTATATGTTTCTTAAATACATATGAGGAAAACAAAAATATGACAAAACCACTATCTGGGTTTTAAAGAACTACTGACATCTCGTGAAAAAAATTTGGAAAACATCCAACTTAAAATAATTTGGCATCCACGTCTATATTTTCCTTTATTCCTGCTATGCAGGACAATGGAAATCTTCAGGGATTTGGCAAAATTGGTGGTGATTGAATCCAAATAATATAATGTTTTTATAGTAGTTCCTTTGTGTTTTCATTTTGCCTTGACTATTTCCCTATATGTTAATGCCAGCACAGAAAGGACAGATTTGAAACCATTTACTAGTTTCATAGATTACAAATGACATTACCAATTCTGGAAGGTGTAAGTATCAAACAAGTATGTGCCTCACCACCTCTTAAATTTTAAAAAATATTTATTTGGCTTTTACTTGAAAGAATATTGTACTTATCTCTGCCTCATATCGGCTCAGCCACCTGTTTTTTGAGGGGTGGAAGAGGGGTTGGTTGTGATTTTTTTTCCTGGACTTCCAACCTCTAAGCTCTCTGTCCTTTAGCCAGTTCAATCTGCTAATAAAATCTTGAATCACTGCATCACTACCTTCTCCCAAGTCCACTTATGAGGACGCTATTGCCTTTCAGATTAAAACTACAGTTCGTGAGTAACTATGGGTGTGTATGTATGTTCAATGTGGTCAACCTTCTTTCCTCACTTATTTCTAAACTTCCTTTTTTCCATCTTGTCTTTCTTTTCTAAACCCATTCTCAAAGGAAAGCTTTCATTTATTATTGAGGGTTTTGTCATTGGTTTTCAGATTGTGAGATCTTTGTCATAACTGTCCAAAACTGGCAATATGGATAGTCTAAATTATTTTATTTGGGGAGGGGGAGAGAGGATGAGTCAACAATCACTATATTAAAGAGCCAAAGAAATTTAATTTTTAGCCAGTTGCTAAACTCACAGACCCCCCAACCAAATAATCATGAAATGGTTAAACCATAAATCCCAAGTGAGGCTCCTAATGACAGCTTTAACCTCCCTGCTGCCAACAGAGGCTGTTGAATTTATGCAGCCCAGGAGGTTCCTGGAGAATAATGGCATTTTGCATGGGTCAGGAAGCCCCGTTGAGGTGGCACTCAGCAGAGAAGTTTTATTCTCTTTGCAAAAAGTTAAGACTTGAAATGGCTCCTATTACTTCTGTGTGCAGATCAAGAAGATATTCCCAGGCAGCTTTGCCAGGCATATTTGGCAGGGCAAGCTCGAGAGGAAAGCTGCACCCCTCCAGTTTCAGCATTTGTTCAGTGGTAGAAATAGCTACAGCTGGAGGACTTTATTTGAGGAAAACTCTGCACTTTAGAGCTTGATTCTTGAGTAATTGTTGATGGATACTTTGCCTTCTTCTCCGTGGATCTGTCTGGCAGGGAACATGAAAAGGGAACGTCTAGCTGGGACACAATTCATCATCGGCCCAAAAAAGTCTGACTGAATGGCAAGACAGGAAAAGAAAAAGTCTGGTCCAGAGCTTGGCTGGCACACCTGCTTTTGCCAGTCCTCCCTCACTGATTCACCATGTCTTGATAAAGAGGGTTGGAATCATATATTTATCTCTATGTCATCTCGAGTTGCTGTAACGTTTTTTAAGTAAACCACATACACTTTATTCCATAATGCTGGTTCTGATCTCAGTCCCTTGTTTTCATTACCCCTCTAAAGTCCAGTTTTAAATTGTCTCCTTGATTATATTTAAAAAGAAAGCGTGAACTCCTTAGGTTCAAATTCTGTTTCTGCTACTTATAATCTATATGACCTAACACAAATAATTTAAGCAGTGTAAGCCTCACATTCTATAAAATTGAGATAATAATAGAATCTACTTCATACGGTTGTTTGAGGATTAAAGGAGATAACATGAGTAAACTGCCAAGCACTGTGTCTAGAACAAAGTACATTTTCATCCCTTTGTTTGATAAATACTTATTTCAGGGCTGTGAAGATCAAGAAACCATTAGAAAAAGCTGGAACCAGGGCTGGCTTCGTGGGCCACACAGGGCCTGAAGGTCAGAAGAGTCCCTTGCTTGGTCTTGTGCTCTGTGGTCATGGTCTTGATATTCTTGCTAATTTTATCTTTGAACCTGTGTTTTGAAAATGAAGTCTGATAGGACAATGACATATTTATGTGAGCAAAGAAGACAGATGCAATATGCGAGTTCGCCATTCCTGGCCGCCCATCACCCACAAGGTATGTGCTGCCCCATGAACACAGAGCTCTGGAGAACTCGCAATACATAGGAGTTCAGCAAGACTCAAAGCAAGTACAAACAAGGTCAGCATGCAACGTCTTCACCTGACCAAGCTGGCAGCCCTGAGAGGGCACGCCTTCTGTTTAAACCAGAATTTGCTTTGAAGGCAGAAGGCGGCAGTAGCATTCCAAGAAATGCAAACAGTCCAGGAACCATATCATATCTCTCATATTTGTATTGCTTCCCTATATTAGCCAACCATTTCGGCTGAAAATGGTGGCATAACCGGAAAGGGAAAGAAAAGGCAACCCGTAGTTCCTTGTCCTTTGAGCTCTTCCTTACTCATTATGCAATCCAAAGGTTGAGCAGTGGTAGAATGTGCAGATATCACGAAGGGAGGGAAAAAAACCAATTGAGTTAGCTTTGTGCAGTGTTTCCACTGTTCTGGTAAAGTAAAAAAATACATATGCATGCAGGAGCTACAAAATAGGAATTGTATAATTTCAGTGATTCCACATATAAGTTCGATGTTCTTATATTTGCTTTTATAACTGGCATTGTGTAATATAGAAATGAACAGTAACAGTCATACCAATAATTTAAAATGCTAATTTTTATTTACCTAGAATGACATTAAAGAGCAAATACAAAGCACCATGGCAAGATGAGAGAGGGACCTTGGAAAAATGGAAAATGCTTTATATTTTGGAATAATTGATGGCTCTTTTTTGCTGCTGTTTGAACAACGGGCTCCAGGTAGAACTTATATAGAAAAGATGGGCACCAACTACATGAAAATTATATAGGGAGTCTACAAAGAAAGCTCAAAAACTGGATTAGAGCACTTCTAGAATGGATCTAAGGGAAATTGCCACCATATTTGAGAAAAGTAAAAATGACAAAGTAATCAACTCACCTAATTAGACAACTGTGAGGAATTGAATTAAAAAGTCCAGCCAAAATATGCAGTAGTCTATACAGATGCTAATCACCTAAATAATCAAAAGGAATGACTCTAAATGCTGGCAGTAAGAGAAAAAACCTTGAGAAAAATTGTCACTAAAGAGCACGCGTGAGTGGAACTAGTTAGATGTGCTATTTATTTACCAACTCTAAAGAAAGATGAGGAAGTTATATGTAAAGTACACACTTCTTATTTGGAGCATTGATCTTTTCCCCCATCTGAGGATTTTTGTTTCAGTACACATGTGACTTTCTCAAAATTTCCTCATTTTTTTAAAAAGAAAACCTTAAAAATATCCACCTCCTTTGGTGAAGATGAAACAGGATAATTTATTTTTAAAAGACCACAGAGCTTTGCAGAGTTTTGTATGAGGAAGTCAGCTAGCTCACTTTTCAAGCCAGCCTTGAAGCACTTACGATTCAAATCCCTCTCTTTTAGGAACAGATGTATGCAAAGATTTGCTTCAAGGATGTTCATTGTCATATTATTTTATTCACAATAAATAAATAAATAAATATCCGAACGAGTGATCAATTAAACAACTTTTGATGCATTCACACAATGGAAATTCTATGTATTCATAAAAATGATACTGTAAAGGAATAGTGATTTCAAAATATTTTTTGCTATTTTGAATGCAAAAAGGAAATTATGCAACATAATTTATAGTATGATCCCATTTTTCTTAAATATAGTTTCATTACAAAAAAACCTACAAAAGCCTGGAAGGATAGATGCTGAAGTGTTACAGGGGATTATCTCTCAAGGTACATTGTGATTAATATTTATTTTCTTTTTCTGATTCTAAATTATATACCATCAACAAAGTTTTGTAATTTTCTGAAGAAGAAAAAAACTAATTTTAGATTTTAAAAAGTTAACAGAAAGTGCCTCAGTATAGATACAATTAGGTGTTAACATGTCTTTCAGGGTTATTTACAAATACCACAACTGCCAATGTTAAATCCACAATGGCCTGGAGTTTCCTGCAGGAATTACAAACCTGAAAACCCAGGCTTGGCAAACACAGTGGTGCCTTTCAAAAGCCATTCAAATTCAAAATGTATCAAAACATTACAGACCAAACAGAATAGTGTCATCCATGCTGCTAATTCTCCCATGTTCAGAAATAAGTCCCTACCCACCTTCTCCTCTCACTCCTTTCCCACGGTCCTGCTCCACTTTTGCTTTCCTATAAAGAGTTTCTATACTTAGGTATATTTGCTTCTCCTCTTTCTTGATCTAACAACAATATTTGACAAAATTGATCACTCTTCCTTGGAGCATTTTTTCATGGCCTCATGCATTTCCCTCCTACCTCACTGACCATTACTGGTTGCTGTACAACTTCCTCCTTTTTGCTGCTTCACATAGAAGTGCCCAGGCCTCAGTCTTCAGACCTCTTCTCTGCCTTGACATTCTATCTCTTCTTGATGTTCCCCAGGGTCATAGCTGGAAAACCATCTATACCCTGAGGACTACAAAGTTCTATCTCCAGCCAGTCCTTTTACAAGAACTCTAGGTTCTATATCCAATTGCCTATCTAACATCTCTCTTTGCATCTAATAAACATCCCAAAGTTACCATGTACCAAACTGAACTCCTCACTTGGATACACTCTGCACTTCATACCAACACCATTATTTCATTTTCCCAGACCAGTAAATTTGGAGCAATCATCTGTTTGTCTCTCACTCTATCCCCAATTTATCAGAAAATCTTGCAGTTTCTGCCTTCACAATATATCTATTATCTGATGACTTCTCACTGTCTCTACTGCTAGCACCCTGGTCCAAGCCACCTGTCATCTCTCATCAGAATTATTGTAAGTGTCCAACTGGTCACTTAGCTTCCACATTGCTCACATTTGAATCTACCCTCAACCCAGCAGTAAGAGTGACCCTCGATCCAACAGTAAGAGTGACTTAAGTCAGATCATGTTACTTTTCTTAAAACTTCCACTAGTTCCCTATTTCTAATAGATTACAAACCAAGGTCCTTCTGTGTACAGTCAGGCCCTCTATAAACTCTCTAACCTCATCTCTTGCCACTCCCATTTTGTTCACTCTGCTCTGCCATACTGACCTCGCTCTCCTTTGAAAACATCAGGTATGGCCCTGCCTCAGGATTTTTCTGTTTCTTCTACGTGAAATGTTCTCAGCCCAGACACTGGCATGGCTTGCTTCCATCCATACTTCTGTATTCTGCTTGAATATCATCCTTTTAGTGAGGTCCACTCTGCCCATCTAATGTAAAAATGCACATATACAACACCCAGAATCCCGAATCCTTGTTCCTCTTTTATTTTCCTTTAGAATGCTGATATCTTTTAATGTACCTTATGTTTCACTTATTTTTTTTTTGTTTGTTTATTGCCTCACGCCTCCCCTAGAATACAAAGTCCATGATGGCAGAAATTTGTGTCTTTTTAGCTGAATGCTTTTCCCTCAGAGCCTAGAACGGTGCCTGGTACATAGTGAGTGGTCAAAAAAATGCTTGAAGCCTGAAGAGAATCAGTTCACCAATGTGGGATACTTGAACTACTATATATTTTATAACCCCATCCACATTTTCAACATCTTAAGAAAAGATGGATGCCTCACATCTCTCTGTAAATCCCAGCACAGCGCTCTGAGGGTCACAGACTTTACTAAGGGCCTGTGCTGTTGCTGAGAATGACAGTGGACATGATGGCGAAAGATAGTAATAGTGAAACAATCTTTTCACGAGAAAGCAACAGCATAAAATTGCCGTTGGTGAAAATTCTGTACTTAAATAACATGTATGTGATAACAGAGCTAGAAATATGTAATGGGATCAGGAAAGCATCAGAGTTTGTCTTAGTAGTTATAATGGAGTGTTTTAAATTGGAAGTAAAGTAGATGACTGTTTCCTGTCAAAGCAAAAGTAAAGGAAATGTACTAGGCTTTTGAAGTAGTAAATAGAAACCAATAGAAGTGAAATCTCTAAACATCGTTTACTCAGTCCCCAATTTACAAAAGTGTTTCAAAGAATATTGGTAACTGGGCATTTGGATCTCAGAAAGTGCCTGGATCTCTGTTATTTGGCCAATTCTCACAGCTCTGTTGCTAACATTATCCGCTATCATTTCCAACCCGGATGGTTGCAATAGATGGGTGATATTAGAAGCAGTAACTTTGTTTTCAGGGAAATATATTTCCTAGGAAATCGAACTGAGTTGTTAACAAAGGTTAATAAATTACAGCTAAAAAAAGTTGCAAATAATCTGCATGGTATGAATCAATTGAGGTTATATAAAATTACATACATGAAAAGATATGGAAAGACAAACCCCAAACTAAGAATAATATTACCTCTGGTAGTGACAGATGTGAGGGCAGTAATTAGGAGAGAATTGGATTAATATTTTTCACTTTTTACTTATATATGTCCTAAGTGTTTAAAATTTTAACAAGGCATATGTGTTGCTTCTCTAATTAAAAGTAAAATAAAATAAAAGTGTCATGGCCATTCATCTCAACAACCCTCCAAGCAGCCAGAATGAGTCAGAAATGGGGTCCAGCAGGCTTGAAGTTAGGCAGCCAAACAAAAGTAATGAAGACATGAATGCATTATTAGGGTTCAGCCCTTCGTTGTAGCATTCTTTGAGTGGACATTGGGCCCGGTGATGGAAGTTTAAAACAACAACATGTTTTGAACTCAGGATTGTGCCAGCCTGGTGTGGTAGATGACAGATACCGTCTCAGCAGTTCCCTGAAGAATTCTGCTGCCTCTGCAGCTGATGCCTCTGAATTGAAAGGGTCTTCACATATGTTTAGTGGGGGCTTCTCATTAGATACCTATGACAGGAGCATCTTCTTCAGATGGTGTAGTGAGCTTAGTGGTGGCCCCCAAAATATAGGTCTTCATCCTAATCCCAGGAACCTGTGAATATCACATTACATGGCCACAGATGTGATTGCGATTGTTGAAAGGAGGAGTTTATCCTGGATTATCTGAGTTAGCCCTAAATACAATCACATGTGTCCTTATAAGAGCGGCAAAGGGAGACAAAGCACACAGAGGAGAAGATGCTATGCAGATGGAGGCAGAGATTGGAGTGAGGTAACCACAAGCCAAGAAATGGTGACAGTCACCGGAAGCTGGAAGAGGCAAGGAGAGGAGTCTTCCTTAAGATGTCCAGAGAGCATGGCTCTGCCTACGTCTTGATTTCAGACTTCTAGTCTCAAGAACTATGAGACAATACATTTCTCTTGTTTTAAACCATCAAGTTGGTGGCAGTTTATTGCAACAGCCACAGGAAACTAGTGCAAGTGGATAGTGGAGAATTACAGAGTTAAATACCATGCTGTAAAGGGTCTCAGTCCCAAGCCCCAGGTTAAAGGAATAAACTGCCCAAGTCTTCTATGCATTGACCATAGCCAATGGCCAAAGACATTTGTATACAGGGTGTCCAAACTTCTCTCCAATGATCCACAATAAGTGCATGATATCACTGACCCTAACCAGTATCCTAAATTCTATCATTCCTCATTTTTCAGGTAAGGAAACTAAGACATAGAAAGTATGTAATCTGCTCAAAGTTACATAGCTAATATATGATAGAGGCTAGATTCTAACCCACACAGTCTGTCTTTAGAAAACAGATTCAAAACGATTAATACCTACTTATTCACTTACATTAAAAAAAATCAGAAAGCAACACTATTGTTCAATTTAAGTAATCAAGCAAAACAGAAAATCAGTAAAGTACTATAAAATGTTTATCTCTTTATTCTTATTGTGTCTAAAGGAAAAGCATGTTTAACTAGAAGAAAAAGGAGATATAAGAATAAAAGACTAAGGGTGATGTTGAAAGAGAGTTTAAAGTACTTCTGAGGATATTGTTATTTCCTTTGAGTTTCTTTTCTTTCAAAAAGCCTTTTCTAGGGAAGACTGGGTGTGTCATTTTTCTGAAGTTATATCCTTAATAAATTGAACTGTGGATGGATTGGCTGGGGTAGTCTCAGTTAATACCTCTATAGGCGTCTATAATCAATGCTTCCTCTCTTTTGCTCTTATGCTTCTACCTTCATCTTGCTCAAATTCCAGCTTCTTCTATGTCACCTATTTTTTTCCTCACCAAAACAAAATACCTGCAAATCCTTAGATCCTAAAGACATTTTTTAAAACTTTTAATTTTGGAAAGTCCTAAGCATATACAGAAGCAGAGGAAGTAATATAAGACTCAACATACCTATTACCTATCTTCAACAATTATCAATAAATTAACACATCGCCAATCTTGTTTCATCTCTACCCACACCAACTATGATTTTGAAGCATATATCTGTATTTCACTATCTCAAAAAAATAAGAATTTATCTGTATAACCATAGCTACCATATGACGATCACGCTTAGAGAATTGGCTATTATTTCTTAATAAAAATCTAACATCCAACCAGGACTCTCTTTGATTGGAGTGCATTAAAAGTATACATTAACTTAGGTAAAACTGACATCTTTATTTTTTTTTTTTTGAGACAGGGTCTTACTGAGTCACCTGGGCTAGAGTGTAGTGGTGTCATCATAGCTCACCGCAACCTCACACTCCTGGGCTAAACCTCAAACTCCTCGGCTCAAGTGATCCTCTTGCCTCAGCCTCCCAGAGTGCTAGAATTACAGGCATGAGTCACTACACCTGGCCTCTTATAGGGTTTTTAAAATTTTCTTCTGTTTTATTATTTCTTTTTTGTCACTTTGGATTTTATGTATTTGTGCTTTTTCCTTTTATTCTTAATTAAGTTATAAAATGGTTTGTCTATTTTGTTAAGTTTTTTCAAATAACTAGCATTTAGGTTTATTTTTTAATTCTATTATTTTTCAGTTTTTTTAATCCATCAATTTTATTTTTATCTTTATTAATTCATTTCTAGTTTATTTGTTTTTCTTTGTTTTTCTTATTCTACAATTTGTGGCAGGGATTTAATATATTTATTTACATTGTTTTTTATATAAATCTATAAATTTTCCTCTGATAGCTTCTTTTTCTGTTTCCCACACATCCAGATATGTCATGTTTTTATATCATAATTTTTAAGAAGTTTTGTAATTTTGTTTTTTATTTCTTCTTTCACCCATTAGTTGCTTAACAGAGCTGTTTCTTAAAATTATAGATGAAAGTGTCTTTTTGGCTTTTTATTTTATCATTAATTTTCAGTTTTCTTTTACTGCAGTCTAAACTATTCCTTATATTACTTTTTGTCTTTGTAGTTTATTGAGCTCTTTTTCTGTACATTGATATAGTCAATTTTTATAAATGTTCCATGTGTACTTGATTAAAAAAAAGTCCTCTTCATTATTGAAATTGGTTTATATATATCCCTCTAAGATCTATTATACTTTATTGATTATATTTTACTCTTCTATAGCATAACCCTAACCAATATTTTGTTCATTTTGTTTGACTTGGATTTAGAGACAGGTGTTAGAGATTTACTTTACCAATATACTTTCTGCTTTATGAAAGTTAGTACTGAGTTACTGGATAAATTGTAGCCATCAGCACTATCAAGTTTCATTTTTGTATCTCTTAATGCATTTGGTCTTAATTTTACTTTCTAAGATATCTAGTATTCAGCAGAGTGTTTAATTTTGTTTTGTTAATCAGTCTGAATTTTTTTTATTTTAATCGGTGAGTTAAGTCTAAAATTTGTTGACATGATCAATATGTCAATATATTTTGTCTTAGTTCTATTACACACACACACATTATACTAATACTTTAAAAAGACTTACATTCATATCTTTTTATAGCACCCTTAGTTTTATTTTTGGCTATTGTTTATTGATTCCCTACTATAAACCGTGTAGAAATTAACTAGTAACTTTTTCTACCTATCTACCTTTTTTTGCAGCATCAGATTTGAAGTAATATTTTTTTTGTTCCAGTCAATATTATTAAAGCGATCAGCAGGTTAGTCAACTTTGTATTAGTGCTGCACATTTTCTCCTCATTTTTTATCATATCTACATTGTCAAAAAATAAAAGCATTATGTTATTAACTTCAAAGTCTCTCCAATCTTTTGGTTAGCTCAAACTTATTCTTCAGTATATTACTCAGGTAGTGCTGATGGGAACAATATTCCCTAAGTTACCCCATGTTCATAACCATTTGTTAGTAGCCTTCATATTGACAAGTTGGTTTGACTACATAGGAAATGCAGCTCATGTTTATTTCCTTGAGCATTTTTTATATATATATTGTATTCTCTCTATATATACAGAATATATGTAATATATAATATACATTATATATATTATATTCTTAAGATCCAAATTAAAGTTTTCCTGCTGAAAACTCCAATGACAATGTGATTTTCTTTCCTTATGAATTGTTTGGTTTTTTGCCTCAATGTTCAAAGGATTTTTCTTCATCTAATATTTTTACTTAACTACACCTTAATGTTTGCCTTTCTGTGTAGATTTTTTCAGGTATGTGATATTTTAATTTTAAGAAGTTTAAAATAAACTTTTACTTCAATACTTTTAAATTTATCATGTGAGAGTATATTTTATCCCCTTGCTTTGGTTTTCACAGAAAGACTCCTATCACATATATGTTCCCTCTTCTCTATGAACCTCTATATCCATCACTTTCTTTTGAATCCTTTGTGGTCTTCTTCCTGATTTGTTTTTAATTTTTAATTTTTTTCTCCTTTCCATTTTTCATTTTCATAAAGGCATTATCAGAAGTTTTATTCATTTATTCATTTTTATTCATTCTCATATCTTTTGTTCTTTATTCTTTATTTCTAAAATTACTTTTTCCTTTTTTCCATTCTTTTATGTATCTGTCATCATTTTTTCCCCAAATCTTGCTTTTCTCCAATTACCCATTTCTAAATTTTACAATTTTTATTAATGTTCATCTTTCATAACCTCTAGCATTTCCTTAATTTTTTAGGCAATTTTGAAATGTTAGTGAATTCGTCTCTTATTCCTATGGTAAAAACTTACCATAAACTTAATGTCTTGAAACACCACATATTTATCATCTTACAGTTCTTGAAGTCTGAAGTCCAAAATTGGTCTCACCAGGCTAAAATTAAGGTGCCAATAAGACTGTGTACCTTCTGGAAAGTCCAGGGGAGAATCTGCTTCCTTACCTTTCCCAGCTTCTAGAGGTAACTGCCATTCCTTGTCTCCTGCTTCATTCATCCATCTTCAAAGCCAACAATGTTGGGCTGAGTCCCTCCCACACTCCCCTTTCTCTAGTTCTCCCTCTCCTGCCTTGCTCTTCCTTGTGATCCTTGTGATCCATTGGACCCACCTGGAGATCTAGGCTAATCTCTTTATTTTACAATCACTTCGTTAACAACCTTAATTCTCTTTAGCTGTTCCACCTAACAACATCCACAGGTTCAGAGGATTAGGATGTCAACCACTTCAAGGGGTAATTATTCTGCCTACCACAGTCAGCTCACTATTTGGAAATATTTTGTGGCATGTCATTTTTGCATGCTTTCATCTTTGTTAGGAACAATATTCTCCTTATTCTCTTGTTTTAAATAATAATACTCTACAACCACAATCTCTTTAAGTAAATAAGGTTTTCAGAAGAAAATAACAGTGGGTCTGGTACCTTTTGAGACTGGCCTCCTTGCCTCCCTTTGCTCGCCTTTATCTGCACCGTCTAGTCCTTTGGTCCTTCTGTCTGTATTCTGAACTTGGATTCTATTCCTAGCAATTTCTCCTTAGTGAAAGGCTTTATCTTGGAAAACAGCTTTGTTTTCATCGTTTTGAGAGTTTATAGGGCCCAGATGCCTGTAGAACCATTAAAATTGGTAGCAACATATCCATTGTATTCACCCAGGAATTGGGTCCTGCAGGATCCTGTCCTGGCTTTTTTACTGTAGTTCTTAGAGTAGCCCATCACTCACCTATTCTCAGGACTGAAAGAGACCCAGTTGACAGATATGGACACCAGGTTTTGTCATTTTTGAGGTTCCTGGAATGCCTTTTCTTATAATTTTGTGTATTGGTCTTTGGTTTTTCTACAGTCATTGCTTTGTCTATTTTAATCAGGAGTCAGTGATATTAAAAAAATATGCCATTGTCATCTTCCAGAATTTCTGTCTACCCTTCAGGGATATCAGCAGAACTAGTACGGCTACTCTTTTAAGCAATACATGATATCTCTGTGGCATATACAGGTTGAGGTGTGGAGAGAGAATGTCATTTGTTGCTAGAGAGAATGTCATTTGTTGCTATGTCTTTAATGCTGTCTATTTCCTGTCTCTTTTTCCTAGCAAGATAGGAGAGCAAGAATAGTCACAGGAACAAACAGTTCATTCAGAAAGGCCAATTATCATCCCTCTTGCCCGCCAAAGAAGTTCTTGGCCCAGTGCACAGCTTGGGTTTATTTATCGATTTATTTGTTAATTGTTTATTTATTCAGATATTTATAACATAAGCCCTGTATGTGCTGAGTTCACTCTAAGAGATGTAAAGATGGCTGAAACCCGGGCCCTACTCTCAAATGTCTTGAGTCTAGTATGGAAGATAAGAAAATTCCACAAATGTCTATAACATAAATGCTGTAAGGGCCTATCCTCAGAGAGGTGGATAATTAATCAGAAAAAAGCCAAAGGAAAACAAAATAAAGTCTTTCCCTCTACCTCATTTCCATCTGAATCTTCACCATAGTTCAAGGATACACTTTAGGTAGGACAGGCAAGCCTTGGTTTTCAACCCCTGCAGGAAAGGAGAGGTGGTGGCCTTGCTCATTTGTAGGGATGTTTATAAGAGAGATACTGTCCTTCAAGGAGTGCCTGTTCAACTGCGATTACCATGTGACTAAGTCCAACACTCTGGCGAGAAAGGAAAACCAAAAATATTCATCATGAAGTTACTCTGTTTTAAAAAAGGGAACTATGAAAAAATATGGACTTTTATTAGGGGGGAAGACATGAAAGAAATAGTTTTGAAAGTAAATACCCATGAAGAAGCCTGGAGACTGTTTAAGAACAGGTTATTGGGAACTTAGGGAAAATGTTCAACTCAGCCCCAAAAAAGAGCAAGCATTTAAAAATAAACACTAAATGGCAAAGGAAAGAAGGCTGTTGTATGGGGTGAGGAGGGGACTGAATCTTTTTAGGGAGGAAAAGAATTTTCCAGGAAGAAGAGTGGGAATCCTGTAAAAGGCAACAGACCAAATGCAAACTGGTAATTATGCAGGTCAAAAACTCCTTAATGACCAGGGTACATTGCAAGGAAATCCAAAATCAAATGCTAAAGTTTTCAAGCAAAGAAAGAAAAACTAGTAGAGTATTAATGGAATAACTTGAGGCTGATGATGAAAAAGTTGTACTCAAGCACAGGAAGGCGATAGTTAAAAAAAAAAAGGAATTTGTCATAGTATTTAATGAAAAAAGTAATTATATGGCAATCTCCCACTTTAAGTTTTATTTTCAACAGAGAATCTGTATCAGTTAGCTTGTGCTACATAACAAAGCACTCCAAAACATAGTGGTTGAAAATAATTAGTTCATGATTCAGTGGATTGGCAATTTGGGCTGAGATCAGTTGGACAGTTCTGCTGGCATAATGGGTCTCACTGATGTGGCTGCAGGTAACTGGTGGCTCAGCTGGAGCTGGATGGTCACAATATCCTCACATTCCTGGCAATTGTGCAGTTTTCCTCCATGTGGTCTCTCCAGCAGTCTACTTCAGACTGTTCGCATCCTTGTTTGAGGACATGTGCAGCAACAGAGAAGAATTCTTAATGGCCAAGCACTTCACAAACTTTGGTTTATGTCATATTCCTTCATGTCCCATTATTCAAAGCAAGTCATTCGGCTAAGCCCAAATTCAAGGGATGAATAATTAAATGCCACCTCTGTGTGGGAAGAGTGGCAAAGTCATGTTATTGAGAGATGTGCATAAAAGATAAGAGGAATTATTGTGGCCATCTCTGCAAGCAACCTATAATAGTTTGCCCTCTGGTCACAAAATGCACTTTCTTTTCACATGCAAAACACAAGCTCTGTCTTCTACAAAAGTCATATCCCATTATAGCACTGGACTTGAAGGATCTTCCTCTAAATCAGTTCCACATACTGACGAGTCTCTTTAGGTATAGCTACTTAGGTGCAGCTCCTCTTCATCCAGAGACCTCTGCACTAAAGTTGGCCGCCTCCTTCACACACACATGAAACACAATAGTGAGGGGGACTGGCAACAGCCAATGAGCACTCCCGCTCGAAATGAGAAGAACAGAAACACAAAGCAGTCACTGGTTCATAACCATTGTGAGATCCTGGCAGGCAAATATCAACAAGGACCTCTACACCTGGAGCAGAGAATTCCAAATCACTTCCTTAATTAGGGCCCAATTTGAGTCCCCAGGAATGGTTCCCAAGTTCATTGTTCTGTGCTGCTCTTGGCTTTGCCTTCAAGAAGCCTGAGGCTTACCCATAGAAAGTTGTGGCCCACAGGTCTCCTTTGGTTTTCAACTGCTTCAGTCCTTTTTTAGCAAAAGCTGGAAATGCTTTCAAGAGCGTTTTTAATTCCTCCGAAAAGCAGAATCAAATCTCCTCCTTATCCCAAAAGCCACACCTACAATTTCTTTGGAAATAGACATCTCCCTTATTTGGGCATCAGGTCATGCTGATTGGGAAAATGCCCTTAAAAACATTTAAAGCTCTTTTGCCTGGCTGGATGTCTACTAGGGACCATCTTAAATCTATCAGAGGACTTTGAAAGGATCTTATAGCCACACCCTTAATTTATCCTTTTTCCTGAAGGTATTTCTTATTTTGAGAATCTTTTGGTGGCTGAAGAAACTGGAGATGTAAAACAGCCTTATTTTCCAACTCAGCAAATTTGTCTTCTCTGTGTATCTCCAAATTGTGAGTGCCAAATAATTCTGTCTGTAGTTCCTCTTTCTCTCGCTGTTTCATCTCAGGTGCAGCCAGCAGAAGCCAGCTTACACTTTTTTACCATTTGCCATAAAGTCTTCTCAGTCCTTTCTGTAAGTTTATTGCATATGTTTTTTTCTGTGACAGTTTTGTCAATTTTGCAACTACATAACATGGATTACCATCTTTCCAGCCTGCTATTAGTATTCCCTAACCACTTTTCTAGCTTCTACCAACAGCCTGTTTGCCTTTCTATTCAGGCTTTGCTAGAAGTTTCCTCACTGCTTTTTTAGCCTCCTCTTGCTGTCTGATCTCAAGGCCATCACTACATGTTTTAGGTCTTGGTCACAGCAGCCTCCCACTTCTGGCACCAATTTCTGTATCAGTTAAGTTTTACTGCATAATAAACTACTTCTGTGAAAAACTGGCTGGAAAGCAACCAAAGATTTCATTTTTTCACAGTGATTTTGTCGGTTAACTGGGCAATATTTCTGGTATGGATTGGCTCAGTTGGGGGCTGGATAGTCTGGGATGGCTTCTCTTTAGAAATGTGAGGCAGACCTAGCCTGGGACAGCCAGATCTCTCTCCAGATTGTCTCTCATCCTCAAAAAGGTGAATCCAGCTTGTTCACATGACAACAGCTTTTCAAGCACAGGAAAAGAGAGGAAGGCCAAGTGCATAAACAGTTTTAAAATCTTTGTCTTCCTAACATTTGCTAATATCTTATTGGCCAAAGCAAGTTATATACCAAGCCCATATTCAAAGTGTGGAGAAATGAACTCTACATCTTTATGGGAGAAGCAGCCAAGTCATATTGCAAAGAGGTGTACATATAAGAATGAGAAGAATAATTGTCTCCCTCTTTACAAACAATCTACCATGAGCTAATAATTAACAGTTATAACATCAGAAAATGCACACGAGTGTGCTGGACTGATTGATTAATAAACTTGTTATGGATAAATCACATGTTTTTAGAAAACGTTAAAGATTAAGACACTGACCATAATATATAATTGGCTAGAGATAGGTGGAGGCCTGTTGAATAACCAGTGATCACATCCTCCCTTCTGTGTGAGCATCTCTAGAGAAGGTTCTAGGGAATGCAGAGATGAGTATGAATTGATGGAATCATAAACTGATAGAATCAAGCCTTCACTGAGGAGCACATAGGATCAATGAAAAGCAGTATTTTATATGCCCCAACTCTACAAACATTCCCTTAAATGTATTCAAGTGAATCAGAGCAAAAGCAATTTCAAAAGAAAAGAAGACAAATATTTCCCAAAAAGACAACTTGAAGCTTAAGGACTATAATGTGGAAAAAAAAAAGTATGTTAACTTAAAGGATGTTGGAGACCATCTCCTCTGACATCCCTGACACATCAAAATGATACCTGCTGGATGGAACCATAGGGGTGTGTTGGGTAATTTTAACCCCCACTTGGATTACAAACTCCTCTTTCCCACCAGTTATTTTCCAGAAGTTGGAGGAATGTGCTTTCCATTGCAGTTATGGATCGTCCCAAAGCATAAAGTCTGGAGTGATGACCCCAAGTACTGTAAACCTGAAACAGCTCTGAGTGGGAGCCACAGCAGAACAGCAGAATGTCTAAAAATGATCTGCAAGAGGAAAGGGTAATCTGTAACCAATCTTTAAAAATGCTATAAGAACTCATACAGCGATTTCTTTCTTTTGTATGACTGCTATGTGAGAAGACTAGAAAGAAATACATTAAAATAATAATATTGTTTAACTTTGTTGTTTGGACTCTGTGATTGTTTTATCTTGTATGTTTTATATTATAAGAATTTCTTTACAAAATAAAAACAGATTACACATTAGAAATAACATTAACTAAAAATATGAATTGATTTAATATTACATCACAACTAACTTGCTTCAAATACTTTGTCCCAAAGGCAAGATATAAAACACACATACATGCATCATTCTGGGATTATCCTTTTTAAGGTTAAAATAAATGTCACCCCTCTGATTTTTTCTCTTTCCTTTTTTTTTCTTTTTTTTGAGGCGGAGTCTTGCTCTATCACCCAGGCTAGAGTACAGTGGCATCATCATAGCTCATTGCAACCTCAAACTCCTGGGCTCAAGCAGTCCTCCTGCCTCAGCCTCCTGAGTACCTGGCACTACAGGCATGAGCCACCATGCCCGGCTAATTTTTCTATTTTTAGTAAAGATGGAGTCTCAGTCTTGCTCAGGCTGGTCTCCAATCCTGATCTCAAGCAATCCTCCTGCTTAGGCCTTCCACAGTGCTAGGATTATAGGTGTGAGCCAGTAGTGGCCTTTAAACAAAGTCTTTTACCCAGGAATTTTCCCTAGGGTAACAAATTTCGTTTAGCACTTTTATAAATGATTAAGTATATAGGGAGACATTTTTTCAAGTTTTTAAATGGTTCTGAATAGTTTGTCAAATAAAAATAAAATGGTAAAGTGAGGGGAAGAATGGGCAGAATGATCACAATAATATGACATAGACAGAAAAGTGACTGATGAATTTTAAGGTGAGCAAAGCAAAGGAAAAGTTGAAGTGGCACTTACAGAGCTTATATGGTTGCTGCCCTTGAAGAGTTATGATCTAGATAAGGCATGTGACACTAATTAAAGCAGGGAGGATGCATTTGAACTTACTATACAAATACATTAGCAAATTGGGCAGGGATATATTTATCAGAGACAGATGAGTCTGAACTCACTTAGCATTTTCTAGAAAGGTTTTATTTTGGCTTTGAACAAAATATTTACATAAATCCAGAATGAAACCCCCTTCCTAGTACATTCCCTGTTTAACTCATGTTTTTCAAAAGGTGGAAAATAAATAGACCCAGAACACTGTAGGTTCCTTACGTAATATATTATTATTGCCTTCCTCTCCACAACTGTGTTGACATCTACTGAAGTGTAATGCAACTATTAAACATTTAGATGGTGAGGCCATAAGGTAGGGCCTGTATGAGAATTTCTACATTGCCAAACATACTAGGAACCATTTGAACAAAATACATAAGGAAAAGAAAGAGAAGAATTATTGAACCATACAAACTGTCCAAAATCTAAAAAAAAAAAAACCAGTATCAGTGAATCAACAGGTGAAAATATCTGCCCTATCTACTACAGTTCAATACTTCTCTAATCATGTTTTTGTTTGTTCGTCTGCTTGTTTTTATCTGTTTTGTTCATTGCTATCTATCTAAGCCCTGGAAAAATTGATAACAGATATTGTAGCTATTTAATAAATATTTTCTAAATGAATTAATGAATAAGTGTAAAAGATTTTTGTATGTCAGAAACTTCCTAACTGAGAAGAGGCAGCTCCAGGCACCCATGGAAGCAACAATTGGGTTCTCCTAACAGGAACATCATATCCTTACCCTTGGGTCCATCCTAAGCCTGACATTCTTCAAGACTCATGCTGAGACCCCCTTCTCATTTTAAGGTTTCCTGACCACTCTAGCCTTCACTGGTATCCTTGGGAGACTTCATCAGCCCATCATTTAGCTTGTTTAGTTCTTTTTATCATCTACTATTGATTTTTGAATGGACTATAATCCTTTAAAGCTGTGTCTTCTCCCTAACCCACTGATACAAAGATTAATAAGACATAGCCCTTGCCCTTGAGGGCCTTACAGACTGGCAGGAACTAGCAGGTCAAGTAGATGAGCTGAGCAGGTCCGGTGTTATCCATGTGATGGTGGACATTTGGGTTGGCCCTCCAAAGCACAACTCTACCCGCCTTCTATTTGAAGAAATTTAAATGCTGATTCCTACATTTCCCACATGCACTTGAAACCAAATTTCTAAATCTGAACTAAGGCGTACAAGATGCATTTGCAGGACAGTTTAAAATAAATGTGAGGTGGCAACTGTCTTCCTGCCTCTGTCAATACTGGTCTGTGATGAGTAGACTCCATGCCCCACAGTCTACTTGATGGGCATGAGAGAGAGTTTTGGCAGCAGTAACATTTTCTGACCTCTGGATAGCAGCTAAGGTAGTGTGACCTTCAAATCTATAGTCCAGTAGCCATCTTCTAACTTCAGTTCCTCCTATCCTGTAAGCATCAAATTTCCTGAATTAAATACTGCTTGAAATCACTAGTATTTTCCATACTGTACTAAACCTGATTGATCCCCATGATATGATACAAATATAGGGAGAATAGAGCAAGAACACTAAGAAGAGAGCAGGTGGTGCTTCTAAGGGTAAAGAATAGTTAGCATAGCATTAATGGGGAGGTAATTGTCCAACTGAGCCAGGAAAACAAGGCGTGGAAGCATTTCATGTAACCTGAGCACATAATAGTAACTCATAAAAACCTAGAATGTTTACACCAGGAAACACTGAGAAGATCCACTCCAGCCCTTTTACTTTAAATGAAAGAAAAAGAGACTCAAGAAAGAAAGGGACATTCTCTGAGAAATGCAAGGTGTGAGCCCCATGAGCACCTGAGCCAGGGCAGAACGGAGCCCCTAACATCTTCTCCATTCAGCTGCAATGACCCTGTACTTTTTTATTAAGCAAAATTATTTAGAATATATAAGTATTTCACTTCTTACCTAAAATAAGTGCCACAAATGTCGGTGTGATGTGATGGTTGTATTTCTGTTGACTAACACAATAGTTAAAAGGAGCAGAACATACCTTTGTAGGAATATTGAAACAGGTAGCTTCAATAACAATAGATGAAAATCAAATTCTTCTAACCACTAAATTATTTTTCCTACCTCTTACATTGCCTACTTTTAAAAAATATTTTTTATTACCCCCATATCTCAGCAAATCTGTCTACCCCTCTGAATTCAGTGGGCCACCCCAGCATTGATCCCAGTCAAATATCACAAAGTTGGTGAAGACAGGATTTATAGCTCTGTTTATTCTGTAAATTTCCTTCAAAGATACTCACTTATGAATCAACCACACCTCTTTAGGAAAACACAGCACAGCCTAATGTTCTCTGTGACACCCCTGATTTCATGAATAAATAGATTTATTTGAAAATGCTACTGCTTCTATTTTGACTGTGAGATTTTTAACTGTCTTTATTAGAAAAGACAACAATTTCTTTCTTTGCAAATATTTAACTTACAAAAAAATACTGTAATCTTAATGGTGGGTTTTATTTCTGGAAGAGATTTCAAAAGATTTCCTGATCTAGATCCCTGACATCAAATAGTTTAGGTGTTAATTACCTTCATTTAACTAGGGTAAGGGCTGTGGGATTAAATTTCTCTTATGAAGTCATAAAATTAGTCAGAGACAGGAACAGTGTCAGTCCCTGCATTTCCCTGTCTTATCAAGTTTCAAGCACAGAGGAATTCACTCCTTGGGTTCAGCCCCACCCAAACCCCAAGCCAACCCTAACTGGGATAGGCAGTATACTTGGAGCTCTGACCAGAATTCAAGTACCTGTTGCCTACTGTACCAAAATACCTGCAGACTCATAACCTTCAGACTTCTAATCCTTGCCATGATTATGAAATCCCTATGAATGGACCTCTGCCTTACCCTGTTTGCATTCTATTCCCCTGGTATGATTCAAGGCTTGCATGAGCCTTGGTCAACCTTTGGGCTTGGGAGAAAATGCTGACACCCTGGAGATCACTTAAGTTACTCCAATATCCCAAAGGCTACAGCTTACCCCCTGGGTCTCAAGTTCTGACTGGGCTGTTGCTCAAAACAGAAGAAACCATCTAGAACTATGACATTTTTCCCAAGACTTGGAATGTGACAGTTGTTTAGATAGTATTCTTGCAAACCAGAATGATTTGCAAAATAACTGATTAAGATGCAAAAGACACTATTCAACTTTCTAGTTATTTTTATTATATTGATCTCTTTAAAATTTATATTTATATGCACTAGTAAAGTAACTCATTTACTAATTTAATAAATAAATATAATTATATTAGAAGTACATGCTGAAAAAATATGTATAATCAAGAAAATTTAGAGATCACACTTTAGGAATAGATGCAGTAGAGTCACATCCATATGAATGGATGCCTTTGGATGTTTCTAAACTGGAAGCTCCATAAAGGTACGGTTCTTGTCTGTTTGTGGACAGCATCCCCACTACCTAGCACCCTGCTTGGCACATAACAGGTTTTCAATACATATTTGTTGGATGAATGAATTAATGAATCAATAAATGAATTAAAACTGGCCTAAATCAAAATGCATCTTTAGATACTGTAGTGGGTCAAATAGTGTTCCTAAAACTGTATATCCATCTGGCACTTTCAAATGTGACCCTCTTTGGAAATAGAGTCTTTACAGATGTACTTAGGTAAAAATTAAGATGAGATCATAGTAGATTAGAGTGGGTCCTAAATCTAATGAAAATGTCACAATTAGATGCAGAAAAGGTCACACAAAGACATAGAGAAGAAGGTCATGTAAAAAAAAAGGTAGGCAGACATTGGAGTGGCACAGGTCTGCTACAAACCAAGGAATGTTTGGGTCTACCGGAAACTAGCAAAACAAGGAAGGATTCTTCCCTAAGGCCTCCAGAGGGAGCATAGCCCTGCTGACAACTTAATTTTGGACTTCTAGTCTCCAGAACTGTGAAAGTGTAAGTTTCTGATGTTTACCAAGTTTATGGTAATTTGTTAAGACAGCCCTAGGACACTCACACAGATGCTATATTTTAGGTACCAGGCCTCTTGCCCTAGCAAGTTTAGTCCTATTAGACCTGACTCACCTGCCCCTCTCCAGAGGTCTATTGTAATGAATTCCACACACCCTCCATGGAAGTCATTCAGGACATGAAGAACATCTAGAATCCAGCTCCCCTGACTCCCAGTATAGCATTCTATCCACTCCACATTACTATTTATAGCCATAGAACTTATCTGACAAGAAAAAATTCTCAGAAAATCTAAGGTGTGGGTATACACTATGGGTATGTACCCAAGAATTTATGATGTAACCTAAAACTCTTTGCTCTTAAAATTGTTTATGAGGATAAGCTTCTGACCTCTGATATGTTCTGGTTTCAGCCAGTTCACAACAATCACGAGACATGTTTTAGTTTTATTTAGGTAGTTGATCTTCTGGACAGGACAAAAACCAGGAAATGAAGTTTGTATGTTTTTTTTTTTCCTAATTCACCTTTGTCATCATTTAATATTACTAAGCTCTTATTATGTGTATGTATCCAGAGAAATAAAAACTTAGTTAAATTATAAGTCAATCAAATATTTTGAAACCTTCAAAAAGAGAATCAAATTTCCTTCTATTCATGGCAAATATTTTTAATTTAATATTCATCTCCCTAACTAGCCTGTACCAACAAAATGATTTGTTTAAAACAATAGATGACCAAAATATTTTCATATACTTTATTTTTTTTTTT
>VBSM01000483.1:8075757-8094752 GCA_008086735.1 Cheirogaleus medius
TTAGCTCACTGTCGTTTCTTAGAATTGAATAATATTCCATTGTGAGCATATACTTTAGAGATAATGTATATGAACCTATTTCTGACTGTACTTGGCAGAGAGGAGACAATTGAGAAGATCTGGGGGTTTTTTTTTATTGAAAAAGAAAATGAGCATTCAAAAGAATCCTTTTGAGCCAGCCATGGTGACTTATGCCTGTAATCCCAGCACTTTGGGAGGCTGAGGTACAAAGATTACTTGGGGCCAGGAGTTTAAGACCAAAGATCAGCCTGGGCAACATAGCAAGACCCTGTATCTACAAAAAATTTTTAAAAAATTAGCCGGGCATGGTGGTGCACAGTTGTAGTACCAGCTACTCAGGAGGCTGAGGTAGGAGGATTGCCTGAAGCCAGGAGTTAGAGGCTGGAGTGAGCTATGATCATGCCACTGCATACCAGCTTGGGTGACAGAGCAAGACTCCACCTCTAAAAAATAAAGAATCTCTTTGAATGTCATTGTTCACTTGCTTGTTGCTGTAAGTTACTGTCGATGTGATTGCAAAGATCCTATCTGCTGGATCTTGAGGTTATTTGCAACTATACTTGATTTTGAGCATCCAGAAAGAATGCTTTCTTTAGTGATATGAGAGTGCCAGGATTCTGCAGTCATGTTGAGTCACATTGTCTGAGACAGTCACAAAGGGGGTAGCAAGCCAAGGCAAATGAACCCCAATCACAAGAGTGAGAAAGACAAAAGAGAAGTATCATCCCAAGGTTAGTAATTCAGAAAAGGAGGACAGATTAGGAAGTATGGAGGGTTTATAGGTGAAAGCGTGACGAAGATAACCAGGAGTGGTCAGAATTCAGTTAGGCCAAGTTCCGGAAACTTGTATTGAGCACCTACCATGAGCCAGGCAGTGGGTAAAGTGAGTAAAACATGGGGCCCTGAGCCATAATCCAGTGAAAGCTTAGGAACTCCTTGAGGAAGAAAAGGAGAAATCTGAAGAAACCTCTGTGTATACACATGGTACCATTTCTTACACTCTGCTATAAAAGAAAACCCCAGAGAGCAAGTCTTAGATGTATTTATAGGGTCCACAGTACCTAGCATGCATTTTGTAATACACATAGAACATCCCCAGTAAATCAGTATATTTTTGTGTGTTTTATTTAACCTGTAAATTAATAACGTCTGAACAAATGGGCCTTAAAAGATGACTATCACACAGAAACAGCCAAGAACAAAGAATATGTAAATAGTAGCAGGAAGGCTAACATCTAGATGTGACTTTAAAAAAAAAACAAAAAAACTAAAGGTTATAAGAGAAAATGGCTGAAATGGTGTCTGGAGACAGTTCCAGGCACAGGCCTCACGGCAGCTCTCATGATCTCTGCAGGGTTCAGGATGACTCAGGGAACCGTAGGTGACACCAATGAGATGGGCTGACCTGGAGGTGGCCTGGAGAAGAGCCCATGGGGTCATGTTCTAGGAATCTGTTTTAAACACGGCCTAACTCAGCACTTTTATCAATTATTTGACTGACAATATTGAAAAAAATTCTATGAAATGTAGTAACACTTCATCATAGCAAAGAAAATATCCAAACATCAAATGATGGAAACAATTGAAAATTATGACAATTGGCCAAGTTGGTGTGCATAAATTTATACAAAGAGTATAAAATTTCACATTGATTCAAAAAGTCAGTCACACTAGTATAGAATGGGTGGTTTAGTTGCCAGAGATTTATGTTGCTATTTATTTTTTTGCTTGATCCCAAACTTCATGTATATTAATAATTCAGGTGCATGCATGTGGGTGCACACACACACACACACCCATCATCTGAGTTTCCATGTAAAAAATATAATGTCCAAATTCAATCCTATTTTATTCTACATTGGTTAAGATTTCATATGGACTATTGTGTTCCACTCAGAGTTTATATTGGAGGCCCCTGAAGGATCTAGAAGTAAGAAATTGAAAATGTTTTGCTCATAGGAGGTGAAAGGGTGGGGACCTCATGAAGAGTTCATGGCATGGGTTGAAGAAAGATTTTTCACACCAGGAGTAGAGTAGTTTTAGGAAAGAAAGTTTATTTTACCTTTTTGAGATGAAAGAGAGAAAGAGAGAAAAGGAAAGAAAAAGAAAGAAAGAAAGAAAGAAAGAAAGAAAGAAAGAAAGAAAGAAAGAAAGAAAGAAAGAGAAAGAAAGAAGAAGAAAGGAAGGAGGGAAGGAAAGAGAGAGGAAGAAAGAGAGAAAAGGAAGGGAGGCTTCAAATAGCTAAAGATATCACGTAGAGGAAGGCTTTGAGTAATTGTATTATTATAAAAAGGAGAAGAAAGACAATGGGCAAAGTATGGAAGGACATGCTTCAGTTGTAGATAATGAATCATACTCTGTCATCAGAGCTGATCAGCAATGGTCTGCCTGCCTTGGAAATACAAGAGCTCTGTCACCAGAAGCATTCTAGTAGGAGCTGGATGAACATTGACAATGAGAGAGAGTAGGTAATAGACTCTTTACATTATTTTCTGCTCTATGGTAAATAGTACAAATCATAGGAAAAATGTGGAATATAAAAGTGCATAGCCACATCCATACCATCTCTGTAATGTCAGACAACTTTTTAAACTGCAAAAACTGTTTTCAAACTTACTTAACTCTTTTCAGGAAAATTAGACTAAATAACCTGTGTATAGTACCTGTCACACAGCAGATGCTAAGTGTATCATGGAAAAACATGTAATTATTATAATATTATATAGAGTGGGACTGGAAATATCTTAATACCACTAGGTAGGGAAAAGGGAAAACAGAGAAATGGGGTAATGTTCTTCGTGCTTTGTGATCTCGATAATGCAAAACTACAGTTCACCCTCTGACTATCATCTGATTCCTTAAGAAAGTGTTCTACCTTCTGTAGGAAACATTTACTTGAACTATAATAGCCATACTTTACAGATGAATTGGATTTCTGGTAGAAATAAAAAGCAAAGCTATAAATCAATTAAAGTTCAAAATGTTATTTTCAGGAAAATACCTTAAATATAAAGATATAAAAATATACACTTGAGAGTGAGGATTCTTTTTTTCTTAAATGTTTCCCCTAAAATATTACCCGGAAAAGGGGGCCTTTTCAGAAAGAGAAATTTATCATTTAAGATAGGCTTTCGAGGTTAACCCATGAAAATTGATGCTTGATCAATAACTTTGGGAATTGCTTTATCTTTTACATTCCCCTTTTTTAAAAAAAGGATAGTTTTTAGGTAGTTTGGCTTATAGACTTTTTAAAATAAGTTTTTAAAAATGTATTGAAATGTCATTTAAGTGCTAGTGAATTCAGATTTGTAATTAAAAGTTTGTATTCTTAAGTGCAAGTGAAACTGTGCTGGTTGTTCTCATTATGAACTTGCCTAATAAATCACAACTAAAAATACTCATAATAAAAGCACCATTCCTCTTAGAAAGAAATGTGCTTGAACACAGGGGTAAGAAAAAAGAATCTCTCTAGTATATAGGTAAAGTGAGTAATATAGCTTTATTCAGAAAACTTTACAAAACAGGCCAAAATTATGCACAAAAATTATTTTAAAGAAACTTCACACAAACTTTTTTTTCAATTTTGAGAGTAGATGAAAGACATTTGTGATACCAAAAGCAATAGCTATCACCTGATCTGTGATCGCTGCCAATTCCAAGAATCTAGGTAAAGCTAGTGTAATGAGAACTGTTTCCTGGACTGTTAGCAAATACAGACAACAGGAGAAATGAAGCTTATGTAAAGATATTAGAAAGTTAATCCAAACAGTGATCACCAGAGACAGGCGTGTGGAAAGAAAATAGAGAGGGAAGGTACAGGCAGGGGGGTGGGGATGGGGGGAAGGAGGAAATAGAACAGTGACATTTGGTGATGAACCATATGTGCGTGGTTTGAAAGACATGACTGAATTGTTTTTGGTGCAGTATTATTCTGACATTTAGAATGAGGCAATTTTCCATTTCCATTAATGTACTGCCAAATAGAAAGGGAACTGTCGCGAATTAAAGACTAAAGAAAGCTGTTCCTCAAAGTTGTATTAAATCATTGCTGATGAACTCATTAAGAACAAATTAACAAGGTAAATTGTACTAGGAATAACCAGCAAGAAAACCCAAGTAAAATTATACAACTTCACTCGTTTCTAAACAGTCCAACA
Organism: Cheirogaleus medius; assembly: GCA_008086735.1. NCBI lineage: Eukaryota > Metazoa > Chordata > Mammalia > Primates > Cheirogaleidae > Cheirogaleus > Cheirogaleus medius. The sequence goes on from VBSM01000483.1 coordinate 8,079,936, forward strand.
TTAAGCAAAACCAGCACATGACGTCAAAGTGAGAGAGATTCTTTGGCCTCTACAAGTTTCTCGGTATCCTCAGAAAGGACTCAGGATTACCTCAGAAAGAGGAGAAAATCTGACAGAGTCTCTCAATAGACCTTACAACAACTAGAAGATGTTAAGGGACATTACCTCCATCTCATTTTTCAAATAGAAAAGGGGCTAAAACTTAGTGTGAGGAACAATAAAAAGCAAAGACAGGTTGTCTGTAACCCAGGACTTACATTCAATCCTTCTTTCTACTGGTCAGCATAGAGAAGCTTATTAAAACTGCACAAATAAGTCTTCTTATCAGGTAGACATGATATTTTTGCCTTTCTCAGATGAGGGTGGAAAAATCTCTGTGGTCTTCAAACCCTCCTAATGGCTTTCACCTTTCGGATGGAGGATGGGAAAAAGAACATTAAACGTACTCTGGGTCTCAACATTCTAGGATTCCCAAATCCTCCAGGGTGATCAGGCGCTTATATATCTGGTGACAGAGCAGCTCAGACTTGTCATTTTTGTATTATTCTCAGCATTGACACTGTGGGGATTATGGACAAGATGAGAAAAACAAAAAAGGAAGCAGTGGAACACACACAGCAACATGATCTTTAATTTATCCAATGGCCACACTCGACATATTCTTATGGTGAGTACATATTGTAGAACTCAGCAACGAAATCTGGAAAACTTTTTACATGATGACGTTCTGCCCTCTCACATCATGTTATCTGTTGATATTTTGATAGGTCTTCTTTATGTAATGGAAAATAAGGACTCGAGACATCTCCATGACATGCTAAGTCTAGACCCTAGACTATATCTTTTTTTTCTCCCCATGGTAATCCTAGGGCCTAGCATGTTGCTTAGAGCACAGGAAGCACCTAATAAGTGCTTTTTTATTTGAACAGAGGAACTAATAATAATATTGTGTACTTAAATTACAGCCCATATACAGATTTTCTCCCTATATACCAACAAATGTTCATTCTAAATTCCTAGAAACGCTGGTTCTAACTTGAGATCAACACAATAATAACCATATCTTAAATGCAAATTAATCTGTTGCATTTTCTCTAATTTTTTCATAGTCATTAAAGTAAATCTCAGCTTCCCAAATGTAATTCCATCAGAATATATTTCAGTATGGTTGTTTTAATTTCAATTATTCAATGTATTTATAAGAAAGCTTTTTAAAACTGTGATTTCAATTGGGTTCACTTTAAATGATTTTAAATCATTCACATTTATGCATGTGACTATTTACATGTTATTTATTTCTAATGTAGGGCAGGATGAAATTATTGTTGCCATTTTATGGACATCGAACTAAATACTTATAAATATATGTCCTTGAGTAAATCAACCAGGCAAGGCAAATTTGAGACTCAGGATCAAATCCATTCTTCTTCTTCCAAGAAATCACATTTCTATCCTTAAAAACCCATTTTTCTATTGTAATTATAGTCCCTTTCATGAAACACCTAACTTCTGCTTACTAAACTTTACATGGAAATGTGCATGGGAATTGCTTCATCCAACCCCCCAACAACCCATTTTCGAGGTCACTGGATATGGCCAATTGCTGTTAAACATAAGTGTTAAATGAGTTCTGCAGAAGTCAATAGGAACCAGACATGCATTTGATGGAAAGTGTGAAGCCTATGTAGGTATCTGATTCAAAAATTTTTAGCCCATTTAAATTAATTAAAAGGACTATTGAATGCTAGCAAAGGCATGCTGCCCAGCCATTTCCACACGGAAACACTGCCACATGGAAAACTATTGCGTCTGGACATGTTACCCCAACTTTGTTTATAAACACTAAATTTAATATATCATAATCAAAATGTATGAAACCAAGATAAACCACCTTCGCCTTTAAAATCAGACAATTCCATTTGCTTTTGCTCTGGTTCATGGTTGCAGCTTACTGATCTGATAATTATTCCCACAGAGAAAGTGACCTTAGCAAGGAGAAAGTGCTGGAGAAGAAACCAAAAAAAAAAATCCTTTTTGCATTGTTCTGATTGTTGTTATTTTTCAAAGAATTTTTTAATCATTTGTCTTATAGATGAATCAAAAGATATTTGATGAAATAAAAAAATTTGAATAAAAGAACTTATGTCAACTCATTTGAAAATGTTCTGGCCGAAGGGTGCATTTTTCCAGCTTCTTTCCTTGCTGGTGCAAGGTCAGGGCTCCTACTGAACGCTGTTTCAGGATGCCTCATTTGTAATCCAAGCAAAGTCACCAAGGACCATAAATCCTCTCCTGACCTCCTTGGGGCTGAGCTCCATGCTCCGTTAGCCGGCTAAGCAGAGCGTAGTGAAGGCCCATCTAACACTGGATACATACACTTCCAGTGATCCCTGCCTCGAGTCACACTTACAGGAGACTTACAGGGTATGGAAGGAGCTTCCCCTCTTCAGTTATCTGACTTTATGAACACTATCTCCATCAGTGGAACACCATAATTAAAAGCTTTTCCAATGACCTCATTCTGCTTTTCTTCCTGATTTACATTACATTGGCTCACTTTATCACACTGTAGTACCACACTTACCACTTTGTAGCATTCACAATTTTAACAAAAACAGAGATGTTAGAAATGTGTTGGAATTAGAATACTTTTTATTTAAAAAAAAATTTTTTTTGCTTCTAAATATAGAGATGGGCAGCTTCATAGGCATATGACTGTTTCTTTACTTATACTATGAATATAGGAAGACCTTCCCTCTAATAGTGGGCTTGAATTCTATGAATTTAAGAACAAAGATCTTTTTACTTTAGTTTTTATGGTAGTTCAACAATGATGCTGATCCTTCTGGGGTATGTTAGTAACAAATATGCAAGGAGAAACTCATGTCAACTCAATTTGCCCCCGATCCTTTTGGTCACCTCTAACTGCTTCAGGCCAGCTGCCAAGGCTTGCTCCCTAACAGGATTAATTACATTCTATATAGGTCATTAGATTTACCTCTTCTAATACTCTCAGTCTTCTCTCTAGTTTTAAGAATCCCCGAAGGTCATTTTATTATTTTTCTTCTATAGTTTTCCCTGGCAAGTCATAGCTATCTCCATTACATCTGATTATCATGTTTGGTGGGACAGAATAGTCTAACTTTGAACTTTTCACAGAAACATAAATTTTCTCTAATTTCGTGTTCGAAAATCTTGTTTTATTTTTGATGTAAGTTCCGATAACCTTAAGCTGACTTCGGCACAAAGTTTCCTTCTAGCACTTCTCCAAGAACAAATATTCCCATTGAGAGGCATTCCCTATGACGGGACTGCATCTTGACATCTCATCACCTGAGATTGATGAATCTCCTTCCATATATTTTATTCATGTCTTTTGTTAACCACCACTAAATTCTTTTCCCCAGACTTGGCTTGTCTTACATCATTAAGACAACTTCACCCACAATTCACTAGCTGCAACCTCTATGTGTTCTAATCCAGGCATACTACCATAGAGAGATTTAATGGACTTCAGAAACTCAAAAGGGGAAGGGTGGGAGAGGGGTAAAGTATAAAAATCTACCTGTAGAGTATGTACCATATTCTGGTGACAGGTACACTGAAAACCCTCACGTCAGCATGATACAATTCATCCACATAACATTAAATTTTTTGAAAGAAATAACAAAAATAAGTCTTTGTTTCAGATTTAACATTCCCCAGATCCTTGCATTAGCTTTTCAAAACTTCTTCCCATTGGCAAGACCCATATGAGCGAGGTTACTCCTTCCCTGCTTTGTATCTGCAGCGCGCTGTCATCACCGTCCTTCCAAGTGCCATTTGCACATTTGCACACTTCTTTATCACGGCACCAGAGATCTGAAAGCAATATCACTAAAAATAGTAGGAAACTGATCTCTCTAATTGCTTCCTCTCACTAAGCACAATGATAATGAACCTCCGTCCAGGCCTCTCTCTTTCAGCTCCTCTGAAATTCAAGGCTTTGTCCTTTAAGCAAGCTTCTTCCCATATCGCATTCTAGATGTCTTTAAAGGAGTAACGTGCTCAATTAAGAACCCAAACCAATTTCCTCAGCACACACTAGCAATGGACATGAAAAGCTCAGCATGCTTCCAGAAGGTGTCCAAAAGGAAGAAGGCGCAGATGGTGAAAGGTGTGGCTGTTGGAGTTAAAGAAACTTGAGTTTGAATCTCAGTTTTGCTACTTACTAACTACAAGATTTTGAGCAGGTCCCTTAAACTTTTTGGGCTTCAATTTCTCCACCTATAAAATAAAGTGAAGATAAAAATAAAGCTACCTTATTGGCTGACATTGTGCATGTGAAGCACAATTAGCGTAATACTTTCCATATAATAAGTACAAAAAAACCACTATCAATAAAACTACATACTACATACTACATTTGACTATTTATCATAGATCTAAAGTCATATTATACTTTAGGGCAATATAATACCAAGAATATTTTCAGAGAAATATTTTCAAAATATATATTAATAATTAGAATATCATGGAAAATTTCATAGATGAAAGAGGCTCAGGGAGACTAATTAGCTGTTTGAGGTTCCATAGTTGGTTTGTCATAGAATCTTGCACAAGAACTCAGACTGCCTGACTCCTAGTCAAGTGCTCTTTCGCTATACAGTACTGGAAGCAATCAACTCTTCTGAGAATTATTAATAATTTTCATTCCTAGAAAAATGCATTTTTGGAAAATAGAAGTGATTCTGTATGTTTAACTTAGAAAGCCAACTGAGTTGCTTTGAGAAGAAAATTGCTCAAGTTTTGAGGTAAAATGCCCATCAGCTGCAAGGCAGTTACAGCTATGGTCTACTATGCCTCCTCCACTCAGCACATACCTTTGTATTATAATACAGTCATTTCTTCTCATTGAACTTTTTCTTTGTTGTTATTACTGAGCATTGTAATTAAACATTCTTCCTGAAGCTGCTTGGCAGCTGCCACTGTGTTCTTAGGAACCATTCATAACCCTGTGTATTATTATCCTAATCCTCTGTTATAAAGAAAACTACTTAATGCCAAAAATCAGATACAAATACTGAAAAAGCTTTACATTGATTTTATTAGAATGAGTATCAATTGACATTTTGGGGGTGGGAGTGGGTCCAATTCTTTAAGACACTAGGACCTCTGTTAGGTTAAAATAAGCATGCAATTTTGAGTTCTACTTGAGTTATATTCAGCTTATGTGTTAACTTCAACATAGCTTGGGAAGCATTCACTGCGCTGAATATTCATATGGTGTGCACGATACAGACACTGAACCCAATTTAGTAAATGAATACTTGTAATTTCACCAAAGCCCCCCCCCCTGAGAGATTATTATGCAGATTTATGAAGGAATATCACTGAAGCAATTCTTGGCTATGTCTTTAGTCACCAAGGACTCAAAAGTGTGTAAACCTCAGATAATTTTCTACGTATTTACCGCCACCGGCTTCATCTTCTGAACTTTTCTGACATTACCTCTCACTCTCTGTTTTATCTCTAATTTTCCCTTTAATATTCTTGCCCTTGAGCAAAGAGCCAGCATCATAACACCTACGAGCACTGCCAAGTTCCTCCTGACAATATCCTGGCTGCCATAATGCCAGCAATCTGTTCCAGTCCTGTCACTGCAAAATCTCATTAAAGGCAAAAGGATGCCAGGTCACAAGCGTGTAGATACACAGCAGAGGGGGCTTGCATTTCCAGGATTGACCATGCCCTATGCCGGGTCTCCTGATGTCTTCAAAGAAATCACATATCGGCAAAGAGTTGGGCTCAGAGAGTAGAAGCTAGTGTTGGTTGTGTGAACCGCAGTACAGAGACTTAATGTATCTGTTCTCTTCAGGGACGTTAACAGGTTACAGAGACCAGATTCTGAAAGAGCACATTTTCCCAAAGGGTTGTGCAAAGGGGAATGAAACACAGCTTGGTTGAATAAAGCCCGGAGTGCATTCCAGAAGACCTGGATTCTAGTTTAAGCCTGCAACTTTGTCATGGTCACCCTGGAAAGGTCACTTAGACTCTCTCTCTATATCTCATATTTCCAGGACATTGGAATATCCAGATCTTCAATTCTGAGATAATCTTCTACAATTCACAAGTGAAACCCCACAGTTTTATAGGTGACAAACTCCAACTCGCACTACAAATTAGCAGGAGACCCAGAAATGTGAACTTCCAAGAACATAGCTCATGAAACGACAAACACTTAAGTCCATGTTCAGACCTAATGAATTATCATCACATCTCAATGAATGTATGTTGGAAGTTTACAGAAAATGCCAAATAATTTGGGGGGCAAATCTCTTTGTTACAACTAGCAGAATCATATTCCAAACATCCCTCTCTCTATTTTTACTTCTTTCTGTAGCCCACTGGAATTATCTCAATTTTTCTGGGATTAAAACCAAAAAGATACTGCTATCATGATATATACCACAACATAGGGTTACAGTTACCATCTTGGGCTTTGGAGTGAAGCAGCTAATCTCAGCCTTTTCACTTTCTTAACTTTTCTGTGTCTAAGTTAAATTAGTACCTACCTCTTTGAGTAGATGTGAAAGTTAGCAATATACTGCAGGAAAAGTCCCCAGGACTGGGCCGGTTGGCATTTAGTAGTGTTTAATTAACAAATGTCAGTTATTATTGTTGTTATGACAGCAAAAAATTCCATTGAAATTTTTGTGAAAATTGGCTTAGGGTATGAGATATTGTTGCACTAATAAGAATCCTTGCAGAAAAGGGTTAAAGAGAGATTGGACAGAACTGGATTTTTCTTGGCGTTGGTATATGTGGATATGTAACCTTGGATGAGCAACGTAACTTCTTGAAGCCTCACATTCTTCATTGGTAAAACAGAGATAATACTAATGTTTATCTGACAGTGAACTAAGGTAATACATGTGAAAAAAGATACTGAAAGAAACTATTTGTGTTGATCTGAAATTGACAATGGAGCTCAAATCCAGTGACCAAGATGTAGAGTCTCATATTTATAGGAGAGCAGCGAGCAATTGTGCTGACTCTTGTGTGGCCCTCCAGGGCTCCTAAAAAGGGTCAAAACCAGTCTGCCCACAATCAACCATAATCACTAGACCTTTGCTAACCAACAGGTGGACCATAAACCAGCTGTGGCAGCATCACTTGGGAACCTGTTAGAAATGTAGGATCTCAGACCCCACCTCAAAAGTACAGAGTTAGAATCTTCATCTTAACAAGTTCCTGGGTGACTGTTAAGTTTTGTTTAACACTTACCCAGACCATCCATATAAACTCTAGTTTATACAAGCAAAAGGCAGGCAAGGTGAGGAAAAAAAGAAGGAAACCTTCAGAGAAATGAGCTTTCAGCTCACGGAGGTGGGAAAGAGACATGACCGTGGGATTTTCCTCCCCTAACTGGCATGCTTCAGCTAAGTGTGAGGAGGGGTTTGGTAGGTAGGTCATCAAATGACCCACTTGAAAAGATTAGGGATCTATACAAGAAGGGGAAGTTGACATTTTATTTAGGTAGCTAACTTTTTGGCCAGTCTGCAACTATCTGAGACAAGAAAGAGGAAATTGGGGAGAGATAACAGAGCAGACAGAGAGGGAACATCCAACAGGCAGCCTACACACCCTTCACTTTGCGGGGCTCAGATCCCGAGTTTCTGTATGCCAAGAGGCTGTGCTGGAGATGGCCAGGCTTGCGCTGTCCTACCCCAGAGTGCTGTCCTATGGGCAAAGATTCTGGAAGGTGGGTGCTGAGGGGACAGATTAAATCTTGTGCTCTTCCACATCAGGGAATACTAAAATGGAGACACCTCTATGTCTCTCAGAAGAATGCTCCTATACTCTTTTGAGTTTTAAGCTTGGCAATTGTTTAATAATTGAAAATAATGGATAGAATTTTCTTTAGATGTCATCCATGAAGCTGCTGTGCAGCAAAGAACCAAGATCCAAAACAGCAAGGCTGGGGAAAATGATTGCAGAAGAACGAATTTGTTCCATGTTAAGACCCAATGAGTTGAGACTGCTTAATAAACTTATTGCTTAATAAAATGTATGGTGGATAGTAAACATCCAATAAATTATAGATAGCAGTATAAAAGTAATAGTTAAAAACTACAGAAAATGTAAATTTCCACAATAAAGTATTGGTCAAATACTTTTAAATATTTTATTATGACACATTGAAATAATATAATAATACACCAATAAATAGAGAGAGATAATAAAGAGATAGATAGAAGACAGAATGAGACAGACACATCATATTATTAAATAAATGGTCCAATATTTATGTTGATATGTACATTTACGTTATCTATACATATTTAGGAGAATAGACCACATGGTATATAACAGGCTATCAAAGTGTTTGATTTTGTGAAGTATTTTTATTTTGTAAGTTTTCTTATCCGTACTGAGGAAATTTTCTTCCATATATGTATTCATCTTGTAATTAGAGGAAAAAAATTATTCTCTCAAATCAATTTCCAAATCTTCTGCTATAATTTTACCATCATCCCTATCTCTTGAAGAACTCTTTGGGCACATAACTGTTTGTAATTTTATTTACATAATTATTTCTTATAATTTTATTATAAGAAATAGTGGCTCAGTAGGTACACGAGTAGATGATGTTTTACATCCTATTGCGCGAAAAATAATCTGCTGATTTGCCCTTTGTTCTAAAATAAATTCATTACATAGGCCATGTAATGATTGCTTCTCAACATCTTTATATATAAAGATGTTTTATATTTGTAAAACTTCATCTGATTTGCCTTAAGTTTTCTAGTTCTGGAAACAGCACGCCTAGATAATTTGACCCCATTTTCTCTTTCATCAATAAAACTCCCTCCTGTCTTTGCAGGCGACAAGACAGGCTGTATAAGATCCAAGACTGCTGTGAGCAGAGAGTGTCCCAGGCTAAGTGGGCCCTGGAAGGAGCTCGGGGCCTGTTCCCTGGGACTTCACCTCTCAACCTGAGGGAGTCTTGAGGACTTGCCTGAGTTTTTCTGCTTCACTAGGTTCGCTCATTCCCAAGATTTCTATATTGCTATGTCCACCCTAAAGGATGACATTGTTAGAGATGAGACCATGTTGTGTTTCTCCTTGTGTGCCTCAACACAACTATTCCAGTCTTAGGCACATAAGAGTACTGGAATTCCTAATTATGTAACATCATTAAAAGCCTAGAAAACTCGTATGACCCTGAATCAAAATGGATAAAGAGTAGTACAAATATTTTGGGGTTAAGAATAAAAAGGAGAGGGGATTATTGTGGAGTGAGGGTACAAATAAGGTGTTTTATTTACATATAAAATGCTTTTGGTTTCTTCTTTTCATAACCATATTTTGGTTCTCTGTCTATGGCTTTTACTTAAAAGCTGAATCCATCAAAATCATTGAGCTGTGTTGCTGCTCTCCATCCCATGTATAGAAAACACATCTATAAAGAACTCAGGAATGTAAGTTAGGGGTATCTGTATTTTCATAGGGTCTCCATTACTCACTTGTGTTTCCTTCCAAATCATAGATCCTGAGTTTGGAATCATCAATAAAAAGGAAAGAGTAAAACGTGGCTCTACAACAATAGTTATAATAATCCTTAGATCGTGGCCCCTTTAATCAAATTAGGTCATGGTGACTTTCCTTCTGATACACCATCTCCAAGGGCAAGAAAGCAGGAGGATTGGAATGAACAGAGACAGCCCACAGCATGTGCTCTGCATGATACCACCCTGTGGGAGCATTTGAAATACATGCTTTCGTTTTTAACTACTGTATTTTTATTACTGTGTGTACCCCTTTCTACAGAAAACCATGATTCCCACAACCTTGCTCTCTTTTGTTGCTGTCTATAACCAGCATTCCTGAATAAAGCTGCTAAGAGCAGAATGCATGTGTTTGCATTCCACGTTCTACCTCTCTCCAGATGGAGCTTCTCTTGTCCTTCTCCAGTAATTTCAGAACATGCTCTTGATCCCTGTTCCTCCTTTGTGTTTAGTGAGTCGTGTGTGCAGGTGTGCATGATGGACTGGTAGTGAGAAATGGGCACACGGAAGCACCCAGGAAACTGCTCCCAATTCCCCTCAAAGCCAGGTTCACTTAATCATCAAAAAGAAACAGAAAGTGCTCCACTTCCAAATGACTTGTCTACTTGTTCCACACTGCACTTTCAGTCCAGCCCACCCCCTAACCCCAAGGCCAATTACAGAGCCCTGCTAATGACTCTCAGACTTACAGAGCTCATTTCCAAGAGCTCTCCTAATGCTTACACACTTTTCTAAATACCACATGGATTCATGCCCTCACTAACCAAATGAGAAACAAGCATCCAAAAAAGAAGAGCGTTTTAAACATGGTACAAAAGGGACTGACAGAGCAAGAGCACAGAGAAAGGAGTCGTTTATACATTCAGGAATACTAAACACACAAACAAAATCTTGGAAATGTGCAAGAAACTAATGAGAAGGAAGACCAAGAAACAAACTTGTAACATTTCAAAAAACAAGAGAGTGGTGAGAAAATTTTAAAAGAGCAACAAAGCAGGATTTTTAAGCTAAAAAATAAATATTTATACAGTGTCCTTGGTCTAAAGAGAATTGATAACTAAGGGTGAAAAGCAATTAAATAGTGGGTAAGAAACAGGCAACTTTTTAATTTGAGACATTTACTTATTTGTACTTTTATTATTGACATTTTTCTATACTCTTAGAATTCAAATACGACAAATAATGAGGGAGAGCTCTGTGCTTCTCTGTAAAACCTTATCAATTCAAATCTTTGTTAAAGTTTACCTTTATAATATATGGGGTAAAATTGATTACTTAGCATACAAATAGTTTAAACAAGATTGAAAGGGAATGTTTATCTATAGTTGACAGATTACTGTTTCTTTGTGTAAGTTAAGTAGATACCAGTCATCTCACCAACTTGGAGAAAGTATTTATTACAGATAAAAGATTAATATATCTAATGTTTAAAGAACTCTGAAATATTAAAGAGAAATAAAAAACAGTATATATATATAGAAATGAGTAAAATATGACTAGACAGTTCGAAGAAATACATAAAAATAGCACTTACGCATATGAAAAGATGTTCGACCATATTAATAATAAGATAAATGCAAATTAAAATTACACAACATGTCGTTGGTATAGTTATTTAAAGTATAATAATATACTTTTTTGGCAAAACTGTGGGGAAGCTAGAACTCTCATACGTTGCTGAGGTGAATGCAAATCGATTCAGCCTTTATGAAGAATAATTTGGTAACACCTAGAAAAACAACATATGTGTTTGCCTTTTGACCTTGCAATGTCACTTCTAGAAATTATCCTAAAGATATACTTCGAACAGTATGAAAATATATATGTATAGGATTATTCGTTAGTGCATTATGTTTAATTGCAAGAGACAGAAGCAGCTTAAATGATAAAAGAAGAGTGGCTCACACTTTAGGATGGCTATCATTAACAGTAATGTATTATAGTTTCAAATAGCTTGAAGGATAGAAGCTATTCAGTGTTCCCAACATAAAGAAATGATAAATGTTGGAGATGATGGATATGCTAGCTACCATGACCTGATCACCATATGTTATATTTATCAAAACATCACTATGCATCCCATGAATATGTATAAATGTTATTTGACAATTTAAAAAAATTTTTAAAAAGGAGTATGTTTCAAGAAGCATGTGTCTCCACAATGGAACACTATAAAGCTGTAAAAGAAAATAAGGATGATCAGTGAGAATTGATGGTAGGTAATTTATATGACAGATTATTGAGTAAAAAGAGCAAAGTACAAAAGAGTATATATAGCATGCTATTTTTGTGTAAAAAAAGAAATATTTATAAGAAAAATATATACTGAACAAATATATATATATATGGAACAAATGTGTCTTCTCATTTGTTCAAAAAGAAACACAAGACAGAGAAACAAGAAACTAATAACACTGGGACTTACTGCGGGGTGAAAGGGAACTGAGTGGAAAATATAGGAGGCTGGAATAGGAAGAAGGCAATAAAAGTGGTGTGTTGTCTTGGCTCTGAGTTTACCTTTTCGTACATTTCTGACTTTTGGATTAAGATAAATACCGAAAATGGAATATAAACAGAAAAAAATGAACTAAAATATATTTTATTAATAAATGAATAACATCAGTGCACTGAAAAGGAAGAAAAACCTAATGTAAATTATTTATGAATGTATTATTTAAACTGTACATCTTCAGGCTAAAGAGAAAAAAGACTATGCAAATATTGAACTCTGGGTATTCGGCTTCTTTTTCACAGAGCTGTAGGTAAGCAATTCTAGCGCTACTTTCTGTGTACTCTAGGACTGAGCAAATAAGCAAATGTACTGTGGATAGCAGGAATCTTATTTCTCACTATTGGAGACGGAAATTATAAATATTCTAAAGGAAAAGTTAAAATGAAAACTATGGTATTTAATGGAAATCAGAAGAATTAGTGGGAAATTATGGTGTTTATGTACATAGTACATGCAGAAACTCACATATATCTATGTCTTATCTCTGTCCACTGAAAGAACCTAGAATTAATAACGCCTCAGTAGCAATGAGCACACTTACTGCTCAGCTCTTGATTTCTAAATCCCATGTATAAAAGAAACCACAGATCTTTGGGAAGTGGCTGATTCTAAGGATGGACCTAGGAACATATGAGGTGAACCTGGGTCAACTTGTCCCAGAAACTAAGAAAGTGCTCAAAGAATGATGGAGGCATGTCAAAACCAACTTGAAGAAACTGCCACTAGACAAATCTAAGAATTATTATCCTGATTTCTTTTTGTTTAACCACCAAATAGATCATGATAATAAAGGATTATAACACATTGAATAAAATAGGAATCTGAGTCCATTCTGATAAAAATATTTTAAAAATAAGAAAAAATTCTTTCTTATAATAACAAACCAAACCAATAAATGCAGAAGAAATAATGTATTGAAAAAATCACCACTAAGAAACTACCATATAAATAGTTGATTCAGGCAAGTATCACTCAAGATGTTAAAATCACAGGTGAAAGTTTGAGGAATACTGGGATATTTACATGATCTCAAATTATCTCCTCAAAAGATACTTATTAAATACAAAGGGAAAAACAGTAACTTAACCATGGAAAACCTAGTAGACGTTAAGTAATCAAAGCTATCATCACTAGTAACAGGACAAAGAGACATCACTGTGCCTCCTACTATAGTGCCTTTGAAAGGACACAATATCATCTCTGTGTTTTTTCTTCCAAAAGTTTATCATCTGAATATCAATGTGAGGAAACAGCAGACAAGTCCATACTGAGAAGTAGTCTACAAAAGAACTGGCCTGTAATCTTCCAACGTATCAACATCATTGAGGTCAAAGAAAGACTGAAACACTCTTCCATAGTAAAGATGACTAAAGAAACCAGGCATAGTGGTACAAACCTGTAGTCCCAGCTACTCAATAGCCTGAGGCAGGTGGATCACTTGAGGCCAAGAGTTTGAGGCTGCAGGGAGCTATGATCATGCCTGTAAATAGCCACTGCACTCCAGCCCAGGCAGCATAATGAGACCCTATCTCACTTTGGAAAAAAAAAAAAGACGACTGAAAAGATATGACTCTTGCATGCAAAGCATGATCTCATAGTTTCTTGTGCTATAAATGATATTGGGACAATTAGTGAAATCTGATAAGGTCTACAGATTAGGTAATATTATGGTGTCAATGTTAATTTTCTAATTTTAATATCTTCACTATGGTTATGTGAGAGAATGTCCTGTTTATAGAAAACATGTAGCAAATTATTTAGAGATTAAAAGTCAAGGCCAGGCGTGGTGGTTCATGCCTGTAGTCCTAGCACTTTGGAAGGCCAAGGCAGGAGGATCGCTCAAGGTCAGGAGTTCAAAACCAGCCTGAGCAAGAGCGAGACCCCGTCTCTACTAAAAAAAATAGAAAGAAATTAATTGGCAAACTAAAAATATATAGAAAAAATTAGCCAGGCATAGTGGCACACATCTGTAGTCCCAGCTACTTGGGAGGCTGAGGCAGCAGGATTGCTTGAGCCCAGGAGTTTGAGTTTGCTGTGAGCTAAGCTGACACCATGGCACTCTAGCCAAGGCAACAGAGTGAGACTCTGTCTCAAAAAAATAAAAAAATAAAAGTCAATATATCAGGAACTTACTCATATTTACCCAAAGGAAAAAAAAACATTCTATAAAAAAGACACCTGCACTCAAATGTTTATAGCAGCACAATTCACAATTGTAAAGATGTGGAAACAACCCAAGTGCCCATCAATGCATGAATGGATTAATAAAATGTGGTATATGCATACCATGGAGTACTACTCAGCCATAAAAATAATGGTGAACTAATACTTCTTGTATTAACCTTAATAGAACTGGAGACCATTTTTCTAAGTGAAGTATCACAAGAATGGAAAAACAAACACCACATGTACTCACCATTAAATTGGAACTAATCAATCAACTCTATGTGCACATATGAAAGTAAGATTCATTGGAAATCAAGCAGGTGGGTGGGAGGGGATGGGTAAATTCATAACAAATGGGTACAACGCACACTATCTGGGGGATGGGCACACTTATAACTTTGACTCAAATGGTACAAAAGCAATTTATGAAACCAAAAAATTTGTACCTCTGTTATATTCTGAAATAAAAAAATCTGAATGGGATGTGTGACTGTGTGCATGGATGTGTCTATACATCCGTACATGGATAGAAAATAAGCAATCTTAAGTAAAAAGAACAAACTGGGAGGCATCAGTCTTCCTGACCTC
>VBSM01000483.1:8094852-8137256 GCA_008086735.1 Cheirogaleus medius
AAAAAAGAAAATGAGAGAAGGAAAAGAAAATGCAGTAAAAAGTAAACATCTGGGTGAAATATATATTGCATTTCTGTATACTATACGTGTGACTTTTCTGTATGTCTGAAATTATACAAAAAGTTCAAAAAAATAAAAGACAGCTTGCACATTGTACATTCATTCCCTTTTGCAGTTTTCCAAGCAGCTTTAATGGGAACTCTAGGAAAGACAAAGAAGCTCAAGGCTCCTGTGTCAATTCCCACCCGAGACCTAAACCGCACAACCACGACAAGGGATGAAACTCGATTTCAACATTATGTGCCAGATACGTGTAAAGATACCATTTCCTCCAGTTGCCTCGCTGCTGCTGAACAGGGGAGGTTGAGCCAAAGGGACCTCTCCCCTTCAGATCGCACTCACCCTGGATGCTGGTTGAGCTTTTCCAAAGCGAAATCCCTTCCTCCTCAAAGAAGGGAAATTAGCCTCATTTTGTATTAGGCTATCTTCATTTTAAATGTTCCCCAGTTAAAAATCTACAGGTTTCGCAGTGAAGTACTCACTTAGCACTTTCTCTACATAAGTGAGGCAGCCGTGAAAGAAGGAATAAGAAAGCCAGACACTGTTTCAGAAACACTAAGTTTGTGTCTTTGTGTGCTAGCTCTCCGTTAATGAGCTGTCTCCCTTTGGGAAAATCACTCGACCTTTTTATTTTTATTTTTTTATCCCTAAAAATATTTATTCAGAACCACCGCTGTCTCCTACCTATTCCATCCTGGGAACTCAGCATGAGCGAGACAGGGACCCCCGCTCTCAGGAGTTTCTCATATAGTGGGTGGGGCAGTGTATAGGGATGCACTGGCTTTGCAGCCCCAGCACAAGTTCCCCACCAACTTCCACCTGTACTTTGTCCCTTCTGTTTATTAAAATGTCAGACACTCCTTTCCCAGGTCGCTGGCTTTCAGCACTGCTCATATTGCTGGCCTATGGGATACAAGTGCACATTGGCTGAAGTTTTTCTCTGGGGATTTTTCCTCTTGTGAAGAGAAGAAACAGAATGGATTTGTGCAGCACCTTTCCTGTTGAATATGTGTGAGGTAGCTGGAGCTGCAGCAGCCATTCTGACCACTTCACCACTTCACCTTTTTCAATTCAGTTTCCACATCTTTAAAACAGAGGCATCCACAGTTGTTGCAAAGATAAAATATAAAAATGCACATGAAGCACTTTATAAACTGTGATATATTGTATGTCATCATTTATTAACAGGAGTGTACCAAAGGGAAAAATAAAACCTCATTTTCTGATTTGTCTTCTCTTTCTGCCACCTTTTATGTATAGTTAAGGGGAAGAGTACCGCAAGTCGGGCGTCCTAAACTACTGGCTCAAGTAATTACTTTGGGACTTAAGTAAATCATTTTATGTCAAGATAAAGAGAAACAAATCACAATTTGTGTAAATTACAAGTGGTATGCTTCTTGGGGGGCAGCTTCCTCCTTTTTTTTCCCCTAAGAATAGAAGAAGTCTTAGCACACAGATAGTGCTCAGAAAATGTTATCACCTGAGCAAACCATTGCCAAGTTGTTCATCAGGTAGGCACTAAATGTGCTATGGCTCGTAAGCCCACCCTTTGAGGGACCTCGTCCTGGCCTCTGCTATCTGAGCTGACAGAGGATAGTCCAAGTTCACTAATGACTGAAGCTGACCTGGAAAGATGTCTTCAACCAGGAGGCCCAGTGGACAATAGTGGTCCATTACAACGGTACTGATGTCCTTCTCTGGCCTTCCCTCCAATATCACCTTCTATACCCATTGGGCCCTTGAGAGAAATGATTTGCTTGCTTCTGCCCAAGAGTTTTCACGGTAAAGCTGCTGTTTCTGGGCAAATAAATAAATAATATCAAGACAGAAAACCCAAGTGAGCTGGAATTGGCAAAGTCTTGTGACCTCAAAGAACCCCAGCTCTACTCTGTAGCTTGTGGTGACCCATGCTTTTTTCTGAGTGCATTTGCATTATCGTAATGGTTGTTTGGTGAGAGTCGGATGGGGCCCAATCTTCAAGGCAGCTCGGTCTCAGGACCCCGGCCAGCCAGCCAGCCGGCAGCATCCAGACCATAGGATGTGGAGCATTGCCGGGGATTTCAGTCCTGTGCAAAGTCACCTAAGGTGAAGTCAGATGATTCGGCTCTTTTCTTGGCTGCATTTTTTAATCCTTTTACCTAGACACGTGCCTCTGACAACATTCTTCCTTCCAAGGGTTTGTACGGGCCCATCTGGAAGCCCACCACTTCATGACCAATGACACGGGCATACACATTTTCCCAACCTGTTCAGGCTCCCTGTGCCCTGGGTTTCCAACTCAGCAAATGCTCCCAGCAGACTGTTTAAATGAACTGTCATCCCTGTCATTCTGCTCAGAATGGGAACCTCTCCCTGCTTGACTGGAGGCGCATGGGTGTTCCAAAGTTTGGCACAAAGCCTTGTGAAATGAGGCCAAGTCTCTATCTCTGTGACTTTATATATTCTACTTGGATACCCTCCTCTGTCCCCCACTGGCCCCCCCCCACTGGAATACTGCTGAAGAGACCATCTGCCACAAATGCCCATACCCAGTGATCAAAATATTTTAGCTTCTTTCCCAGCTTGGTGTCAGCGACAAAATATGTGAGGCTTGCAAACTGGCCTTCCAGTATTTAAGCCTCTTTAAAAGCCAGGTGACATTGCCATCCTATTTGGCTCTGCTAGTCATATCCAGAAGACACGATGTTTTATGATGAATTTCTCCTCATCAGACAAAAATCAAGTCTAAATCCGAAAGGATTTCAGAAGAGGCACAGCTGTGGTCTTGTGCTTTGCCATATTATGTCAGAAAGATGAAAACTAAACAAATGACAAACAATGGCCCTGGCACACCCACAGAGGCTGGGAGGATCTTGGATGACAGGGACAGCCACCAGCTTTAGAAAGCTAACACCTGTTCTCAGTGACCAGCGCATCACACCCACCCCCACATAATACGACGCTTAGAGACCCAACAGCAAGCAGGCTGCTCTCCCAGACACACTCCGAAGTCTTTCTGCTCTTCTCAGGGGTCAGTGAAGGCCAACTATAGAGTCAAGATTATCTCTAACTAGGCTGCACTTTAATATTGCTCCCTTTTATTTGAAATATCTGGCTCTGAAAAAAGAACTGTCATTTTGAACTTTGACCCCAGGGACTGGTCATCGGTGTAATGAAATAGCTATGACAGACCATAATTACAGTTAAATGAATTCCACCCCATAACACGTGAGGCGTCTCCTGGGCTTTCTCACTTAATCACAAGGACAGCGCCTCAATGATGGGCCTCCAAGAGCATAATATTTGACAATGAGAGAACCTATACAGCAACAATTCAAGCTGTATTTACTACACAACATCTGCACCAAACCCCACGAGGTATTATGTTCAACATTCTCTGTCTGTTCTACAGAGAGGTTTTTGATGTGGAAAGCATCATTTATGCTGTCTTTGATTCTTCTCCAATGACCTTTTTTAGAGTAGTGGCAGTATAACTCTCTCACTACGGCAGTCTCCAACGCCATTCGAGGACAGGCCTCATAAAGCCAGCCTTTCACGTTAATCGATCACCTTATTATGGGCGTAAATCAAAGCAGTTAAGCCCGGGTTTCCCGGGAGTTGAAGGTCAAATGGGGGAGCCAATTTTATTCTAACAAAAAGCTCTGTTAAAAAAAATCCTATCAGACCTTTTTCCTTCCATCCACTTGCTTTAATAATATAATATGTATGTGCTATAACCATGCATCTCAGATTTCCTGGGTCACTTTTCTTCTAGCATGGAGAAGTACTGAGATGTCACATCATGTGTCAGGCCATGCTGCCTAATGCTTAGACCAGAAATACGATTATCCTGTGGGTTGCTGGGTATGGGTGTCAACGTACGCTTTTTAGAAAAGTAAACACGAGGCTTACACAACAGACCCTCGGAAATCAGTTTCAAAAGTCAGTTTCTACATTTGCCAAATAACCACCGAAGGCCCGTGAGATATAACAACTACCACTAGATCTACCTCGTAGTATCTACCTGGTAGAGTTTTTGGGAGGATTAAATTTGTTCACAAATAGATCTTAGCTGGGGTCCTCTAGAGAGAAGATCCTGAAGCAAAGATTATAGTAAAAGCAGCTTATGTGGGAGTTGCAAGCTTACGGTAGTGACAGTGAGGGTCTACCGGGAGTGATGCAATGCAATGCAGGGTGAGGTCTTACCATGCTGGCCACTGCACAGCAGCTGAGACGACACAGTGCATTGCCCAGCAGGTGTCCTTCCAACACACAGGACTCTAACGGTACATCTGTGGAGGAGCTACAGAGTTGCTGTACCTCAAAGAAGCCTACAAAAGAGAGAAAGGAAGGAAATTTACCTGTTTAGCTCCTTTCTGCCTCTGAATTCCAATGGCCGATGTTCATTTCGAAGAGCTAAGTCGCTCATACTACCAGTAGCATCATCTGGTCCCTTGGCAGGCACTTTGGCAGCTAGATCCCATGCCTTGGCCAGGTGTCAAAATGGAAAGGTGGCTGGTACAAGTTGAATGTTGAAAGAGAAGGATGTGGTCGAGGGACTCTGGGAAGGCACGTAAGATCTGTACTCCCCGTGCAGTGTGCAAAGCACTCAGAGCAGAGCCTAGCAAGGGATAAACACTGTGCAAGTACTCACGGCTGCTTTCCCTACGAGCAAACCATGGAGAGGTTAGAGTGCTGTTTCACTGAAAAAACAAGCTCTGAACAGAGAATCAATTGTGCTGGTAATAAAAGAATATAAGGAAAATGACTCTTGATGGGTTGAAAAAGAAATTTTAGATAAACTAAAGAGAAAGAACATATTAATAGAAATCAGCAGCAGCTTAACTCCATCATAGGAGCAAGTCCAACACATCCTTTACGTGGAAATAAAAAACGCTACTCATGAAACCCTATCAGCACTGGCCCCTCCAACACAACAGTGCGCTGCGGTGATATTCAGGGGAGTCTGTATCTGGGAGCAAGGTGAAGAGGAAGAAAGTGGCAAGATGGCCAAACGAAAGTAGGAGACAATGTGTAAATAAGGAACGAATTTGACCTCTTTCAAAGAATCACAAGAGAAAAGATATGAAGCCAAAATGCCAAAAGAAAATTCTCTCCAAATTTTACTTTTTATTATAAGACCACTGGAAAATATTTGGTGCTGCATGTAGAGGATTCAAAGCTCTTTGGGGGAATGAAGGAGGAGGGTGATGAAGTATTCACCCACAGATCAATGCAAAGCTCTTAGAACAATGCCTAGCATATACTAATGGTATGGAAACGTTTGCTACTGGTATTACTATTACAGTGACCTTATCTTTCCTTTCCTTGATAATTTTTTTCTTACTAAACCCAAAACAAAAGCACATGTATTCACTTTCACAGGATGTTAAAGAAACAAGCAAGTTCTATATGGTGATCAATCAACTAACATCCACATATAGAGAAATTTGGCAATATCTATCAAAATAAGTGTGTATTACACTATAATCTGGCAATTCTACTTCTAGGAATTTACCCAGTGGAAACGTCTTTTCACATATGAATGAAATAACCCATGCAGAAAGTTATTTATTGCAACCTTTTTGTAATAAATTTTTAAAAGAATATTTAAATGTTTAGTAGTAGGAAACTGGTTAAACAAATAGATCCACAGAGTGGAATATTCTGTAGCCCCCAAAAGAATAAGGAACTACTTGACATATTTATAAGGAAAGAGTTCCAAGATATACAGTACTATAAAGTGAAAAACTCAAAATACAGAATAGCATGTACAGAATGCAATCATCTGTGAATAAAAGGGGACTAAATGTGTCTGTATGTTAATGCACGTATACACATATATTTGTACAAAATAACTCTGGAAGAATCTGGAAGAAACTATTAATGCTATCTTTGTCTACTAGGGAAAGGATCGGTTGGAAGAAAAGTCTGGAAGGGAGATTTTCCCTATGTAGTTTTCCTTACATATAGTACTTCTGAGTGTCTTTGAACCATGTGAATGTATTACTAATTTAAATAAAAAATAAAATGGAAGTGACTTAAATTGCTTATTTTTAAAGAATTGAAAGAGAATGTGCATATAGCTGTCTCTCCTCATATGAGAGTCTAAGTTTCTGGAAAGTTCTGAGTGGGGCTGAAGAGCCCGTGATTGCTCATGGAGATGAGTAGCTACATGAGGCATCCGAGACGTGCCAAGAGTGGTGCCAGCAAAGAGGGAAGACATGTTTTACAAGATGGATAAGAACTTTATTGGCCCAGAAATGGTTTCAGATCAATGTTCAAGTTGGGCGTAGGCCACCACTAAGCACACCAGAGAAGACATTGGACCACGTTATCTGAGGTAAAAATGGTTGATAACCATGGTCATAATCCATGGTAAAAGTCTATGAAACTCATAAAACATGATAACAACTAGTATTACTGCAAAATGGAAACAATAGTAGAGATTCCAAGTTATTTTTTAGATAAGCATCTTCATTCTGAGGCTGTCTTCCATGAATAGTGCCAGGATCACGAGTGAACATGGAAGTCCCAGCTCAGCACCTCGCTGACCGGGTCAACTGCTGGGCTTCCCGCAGGCCAGCTCTCCTCTTGGTTAAGTTGAGCTG
This sequence comes from Cheirogaleus medius, assembly GCA_008086735.1. Taxonomy (NCBI): domain Eukaryota; kingdom Metazoa; phylum Chordata; class Mammalia; order Primates; family Cheirogaleidae; genus Cheirogaleus; species Cheirogaleus medius. Next base: position 8,101,503 of record VBSM01000483.1, read on the forward strand.
CTGGGAGCTCAAGTAAGAGCGCACTGGTAATTATCAAAGAATCAGTTGCAGAAGCATGGTATGTTCTTTTTGCAAAACAAACAGCAAAACCAAGCTTCTCCCTACCGTTTGTCCCAAACTGCTTCAGAGAGTCAAGGGGCAAATGTTATTTAATTAACCAAAAGGGGTGCTGGGCAGAGACTCCAAGAGCAGAGTGTCTGTGTTTGCCTTGACATCGCCACAAACTCATTGGCTGATCCCAGCAAGTCACCCACTTTCCTGGATTTCAAGTTCTTCATTTGTAAATTGAGGGAATCGGACTGCATGAAGTTTCTTCCCTTTCAAAAATTTTAATTGTTAAGATATTTTTATTTATTCAGTAAAGCAGTATTTACGAAGGGCCTATGTGCACAGCCCGGTTGCTCTGTAAGTCTCAACTCAAAGTCACTCAGAATTCTAAGGGTATTTAATTAATAGGAATCTTAAATATAAATATTTGAGTTTACCTTTTTTTGAAGTTTTTTTTGAGACCTGAACACCATATAAATTAGATAAAATGATCAGTGAAAAAATATCAACTGCTCCATTACATGGAGAAATTAAACTTGTATTTAGGATACATTTATTACTATTATTCTGCTCCTTTATAGCTCTTGCTCATTCTACATATCCTAAAAGATGTGTTCCACCTTCATTTTGACAAACAGCCACTCTCATTCCTGTTTCCAATTTGTCGGGTTGAAAAAGCTGTTTTTTGCCTGTGCCTTGCTTTCTTATTTCATTAAGTTAAGCCCCACAGGTGACAGGAGAGGCCTGTTCCAGAGTCATTCATCTCTTGTGAGGACACAGTGCTTATGTGTGCACAAGAGAAGATGGGGCACAATGTGGTTATTAGGCATATCAAAAGTTACCAAGTGTTTTATAGCTTTCATCAGCTTTTTACCCATCCTGTTCCAAGAGATCTTTTGTGGATTTAAATTCACAGCATAAACAATGTCAACAGACAAATGACAGATTTTAAAAAATGCAATACGTATAGTGTAAAAAAAGGCAACATCCCAGTACAACAAGAGCACCTAGATATTAATAAGAAAAAGACAGAAAAAGGATATGAACAATTAGCAAAATAGGAGACGTAAATGGTCGATAAATGTGTAGAAAGATGCTGAACTTCACCAGAAGCAAGGAAATTGCACACTGAAAGTGAAATGAGATCCCATTTTTAAGATTTCAGATTGGCAAAATCATTAAAAAAGTAATTGAATTTAGTGCTGATAAAGGATGAAGGAAAAGAGGTGCCTCCATTCTGGTGGGAATGTGAATTGGGAACTTTCCTTCTAATATGTATTATGTTAAAAGTAAAGCAACACACACTTTGACCTACCTATGTCATTTTTTTCACAATGTGACCTATATATAGGTATATATAATATATATAAAGTAGCATACAAATATATATGGGTAAGTATATTAATTGCAACATAATTTTCCAGCAGTAAAAAAATACTATAAATTGGCTAAAAAATATAGTAGTTTAAACAAAGGGTGTTATCCTGAAATATTTTAGAGCCATTAAAAGAAAACATCATTTATTCTTGAAAATTGCTAAGGTAGTAGATTTAAGTGTTCTCACCATTAAACAATAATAAGTATGTGATGTAATACCTATGCTAATTAGCTCAATTTAGCTATTCCACTATAGATATACCTATACGTATTTCACAATATGTTGTACACAATAAATATATACAATTTTTATATGTAAATTAAAAAATTAAAAAATTCACATATTAAAGAAAATACATATTGGCCAAGAAGACAGTCCCTAATGATTTTTTAAGTGGAAAGAAAGTAAATTTGTATTTGGTATAACCCAAGTTTTATAAAAGCAAAAATCAGCTAAAAATGTGCATGTGCACATGTGTTTTAATATACATACAGATGTGTAGCATAAAGAGAAGTATTCAAAGATGCACTCCAGGCTGTTAATATCACTATCTACTGGAAGTTGATGGGTCATGGCCATAAAGAACAGGGGTGCAGAGTGAGAGAGGATGGGGGAAGATTCTTAATTATTTTTCTTTCTACATATTTACATTGTGATTTTGGTTGCAGGAATCAGAGGCTACCCTTAAAATTATTCAGGGGAATTTGGCAGTAAAGTAGGAGAAAGCAAGAAGAATGTGGGGTTAAAATAGCCTATAGACAGAGGGAAGCACATGGTGCCCTCACATTCGGATCAGCCAACACCCACATGCTAAACACAAAAGAACATCAAGCAGAGACTCTTGTCTAATTATGTATGTGAACAGCACTTGTATAATATGTCCAAATGACCTCCACAGTGTCTGCATCTTATATAATAAAAGACACAATTCCTTTCATGCTGAAAATTTCAAATACAGACAGTCCCCAACTTACAATGTTTCAACTTAACAATTTTCCAACTTTATGATGGTGGCAAAGTGACAGGCATTCAGTAGAAACTGTACTTTGAGTACTTATACAACCGCTCTGTTTTTCAATTCAGTATAGTATTCAACAAATTGCATAAGATATTCAACACTTTATTACAAAATAGTCTTTGTGGCAGATGATCTTGCCCAAATGTAGGCTACTGTAAGTGTTCTGAGCATGTTAAAAGTGGGCTAGGCTAAGCTATGGTGTTCAGAAGGCTAAGTGTATAAAAGGTGCTTTTGATTTACGATAGTTTCAATTTATGATGGGTTTATCAGGCTGTAACCTCATCATAAGTTGAGGAGCATCTGTACTTCCAGATCTCTTTAGCTAGCCACGATCATCACTCCTCACTCTGCCTACAGATACACCTAGGGCATTACATTTGTAAACGGCTTTGCAGTCATGAAATACTTTCATCACAGCCCTGTTTCTGTGGGGACAGAGGGGAGATAGGCTTTGTGCTTCCCATTTCATAGATTAAACTTAAATGTTTATTTAACAACCCCAAAATGAGAACTGAGTCACAGTGAAATATTGCCATTTTTCCCCTTTACCCTCGGGGGCAGGAAACATAGCTTTGCATTGCAAGCACCCAAGCACACTATGATTTTGACTACACAGGAAGCATGGCAGGGTAAATTAAAGAACAAATGTGCTACAAGCCACCAGGAAAGTCTGTTGGTTGGGTAAATTCATACTAAAATCAGTCACAAATTCTTCATTAACAGGTAGCTGCAATCCACCCACCCCGCCAGCGCGCACACACATATTACTCAAATAACTGCCTTAAATCTCTACTTCATTTTGTACATGCAGACATGACCTTAAAAACTCTGCAGCAAAGATGGGAAGCAATCCTTTCAAGTTAATATATTATTTCTGTGCAATTTCCACCATGAACAGAGCATATTAATGCATTCACTCACCATCTGTGTCCGTTGGTACCAGGGCCAGCTACCCCAGAGGACTAAGACACCCTCTTTTGTGATAGACATTTGGACAATAACAGGGACTCCCAAATGAACAATGTGAGGTCTATATTATGTGCAGATGGAAGACAAATAAATAGGCAAACACTGCAGGTTCAGCAGTTTGCTTGGAATCCTCAGTCCTGGAGGATTAAGATAGGCACAGAAAAATATGTCAAAGCTGGTCTCCACTCTTATAAAACACTACAAGTGAAGCTTAGAGGATATTTTTATGTTAGCTTTTCATTTGTACCAACAAAGAAAATTGTCAGTTCATTTAACAAGTACCCTTTCTTGGGGAAATCCCGGCTGCGTGTTCATTCGCAACGTCCTTCAAACATTCTATTTTGTTTTCTCTGTGGGCAGCTTCAGGTGAAAAGGAAACACTCATTGATGGAGAAAGGTATGAGGCATGAATGAGAGATGGGAAAACAAAATGGCTAGGCAGCCTTTCTCTTTCGGCATTCAAGAAACACAGGAGTGCCTACTTTAAAAACCGGATTATATTTAAATTTAAATAAGTCACTTTTTGGCACATTAATCATTTTTAAAAGAAAACTTGAGAATAATCACCACATTTGTATAATATTTTTTGTTTTGAAATGGTTCATTTCTCCACTGTAAGACAAACGCTGTCATACTTGGTCACTCATCATTCTTGCTGGCTTCACAGAGAATTATGTACAGGTAATTGAGACCTGAGGAGCCTTAAACATGTTTCTGAGGCTGCATTATTTATTCTTTGTTCAGTATATATGAGTCATTATTATATTACTTGGTTACAGCTCCAAGATCTTTCTGTTACCTGGTTACTATTCTATGAATTTCATGTAATATAAATTACTATTTTAGTAAAATTTAAATGTGCACTTCACATAAATACTAAAGAAACTCCTTGTGGTTTTTCAGGTATCTGCATAGAATGCCATGGAGTTTATCGAGAAGATCTTCAATCTAGAGCAATTACCTCTTCTTCCCAAAACATATATCTAGTCTAAAGAGCTTAATTATTCATTTATTCATTACATATTTATTGAGTATTTATTATGTGCCAGGTCCTGTAAAATATATTGGAAACAAGTTGATAAATGACTCATTCCTTACTCTGGAGTACCTCATAGTACCTTTCTATGGTACTCTGAAGTACCATAGAAAATAAAGGAAGCATAGAAGATAAATTACAACTCAATGTGATAATAATCAAAATAGAGTTATGTATAAAGTGCAATGAGAGCACCAAGAAATATGATCGGTCCCAATTCAGGGAAACTGGGAGCATTTCATAGGAAAGGCAGAATTTCACCTGGGTCTTCAAGGATATAGGAGGTTTGTCAGGTAATAGGTAGATGGATGAGTGAATGAATGAATGAATGAATGAAGGGAGTGTTTGGCATGATAACTGAAGAGATAATCAACAACACAATCTGTGTTTTAGGCAGCCTTGGGAAGCGTTTTCAGACAAAGGGAACAGCTTTTGCAAATACAGTGATGGACGAACAAACATGGCAAGCTTCTGGAATGTCCGTGTTCAGGTTACTTGATCAGAAGTTTTGTACGAAGGAAGATGCAAGGAAATGAAAGTCAGGTTGAGACCACTGTGTAAAGTGTCAGTGTCAAGAAGTTCGTACTTCACCCTGGAAGGAACAGAAAGACAGATAGATTTTTAAGCAGGGTTTAGCAAACATTCCAATGTATTTCTTGAGCACCTAGTACATGCCAGGCATTGTTCTGGATCCAGCAGTCACAGCTATGAAGAAACAGACAAGAACTCCTGCTCTTATGGGGCTTATAATCTAACAGAGCATGACAGACAATAAGCAAAGTAAAGAAAACTATACAGTACATTGAAAGGTGTTAAGTGCTAGGGAGAGAAATAAAACAGAAGAAAGTGAAGGGAAGTGATCAGATTTGTGTTTTAGAATAATTCTTCTATATCATTAAAAAAGATTAGGGAGATATTAGAGATAGGGACACAAATTAGGATTCCATTAAAGCATTTGTGGTGGATATGATGAGCCAAGGAACTGAAATTATACAAGGGTAGTGAAGAGAAGGTAGATTCAAAAGTATCAACAGGATTTCTTTGGGGGTGTGTTATATATTACATTGAAGAAGAAAATGATCAGTAAAGATTATGCTGAGTTTTCTCATTAGAGTTTAAGTCATCATTAGGAAGGGAAGATAAAGAATTAAGTTTTTCATTATAGTTGTATGTTGCTTGATTTCTCTTAGACCCAGAGAGGATGTTGTCTTTCTTCATTTATTGAAATAAGAAAAAAGGATTAATACTAAATGGACTTAATTTTCTGAGATAGTTTGGTATAGGCTACAATATCAAGGCACTTGGAAAATGGTTTCTTGGCATCTGAATGGTCATCTAATGATTTGAATGGGTCATCTTGGGAAGAAAATGTTAGGAATATTTCGGTATCTTTTTCTAATTACTGGGAACTCTAAAGTTAGAGACACAGGCCACCAGAAGACACATTTTTAATCCTATCTTACTTAGTTCCATAAGCCAAGAGAAGGGCTGAAGTCTGGTGGTTAACAGTATGGGCTCAGAAGCAGAGCTGCCTGGGTGCAAACTGTGATTCACCCGTCACTATCTGACTGATCTTGGGCAAGTCACTAATAATGTCTTCTTCGTAGGGCTCTTCTGTAGTTTAAATTAGGTAATTCACATAATGTTCATGGCACAGTGGCTTGTGGTAAGTTTTCAGTGAACAGTAACTGATATTACATTTGTTAACATCCGTATGAATCAGGGGTTTGATAGACACATTCTGGGATCTGGTGTCCATTATTTGGCTCAGGTTTTCTTAGACTAGGACATGACTATGATGCCTTCAGATACATCCCACTCCAGTAACGGAAGCGCTGGTTTTCTCTGAGTCTCCTTGGTGACTCTCCATGCTCTGGACCACCTGTGTCATCTGGCATCAGTGCCTGTTGCTGTGGTCCTGGCTGTCGCACCGACGAAAACTCCATCCTTGTGTGGGCGAGCTGTGGAGACAGATGGTTCCGCGGTACAGGGTAGGGGCTGTCAGTCAGGAAGGGGAGGGCCGCACACGAGCCTGACGTGTGGAGTGTGGATAGGAGCATTCATTAAGTGGGTCCAACACCAGAAGTTAAAATGGAGCAACCCCGTATCTATTGACTTTCAGGGAATCCATGGACCCAACTGAAACACTGCCGAATTTTCTTTACAAAAGAAAGAAAGAAAAGAAATCCAAGGGAAATGAGCAACCAAATGGGGACTACCCTGTTCATTGTACCTCTTTTCTAGCCATTATTCTGTTTGGATAGAACACTGATCATTGAAGAAATGTTGTTTCTAATGTAAAAATCTTCATGGTGTTGGTGCCAAGATGAGTGCATTTCCTCCCAGGTAGAAGGGGCGCAGCCACTGTCCCGAGGTGAAAGCAGATTCCAGAAAGGAGGCACAGAGTTGCAGAGGGCAGGGTCCCCTTGGAGGCGAGTCGCAGCAGTTCTCAAAGAGAATTCTTGAAACTATAACTGACTGCAACAGCAGTAATTTATTCTCAAGGGGCAGGAGTTGTTTATGGTGGTGGAAATAACAAGCTTTTTTACTTCTTTTATATCAGAAGAGGTCTTTATTCCAAGTTTCTTTTTATTTTGACCATATATTTTTCACTTTCTCGAATTTCTGAATTTGCTCTGGGGATAAGGAAAAGAGAAAATTCAGGGAAAGCTAAGGGTGTGTTCTTAAGTGAGAATATAGAACCTCGTCTGAGAAATCTTCATTCTTGCTGCCGGGTCATCTTCTTGCAGCAGAATGAATGAAGGAAACTCATCCCCAGCCTTAGGGGGAAAAAAGGCACTTTCCTTCAAATATCTTCTTTGTTCAAGGAGGGTCTCTGCCACCTACTATTTGTGTAGCTGTTGATCTAAAGAAAGACTTTTCCAGTATAAGGTGGTTTTCCAGAGAGCATGGCAAGGATCTTGGGTAGAACCCAATTATCAAACAATCAAAGTGTTGTCCTGAGGCTGGGCTTCTATTTTATCCCCATCTGAGTTCTTTATTATCCCTACTTTGATCTTTAAAAAAAAATCCTCTTGGCCGGGCGCGGTGGCTCACGCCTGTAATCCTAGCACTCTGGGAGGCCGAGGTGGGCGGATCCTTTGAGCTCAGGAGTTCGAAACCAGCCTGAGCAAGAGCGAGACCCCATCTCTACTAAAAAATAGAAAGAAATTAATTGGCCAACTAAAATATAGAAAAAAAAAATCCTCTTCTCTTTCGCACAGTTGCTGCTCACCGTGTGTGTATGTTTGCTTACATACATGTGCACACTCACACACGCACAGAGCAGGAGACAGAAACACAGAAAGGAATACATTGGGTACACACATGGCCACATGAACTAATATATACTTTGACCCTTTGCCAAGACCAGAAAAACAATCACCAAACTCGTCTGGGTGAAGTCTGAAGCTCTGTACCTTTATGCCATGTTGCAGATAAAGGTAGGTATGAAAATAGGTAGACCCAGAGGTATTCACATGAGTTTATGGACTCTTTTCCTCCACCTTGAAATGTATTGCTGGCAAAATCCTAAAATATAATCACTCAGCATTTAGAATTATTTTTTTCCCCATGAGAGATGAGAAAGAGATCGGACACATATGGCACGGATCCCCAAGAGCAAGACAAGAAAAGAAAAGAGGCAAATTTGGGGCAATGGAAATTGGCAAGGAAGAGGTGAAAGGAAGGAAGCCAGTGCTTTATTGATCTTGGGACTCCCTGCAGCACTATCCAAATCAATAGAACAAATTGAGGCCTCAGCAATTCCATTTCTTGTGTTTATAAATGTGCAGACCCTAGGGCGAAATTTGGGGAGTATTATCGGTTTAGATTCAACAGAAGAGACAAAATAAAATATAACGTAATCAAATGCTGGCAAAAGTACCAACAAGAAGTCTCCCTGAGACTTGAGGATAAACTCACCTAAGATCTCTGCTCCTGGCTGCGAGGCCCCCACCCAGCCCCTTTCCCACCTTGTAAATTACCCGATGGGCGAGGACCTCAACAATTCTAGGAAACTCCGAAAGACTCCTGAGCTCTAACCCTTGAAAATCCTCAGACTTCAGTTGTTTCAAGGTGACAGAAAACAGTACTACTGAGTGCTTATTAGGTTTGAGCATCGCTTCTAAAGAATTAAGTCCAAATTCTGTACCAATCATATTAAAACAGTACATTACTAATTTCAGAAATTATAGCCAGATGCCCCATTTTCTGTGCACCTCAGTGGCTATCCAGTTTCACAGCATTTAGAGACTTCTTAAAAGGTAGAGAGCGGCATGTCATTTGTTCCTGAGATAACCTTTACAAGTCAATCTCTCACACAGCCTCTCTCTCGCTGGTAGACAGATGCATCATGAAGAATTTGGCAAGGTTCAATCGATAACTGAAGTAATGCAGGAATGACACCAGTGTGAATACTGGCTTAGATATTTCCTGTTTTTCAGAAGGAACAAGTACCCACTATTCCTGTCATTTTAAAGGAAAGAAACAAGGATCATTATTTCCTTGGCTTAATATTAATATTAAATGGCTGCCCACAGAATCTTGTCAATGAAAATCTGTGTTTAAAGCCATAATATATTCTGGAATGCTTGGCCCAGAGTTTTCTTAAGAAACAGCTCTTAAAATAATGGAGTTCATGACAACATTTCTGAATATCCTCCAGTCTTAGGATTGGAGGTCTGGGGCGGGTGGTGGGAGGGAGCCCAGTGGATTCCCTGCCATGGCTTTAATGTGGCTACGGACAAATTAATAAATTGGTGGAGCTCCCATTTCCCGCCTGCATCATTCTCGTTGGTTGGATAGGGCTCACGGACAGACCACTGTTGAATGGAAGTTAGAAAGGAAGAGTGTGTGTTATTGTAAGTGCTCAGCCTGCTGGGCCTGGGCCTCAGTCACATGCCCATGTGATTTTAACAGTTTTCACAGTCAAAAGGGTGGTGTTTTCCAGGAGAGATTTTTACTTTCTTTGTGGTTAGAAAATCAACCCACTGGATGGTCAAAGAAGATTAAATTTGCCAAAGAAGGACATCATGTAACCTTAGTTTATCACTTTAAAATTGACACAAAGTTGGGATTTTGTTTTTATTTGCTTTTTTTCTTTTAGAAGATAACTTTTTTCAGAGAGAGAGATAGCTAAAAATGTCCGAGTCAGCAATAAGGTTTGCTTGGGTCTGTTTGTATTTCAAACAAGGCTGGCATGGAATACATAAATAAACAACAACAACAGAAATCTGCTTATTCCAACTGGGTGGGCGAAAAGGATGGTGGAAGAGTGATTGATAGTGGGCAATGGCCACTCAGAGCCTGCTACCCAGACTGTGCTCTGCAGACCACTGGCATGGGCATCACTTGTTGGAAATGCAGAGTCTTAGGCCCCTCCTCAGACCTAGTGAGCCCAAATCTGCTTTTTAACAAGCTCCACCAGTGTTTTGTTTGCATATTCAATTTTTGAGAATTTAATTCTACAGTTAATGTTGTCTGTAAGAAAAACAAAAATTTTCATATGGTATATAAATCGAAGTCATTTACCACCTCAAAATGTCTAATGAGATGTCTGGGCTTGGGGAAGAGAGAGAGAGAGAATGCACATTCCTAGGTTAACTTATGACAATAGCAGTCAGGTAGCAGAGCACATTTTGCAAAAGAGTCAACGTCCTCTTGTTCTAACTTTGGGTAGATCTATGCAGTAACTGTTGGTAGCTGATAGAGTTATAGGCATACAGTTGATAAAGACATTTACTTCTTTATTTAACAGCTAAAAACAGAGAACCTGAGACTCACTCTAAAGTAGCATAAAAATCCAAGTCACCTAAAGACACTGAAGATGATCGGTAAATGACGCAGAGGTAGAAAAATAAAGGAAAAATAAAATAATTACCCAAGATTACAAAGCTACTAGTGGAAGAGCTGGGGTTCAAAATTAGTTTATTCTGATTCTACAGCCTCTCCTAACCATGTTATGGTGCTAAGTGTGGTTATTATAAAAAGTAAGTTAAATATTTGGTAAAATATATATGATTGTTACAATGCTCTGATTTATTCTAAACCAAATGGTTCTTTTGTCTTTATATAATCTTAAAAGAAACTCTTCATATATTGTTAAACACAGATATATAAAATGGGCAGGCTACAAATGACAATTTCAGTAAAAATCCCAGCACTGACAATAAGCAGAAACGATAGAAGACATCCCTTATAGCTTCAGCCTGAATCGGGCTTGCAGTTGAGTGTGCCACCCTTCCTTACAAAGCTGCGATCTCCAACACAATTTCAAAGGATCATTACAGTTCACCACATCAATATTACCCCTTTAATCAAAAATTGTCAGAAGATTTACCTTGAGGAAATGGGAAGTGAAACACTAGAGACCATTGTCATATGTAGCCCACAAGGGATACGTATTGGCCCAAGAAATAGTTAACGATTCAAAGGTACTGAAAAGATCTGTGACGTGCGTGTCAGTGTGATACACTGGAAGCTTGAATGAATTCTAAACTTTTGGCATGATACCATAAATGACCAGTGAACGTAGCTCTGGGCTTTCTACTTTCACTTCAATCAGGAAGCTGAGCTTTTATCTGGCTAATTTATTAGGATTCCATGTAAAATTTATCGTTGTTGTTGTTCAAAGAGGTCTACTGCTTTAAAAAAAAAAGCTTGAGAACTGCAGTGTTATAGATCCTCATTTCATGGATGAGGAAACTGAGAAAATTCAGAACTCCTGACTACTTCATGTGTGCTGTATGCCAGGCATGGTGCCAGAGATTTTCACAAGATGTCTCATTTCTTTGTCTACTCACTAAAGAAACTAAATCTGGAAGAAATTAATTAACTTGCCTAATTTACTCAAATAGTTAAGGATAGACTGAAAGATAGAGGCCAGGATTATTAACCACCAAATTCTAAGCTTTTCCCAAGAATACCTTATTGCTGACATTAAAATAAAGAAGAAACAAAACCCTAGGTTTTCCCATTGTAGTCCTAGGTTGGATAATTTGAATCTGTTTTCATATTCTATTTCTCTACATAAAGATTATAATATTAATAGACAACCCATAGGGCATACATGCTAAACTGTTTTTCCAATATTAAATACAGATGACATACAGAGTCACATCTGTCTATTTTTCTCTATCTGGCTGAGAACACCAATTGGCAAGACGGTTAGTCGAAATTCAAGCTGCCATCTTGACTCTGGAACTTTATTTTAGTCCAAATATGTAGAGATATGCTATAGGGTAGGAAATTCCTATTATTTCAGTAGACCCTACTCCATAATAAAATGGTGCAATAAAATGTATCTTAGCTAACAAAGCTACTTTGCTCTATTACCTCTCATGTGGGAAATAAATTGAAACATCTTGTCAATAAACTTTAAATATAGTAAACTTGACCCATAAACTTGATATATAATGGATTCATTTTCTTCACACTGTATGTTCTCCTGTTTTTTTCACCGCTTAAATAGAGGATTAAGATAAGAAGATAGGGTAGAGGGACAAAGTCTACGTGGCCACCACTTGAGGTGACAATTAATTCTGAGATACAGGTTAGTGAGGAAGCGTGATCCACTCAATGTCATAGACTGAATAGTGATCAAATTAATTATAACCTAGTAAATTCCTGGCACATTTTTCTTCCATTAGTGGTGCCTTGCAGTTTAAAGGGGTAGAATGTTAAGAAAGAGAGAAATAGAAAGAGAAGCTAGAGAGAGTTCTGTAGTAGATAATATACGTAAAATATGGATTTTTACATTTGGGATTCCTTTTCTTTCAAGTTTCAGAAGATTGAGTACTTGGGCCCCCTAAAAATGTCTGGTTGGTTGACTAATTTTTAACTGCTCCGTCTACCTGATTTTGCCACAGAGTTAGACACGTATCTGTGGGTTAACAGGCCTTATTTTCTACCCAGGGGAGAAAAGAGGAAAACATATATAGATGAAGGATAATGACAACCAATCGATGAGATTTGGGAAAGCAAGCATCTTCCTTTCCTAAAAAAAATCCCAGGCTCAGCAACTAAACTTCAATTTGGTCCTTGCTCTACAATGACAATGACAGAGCATGCTTCAATTCATAGATGCTTCCAGTGGCAGCAATAATTGCTATTTCAAAGAAGAAAATAGGGAATTATAAAAAGAAAACTTTTTCCTTTGGTATATTTCTTAGTCACATTTTCAGTAGGAGAAAAACTATAATACAAATAGTCAGATGAAGTAGGAATATATGTTAGTGTAATAGATATCAAAACTGTCAATTCATTGAGATTTTATAAATTTACCAATATTTGTTAGTGGGCTCTATTGTCCCACGTGTCTGGTGTTTCCTGATAGAGAAATAGTCTCTTAGAGGACTTTCATTCACTAGTCAGACATTGAGGAAATAGGAAAACATGGAGTGTTGCAGTAGGAAGGAATATGTAAGAACATACAATCCAATTTCTTCATTATCACAGACAAAATAACTGAGCCCAGAGAAGTTAAGTAACTGCCTTGAGGCCCAGACAATAGTCTTCAAACTTCTCCTCCAGTCTATTTTTCTACCTTTGTCCTGTTTTATGCTGTTATTCTGCAAGTCATTTATAAAACTTAGAGTTGGAGAAAGTATTAAAGATTTTCTATTTTACCATTTCTCCTTCTGCATGAGTAACTATATAGCTTTGCTTGAATACCTCCAGTAACAATAAACTCACTATCAAAATATTCCAGGGAAGTTTTTACTAATGTATTAAATAATTCCCAAGAATTTTCTAACTTTTCTTTAAATGTAAGAGCATTACAAAAAGTAATCAGGTGATATATGGCCAAATCATTTTTAACCCTTTGATTAAAGAGTTAAAGAACAGATTAAAAACAAAAGTGGTAAACATTGTGATTAATATAATATTGGAGAACCCAGTTAAATAGCTCCAGTTTCATACTACATTAAAGGGACTCTTACTCACTTCAAAGATGATTTGCTTCCCTAAAGAATGACTTAGGCACTAGGGAAGAAAGGGCTAAATTAATAGGAATATTTAATTTTCCAAATTTTTCTTATTTCTATTCAATATTACTACTTTGTTTCTCTCTTAAATGGACTTTGGAAAGAGCAACTGCGTTGGCAATAGATCAATATCTAATTTTTGAAAGTTAAGTCTTTTTAAGGAAACTTGGGTTCTTTTAGGGGAAAAATGTATGATGTTATATAATGAAAAATACTGTTACTATCCTGGCAAATTTTCTATGTGAAATTTCAACAGAATCCATCAATTATGGTAAATGACCAATAAAAATGTTCAATCAAAAACTCATTTTAAGACACATTGTTAATGAACTGTAGCTAATGATGCTTAATCAAAACCTGACATGATCGCATGGGAGAAAAGTTCCACAGGACCTTAGGAGCACTATTGTTCTGAACAAAAGATAGCAATAAAACTGTATAATTAATAGCCTGCGGTCATGTGGCACTCTCTGGGGAAACTCCAATTTCATAACAAACTCCATTGTTTTACAAAACACAGGAATTGTGCTTCCTAATATCACTAATGCCATCAGCAAGAAGGCATCATTTTTCAGACTGTTTTTATTTGACATGGAGCTTTTTATTGTTCCTCACTAAAGTATAACTAAGATGCAAAATCAGTGAATGACGCTGTTGACCACAAAGATGGAAAAAAAAAATTCTGCCTATTTTAAATCTTCGCAACCTAGAAATGACATACTATTTAAAAATATATATTGCAATAGGATATCTGTATTATATAAGTCTAGATGGAACATTTCTCTTTTCCTGGGGTGACAGTGTAATAGCAATAGATAACAGAGCACTTCAAGATCTTGAAATACAGAACCCTCAAGGTACAAATGAAAATATTCATGGAAAAGTTTAGAATGAGAAACATCATAGATTGTGAAAGCCGCTTTGTTAAAGCCAAACATTTACCTCAACATTTGTGTTAAACTCAATATGACAATTTAGGTAGTTGTCAGCTTTCAGAATTCAGTATGTCTATTATTAGTAACAATCATTTGCAGTTTATATATATGCAGCCCATGTATGAACTTCAAAAAATATAATTCTACACCAACTTTATTGATAGAAAAATGAAATAATTAAGATGTGCTTACCAAGAACACACTGGGAGATATGAGGTCTATTTACAAAGGGTTTCAATCAGAAATCAGTGTTGCAGTATTTTGCTGCTAAAAATCTGGGCTAAGGCCACTGGCTCAAATGCTGATATGTAGTTTAGTTTATTTTTCATAAATATGCATACTGTATATATAAGACCTATCTCTAAGCATGCAAACTAAAATGAATTAATGTTCCCTATTTCAACTGTATCTAAACTCTGAATTAAGGCATGGTAATGTCAATGTATATTTTCAAGCCGATTAGTTTAATCAGAGTCCTGTGCAAGTTAACATCCAACAACTCTTCCTCTAACTCAGATGGCCCTTTGACTCAGCTAGAGAAAAATTATAGGTGAGAAATGGAGAAATTTTTTAAATTTCCCATTAAAGCTTATAAGCAATGTGGAATGATTAGTTATAAAAAACATTAATACTGGGTATAAGCTCTTATTCAGAAAGACCCTACATGAGCACAGAAAACCATGGACAAGAGCAATTCTGGTGATTCAGAATTGTCAAAACAAAAACTAAATAAACAATAAAAAAGTGGGACTTTGCAAATTTCTTCAGGGAGATCCTGATATATCTCCAGGAAAGTCTGAGACTCAAATATAGATAGGCAGGTAGAATCCAGACATATACCATGGTCAGAACTAGAGAGGAGGGAAGAGTGACAAGGCAAAGGCCCAGAAAGACAAGGTTAAACACACAAAGCCTTACTGACGAATGGCACATTTTGATGAGCATTTCATTACTTTCAAGCAGTTCACCTAGGAAAGTCCATTCTAATTTATCTACAAGGAAATGGATAGTGGCCCCTATAAGGGCCTTGTCTTAGTTTTTTTTTTGCTACAACAAAATACCTGAGACTGGGCAATTTATAAAGAAGTGAAATTTAGTTTCTCACAGTTCTGGAGGCTGGGAGTTCAAAATTGAGGGACTGACAGGTTCTGTTGTCTGGTGAGAAATGCTCTCTGCTTCCAAGATGCAGCCTCTGCTACATCACCTAGAGGGAGAAAACTCCATGTGCTCACATGGTAGAAGGCACAGGGCAAGAAGAACAAACTCCCCGCATCAAGCCCCTTTATGGGTGCACCTAGTCTCCTTCAGGAGGGAGAAGCCGTCATGGCCTCAAGTCTTAAAGACCCCGCCTTTTAATAGCATCACATTGGCAATACCTGAATTTTGGAGGGGACAGATTCAAACCATCACAGGTCCTGTGTCTACTTCAGACATCTTGTAAAAGTAAAATAGGCTCAAGTACTCATTGATCCCTTTTGGACCATAGGGTGAATCAGTCAGGGTCCAATCAAGAAATAGAAGCCACACCAGTAATGTAAATTTATAGAGGATTATTAAATTGGCAAAATAGGAACAATTACTAAAAGGGGCAAAGAGATCCCTAAAGATTATAGAAAGAACAGATGTAAGGAATAGCTATCACCTCTAGAAATGAGGAAGAATACTCAAGGGAGGAATAAACTCACAAAAGTCATTTCTAAGAAGTTCCTATACCATCACCCTTGCAAGATTGAGACTTACACCTTGTTGGAGAGGGTGTGGCCATGCCCACTGGATGACACTGAAGCTCACTGAGACAGGCAAGCAGGAAATAAGCTGTTGGGGTTCCAGGGAATCTTGCTGGGATTGGGGGGCTACTACCGGGTCTCCCTCACTGCATTGTCAAGGCAGCTGCTCTGGAGTGCTGATGAAATACACTGAAAAGCCACCTGCTGGGGTGCCAGCAAAACACAATGGCAAGATGCTGGCGGGAGTGCCAGTAAACCTCGCTGGAGAACATGCACTACTTGGTCTCCAACAGGAAGGTGCCTGCTGGCTACAGCATCACTGAAGCTGGAAGAAAAGTACCAGAACATGAAGCTCATGCCGAGTTCCTCCAGCATCCTCTGCTGATAAAGTTTAACATGGAGATAGCCCCAAAGGAGACATTTTGATAGGATCCAGATTCAGTATCAGAATGAAGTACAAGGGAGGGCAGTTTTGTACTGAGAAGATTACAAATTGATAACTGGCACATGGTGAGTAATGGATCTGGGAAACAAAATTCCAGGTCTGGTCTCTTGAATCATGTCTTTCCTAATCTTCAAGTTACCAGAGTTATCTCTATTGGATACAGGAGTCAACGACGGCCAAACTTCGTGGAATAAAAGCATGGGGTGGAGGCTAGGGAACAAAAGGTACAGTATAAATCTTGAAACAATAGAGAAATGAGTTTTTACCTATGACTTCAGTGATGGAGAAACAACTCTAGAATGGAGAGACTAGGTCTCAAGTCTAGGACAAGGGCTGGCACTTACAGGAAAGAGTGTCTGCAAGAAAAGGAAGTACAAATAATTGTTATAAACATGAGGAAAGATATCCAATCTCACTTATAATTTAAAATATGCAAATTTTTTAAAAAAGGAGTGTCTGTGCCCTAGGTACCTTGCTTGTATCACCCTACAGCCAGCCCTGGTGGGTCTGTAACTATATGGCTCACAATTTGCACACTGTCTCATAGGGATTTAACACTGTGTTGTGGATTCCACTGGTTGCCTTTAATTGCTAAATAACCACCCAGGACTTGAGATGCAAAGACCGTAAGTATATGAAAATATGGGGAAGTTTTGTCCCAGTTCTGAATTTCAATAATATTAAAAGAGATAACCAAGCAATAATTTTAAAAGGAAATTGGACATTCGGTGTCAAAATAAGGCAGGCATATTAGCAATGTTGTAAAGTACTCAAGTGTGTACATTAATTAATTTGGAAGTATTAAGCAATGATATTGAACTCTGACACCTAAAGATTACTGGAAATGAAGAGGGTCATTGGGGTCAGATTGACAGACTTTCAATGTTTCAGTTTCGGTTCATAGGTTCGCAATCTCATGGGTTATCAAGTGTAATCCTAACTGATGAAAGTTGATAGCCTACAAAATCAGCCTAGGCTTCACTTCAAATTCCACAAGCAAGGAAACATCAAAGGGTACAGAGTTGGAGTATCAGTCTCCACCTGAGCTCAGAGCATTATTATAGCCTGAATAACCCATGATTGAGGGGAGGTTCTGCTGAGAGAAAGGGGGAAGGCTATGAGTCTTGAGTCAACATAAATACCTGTGAGCAGTTTGAGGAACTTACCAAATGGTGGAAATTTACCCAAGAAAGATCAGAAGGAGCTCTGAGAGAAAGGTGGATCTGACAACAGAGGAGAAAAGGTGGCAAATGGAAGGCATTCTTGAGTGTAGGGCTTCAAAACCTTCAAGGTTTCTAATATAAGATGCCTGGTGTTCTTGCTAAAATGCAGATTCTTCTTGGGGAGATCTTTGGTTCAGCCTGAAATTCTGCATTTCTAACCATATTGTAAAAAGCAAGGCTCTAGAGGGCAATACTCCTCAACCATAGGGGATGTTTGACCCCCGGGGGACATTGGTGATGTCTGGTTGTCACAACAGGGGAAGTCTACTGGCACCCGGTGAGCAGAGGCCAGGGGTGCTGCCGAACAGCCTGCCATGTGCAGGATAGCCCTCACAACAAAGGACTATCTGTCCCATTTTGTCAATAGTGCTGTCATTGAGAAAATTTACTAGAAAGAATGCCTCCTGAAGAGTTCAGCTTTTGAGTGCTTTTTCTTTAGAGAACGAGTGGGGTTATAGTAGATGCTGTATATAAAGCAGAACTGCACATACTCTTCCTAAGTCACTGCCACGTCCTTTAATTCTCAAAGCCGTTCGGTAGACTTATATGTTCCCGTACAACTTTGTTTAGTGGTGTACTAGAGGTTCCAGAAAAAGAGACATAAAGGACACGAGGATGTTTCACAGGTAGAAAACATCAGCTCAGAGAACCCAACATAATAAAACTGCCAACAGTAACAGGGAGCAGTGCTAAAAACAAGACTTTACAAAGCAAAGGGTAGTCCATGAGTTCCTTGCCGAGAGAGACAGCCCTCAGCAGAAAGGAAAGTGCCAGTGATTCAAAGGACAGTCCAGGAATTTCTGTTCCAAACCTCCCATTCTTAACCAATAGGGGATACTTCTTTAATATAAGAAATAGCTCCTTTTTCCCAGACACTTTTGACCTGGGATGCTTATATGAGGTACTGATGAGCTAGGCTATTCAGTCAACACAAAGTGGTTTGCTAAGGCTAGTGCCCATGGTTCTTGGTAGACCAGGTTAAATATTTTGAACGTGTGTAGACATACGTATGTGTATAACAGGTAGTTCAATAAGGATGCTTGGAAGCAGCCCAGGAAATGGAGAGTGGGGGATTAGATAGCAGCTGAGCTCTCTGGTGAGTAGACGGCACCAAATCACGGAAGCCATTCTATCAAAGGGCCTTTATCTTGGGGTTCCAAGGAGGGATGGACTTAATTTAAGACGGGCCAAGGATGCCTGAGGACAGAAGCCCAGCAAACTTCACAGGATATTCGTATCAGGATGAAAAGGTTATGATAAGAACGTCCCTAAAAAGGAAATTCCCTTCATGTTTCCACAAGAAAGAGTGTCTCATTCTGCAAACAGCCCCATAAGAGCACTGCGACCATTCCTTCAGAAACAGGCCACGTGGCATTAAGTGCCACTTCTGACCCTGTGATGCCAAATGAGATGGTCAACAGGTAGAGAGCCCTCCGTCTCCACCAAGACAGGCAAGAATGAATTTCTTCCCAAATCTCATCTTGGAAAACCAGAAAGGAGGCATGAAAAATAGATTAAAATGTATTTTATTCCCTTGATGATGTAAGTTGGAAAAGAAGTTTTCCATAAGTGGGTAAGTCATACTCTGTAAGGAGTAGAATTTTACATGAAAAAAGAGCCACTAGCCCCTGAACTCAGGGGCTGTAATTGATACCCTTATCGGAAGTTTGAATTACCCCAAAGCTGGGGTAGCCCCACACCTTCAAAGTGGCACTTGGGCAAATAAAAGCCACCCCAAGAAATTAGTCCCTGCCAGTCCAGCCTGCGTTCCCCAATTCCAGAACTTGTTCCGCAGTTCTTGTTTACCGGGAACTCCATCATCTCAGATCTGTCCATTTCGCCCTGGCTGTGTCTTGTTCCTGCTTTTCAAGTAACCTATCTCTGGCCACATTTCCTTGACCTGCATCAAATTTGGACCTTTAATCTCTTCTGGCTGACTCCATCCTGCCCACCAAGGCAGTACCTCACCCACAGCACTAAAGAGAAGCAGCTTCTAGAAGAAAATAAGTGGACGGAAATTTGAAAGGAGGACAGGCAGACCTCAGAGATATTGCAGATTCAGTTCCACACTGCTACCACAAAACAAATACCACAGTAAAGTGAGTCACACAATTTTTTCTGTTTCCCAGTGCACATAAAATTTATGTTTACAGTATACTATAATCTATTAAGTATGCGATACCATTGTGTCTAAAAAAGCAATGTACATACCTTAGTTCAAGAATACCTTGTTGCTAAAACATGCTGACACACAGACACAAAGTGAGCACACGCTGTTGGGAAAGTGGTGCCAATTGACTTGCTGGATGCAGGGTTGCCACAACCTTCAATTTGCAAAAAAACCAAAACATCTGCAAGCCCAATAAAGCAAAGCACAATAAAATGAGGTATGCCTGTAAACCCATACTTTTCTTATTCCTTTCTTTTGTCGAAAATTATATGGATTTTTTCGACCTTCCTTGCGTGTATCCAATTCTCAGTATTTACAAAAGTGAGAGGGGAAACAACACATATGACATACAGTGTTAGGATCCTGCCCCCATGCTTCTGCAATTGGCGATCCCTCTGCCTAAAATACCCTCTACCCAGCTCCCATTTCCTTGTTATAATTGCTCAGGCTTTGAAATCATATAGACCTAGTGTCAAGGACAAGATGGGTTATGTTAGGAAAGTCGCTGGTCATTCTAAGCCTAATCTATCAACTGATACTGGTAGTCTCTGCCTCATAGGTTTGTTGAGAAAATAACAAAAGTAATGAATGTAAATGCTTAGCATTGTTCAAGGAATTTAGGAGGCACTGCTGAAATGAATGAAGGAGAGAATGGCCAAATAAATTGGCTGTACTTGACAGCATTCGCCACGGAGTCTTTAATTATAGCATGAACAATAAAAATGATAGCTAGCTATGTAGCCAGCACTGTTCTTGACACTTTCACCCCACAGCAAAGCCAAGAGGTAAGTGCTATTAGTATCTTTTTACTGATGAGAAAACAAAGGCACAAAGAAGTTAAATGTCCTTCCCAAGGTCAAATAATTAGTAGATGGTGTTGATAATAACTAACATGTATTTAAGTGCATTTAATGTGCTAAACTCTGTGCTGGGAACTGGGGATTCCTCTACCCTCCTAGAGCTTACAGTCAGCCTGGGGATAGAGCACAGATGCTCGGGTGTGTCACTTTATGTCCTCTCATTCAGTTTTTCAAACAGCAAGCTATGACCAGTTTAACATATGGCAACAAAGGAAAAAAAGAGATTAAAAGGGAAAGCATTAGGGAGAGTTGCACACAGCCACTTTATAAAATATAAAATCTTTTTTATATTTCAGTTTGTGTGTGTGTGCACATATGTGTGCATATAACACAGCTCATGTATAATATAAAAGGTGTAAAATGTGCTAAGTGTAGGTCATAGTCAAAAAAGTGTGAAAGATACTGCCTTGACAAATTGCATACTCTACTTATCCTCCCTGAGGTACCTGGGGCAATACTCCTCGTGCAAATTGTACTCTATTTGTCCAACAAATAGCCTTTTATGCTGAGAAATGCACATTTTAGGGGAAAAAAATTGTGAACCACCCCACACTTTATAAATGGTTTGCTCCAGTTCCGATGCTCAAGTAGTCATCTAAAGTTGTGGTCTCCAAAACCTGGGCCATGGACAAGTACCAGTCCGTGGCCTGTTAGGAACCTGGCCGCTCAGGAAGAGGTGAGTGGCAGGGAGAGCAAGCAAAGCTTCATTTGTATTTACAGTCGCTCTCTATCACCTGCATCACTGCATAAGCTCCGCCTCCTGTCAGATCAGCAGCAGCATTAGATTCTCATAGGAGCATGGACCCTACTGTAAACTGTGCATGCGAGGGATCTAGGTTGCAGCTCCTTATGAGAGTCTAATGCCTGATGATCTGAGGTGGAGCTGAGGCGGTGATGCTAGTGCTGGGGAGCGGCTGCAACTACAGATTATCATTAGCAGAGAGGTTTGACTGCACAATAAATGTGATGCCCTTGAATCATCCGAAACCATTCCTCCCGCTCCCCCCACCCCCACCAGTCCATGGAAAATTGTCTTCCTTGAAACCAGTCCCTGGTGCCAAAAAGTTGGGGACCACTGATCTAAAGGATATATTGCTGAGCAGCTTAGGAAGACACATTGCCACCTTCTAGAAACCTGCCCTCTAAAACAGATATTCATACAGATAGACGCTAAAATGTTTGGAAGCTCCCAGAGGACTATAACAGACAAGCAGTGGCCTCCTGCCTGGCCTGTGTTCCATGCTCCAAGCCTGCTGGGCTCACTCTGACTTCACTCTGAGCATGAACATGCACATGTCTTCAATAGTTCCTGTGTTCTGCATCAAAAAATGCAGGAAAAAAACAACATATTTTGAAGTGCTGTAGCTTTCAACATGAAGCACATTTGTTGTAGACACAGGTTTCATCCATAACTCATGGGGAGGCCAGACCTTCTTGTTATCACTGCGGCCACTGCTATATTCTGTAGCAGATTCTCTCCAGTGACGCCCCCTTTTATCTTTGCTGGCATTAGTGTTCAGGAACAGAATGTAAGGTTGTCTCTCATTTGTCCTAATTGTTTTTTTGTAGACCTAATTAGATTCACTGTCAGGGCTGCTCTTGTCCGTCATTGCCATTTTTCCTCCCAAGGCTTTTATAGTCTAATATTTAGCCACAGTAACCAAGGGTGATGGTTATTTTCAATTCTAGGACTCATCACTCCTGCTCCTCCATTTTTTAACCATTACTTTTTATTCTTTCTGTACCCTGCAGCATCTTATGAAATATAAAATATAATGAAACATTCAAACATTGACATTCTCCTTATGGGTTTTCAGAGAAGCAACAGTGTACACTCGCTTTAGCTTTCATTCCATTAGTTACCTCGGCACTCTGACAACGTTCTCAGAATAGCAAAACAGATCCACCTGCACTGGTTGGCAGGGGTAACTCATTCCCATCACTGCCATCATCTTCATGTCTTCATCATCATCATCATCATCATCATCATCATCATCATCTTACTTCCGCTTCTACAGTTGATTGTACAAAAGCCAGAGTAGTGACACCAACAGCCATTCATTCTGAACTCTGCCTCCATTCACTCCTGGAACTTCCCTAGTTCCAAGCCAGCCTTAGACGGAGGGGGAGATACAGATCAGCCTTGGAAAGTTGGGAGGTGTATAGCAGCAGCAGCTCCATGAGGGTACTTAGCTCCCAGGGGCATGTGATGCCTTTGTCTTCTCTCTCCTAATTCCCTGCTAGAACTTATAGAATTTTTTAACAAATTAATAACTTCACAGCAAAATTTATGTGCAAGCACATGATATTCAGCAAATTTAAAAATAACTAATGCAAAAATTTAAAACTGAAAGTTCTTCAATGGGTGTTCTTGCAATGACCCCGTGAACGTTTGTCCCCCTCTGCAAAGTCAGCCTGGGTCCTTCTCAGACCATAAATGCCTAGAAAGTCAAATGAGTCCTCTGCAGCACTAAAGCAATTTCTCAGAGGAAGGATGGTATATAGGAACGAAGAAGAATGGGGCACCAAGGAACTCCCATGGTAAGGACCATTTCTGCCACTGAATTGTTATTTCACCTTGAGGACCCTCAACTTTCCTGTGTGGACAGTGATCATATGCAATCTCTCAAGCATTCTTTCCAAAAATTCCTCTTTTGCCTAAAAAGGTACTATTTGTGTTTCTGTCACTTGCAACCAAAAGCATCCTAAATAAACCATAGTTGGACCTTAATATCATCTAATCTAAAAAATACCACTCAATGCTTGATTTTCCTCTGCCAGTAAATATTATAGTGAATTCCACTTGTGTCAGAGAACTAACTACTCCCTAAGACAACACTTTCCATCAACTCTAACCATTATCATTAAATTATTACACTGAATTGAAGCCTTTCCCATGGCAGTTTCCTCTATTAACCTGTGAACTACCCCTTAGAAAAAACAAGTACGCCTTCCAAATGGCAATTCATTAAACATTCCGAGGCAGTTAATATGACATCTCATACTCAAGGTGTTAACTTTTGTTTTTCCCTAACCTAAAATACCCAATTTCTTCCTCTTTCTCACATGTTTTTTGTTTAAATCCCTTCATGTTCCTAATAACAATTTTCTGACTACCCAGTGGTGTGGAGCCCATAACTCTACTCCAAATAGAGTCTGTGCAGTGCAGAAAACAGTAGGATTTTCTCTTCCCTGATCCCAGGACTACACTTAACCTTAGCTTGTACTCAATCTTCAGTAGTCACAATTGAGCATATTGTGTTGGCTAAAACCCTTGTTTTTTACTCCTGCTACAGATAGGTTCCCATTTCCTCAGCTATGTGCTTCTGACCTTGGTTTTTAGAAAGATCCTATGCACCTTCCCTACAAAATTTCATCTCAAATTCAGCAAAAATTGAGGAGAATGATGAAAAAGTTCTGGAGATGTATGGTAATGATGCTTGCACAACAATGTAAATGTACTCAATGCCAGTGAACTGTACACTTAAACGTGGTCAAAAGGGTAAATTTTATGTTATGTACGTATATTTTACCACAATAAAAAATTGAGGAGATTTAAACGTGGAGTGGATATGATGAGTTTAGCAAGTTATTGTTAATTTTCTTAGGCATGATCAATAGTATTAGAGTTATATAAGAGAATGTATTTTTAGGAGATATGAAGTAGCTATTAGTGAAATTTCATGAGGTCTGCAATTTGCTTTCAAATGGTAAAAAAAAAAGAAGAGAGATTTAGGAAGATGGATTAAAAAACTGGAAAAATGTTAAAGGTTGTTTAAGGACGTGGTATATGAATATTCATTATAGTATTCTGTCAACTTTATTTCATGTATGGAATTTTTCTTATTTAAAAATCAGAGAAAATTCAATCAAATATTTTAGTTTGTTTTGAATTTTGAATTTTGAGTCTGTCATTCTTGCTATCATCACAAGTTAAATAGTTATTATCAATATATCTTTAGTCATAAGCAAAATTGCTGAGGTGAACTTGATTGAAGACTTAACACCGGGTTAGGCACTCAAGACCTTGTTCCAAGCCTGCATTATTCAACCTATCAGTACCTTTAGGTATGGTTTCTCAACAAATTATATATCCATTTAATTATCCTAGATCCTCATCCTATTTCTTCATCCTTTCCACAAGAATATTGTCACACACCAGTAGCTTCTCTTCTGAAGTTCGCATTAATTATGTCTGTATGAATGACACATCATGACAGAGTGACAAAAGCCTGGGTTTTGGAGGCCAACCACCTTGGTTTAAATCCTGGCTGGGCTGCCCAGCAGCTATGTGATCTTGCATAAGCGTAATAATATCCTGAACTTGAATTTCTTCATCTCCAAATTGGAACAAGATAGAAACAATTGTGATGATTAATCAGATTTTTGTTGTTGTTGTTCCCCTAATACTGTGTCGCAGGCATGGTGTCAGGGGCTGGACGTGATGTATATAATGAGGCACAGGGCAGGTGCTCAGTAAGTGCAAGAGCATCTCCCCTCGCCCTTTGAGAAGACGCTCACCCAAAGGAGCATGTGCTGCTTAGCAGAGAACAAGGCCTCGAGACTATGAGAAATAAGACCAGTAATCTTCGATGAAGAAAAGGGGAGAGAACAGGGAGGCCAAAGCACAGTCAGGTGATACCTTCAGGGGGAGGAAGGCATCCTGGCCCCAGGATGTGGCCCAAGATTCTGGAAGTCCAGAATGACCAGAAGTTTCAACAGGAGAGAGGAAGGGTGGGAAGGGCCTTTAAAGAAGCTTGCACCTACTTCATAACCAACTGGAAATCACCTAAGGCCCTACCCCTTTGTGGCCTAAATGCAATTTAAACGTTAAAAAGTCTTGCATGCCATTTCCTTGCAAAATCCTTCAAAGATCTTCCCCCTCCCCCTGATTTCAGGATAAAGCCCGGAGCACAGCATAGAAAGTTCCTGAGGATCTGAGGCTGGCTAACCTTTTCTGCCCCACCACTCCCTACCCCCTCTTTTCCCATACTCCAGGCACTTGAGGCTAACCTGCAGCTCCCTGACCGCTCTGCGCCTTGGCACTCTCTGCCTGGGAAGCCTCCTCCCTCACCCATCCTCAGCTTCCCAGCTCTCTCCTATTGCCCTCTGTAGGGAAACTATCTCTAAACCCCAGCTTTTTGGGCAAAAAAAATCTTGTATTTATCATTCTATACAATAATTTTCTATGTAACTCAAATATTTGCCACCAAGTCCTCATTCACTCTGGGTCATCACATTTCATGTAAAGCCCAAATAAAATGGCTGGGTGGAAAGCACCAAGTGGTCTCCTCTGGTTAGCTCGGATTTCCGAGGGGCTTAGGTTCCCGCCACCACATGCTCTGACCCCTCTTCTCTGCCACCATCCTGCCCCCCAGAGCCACTGCTCTCCTTTCCAGAATTTCAGTCCACAGTGGATGTTTCCCTCTCTCCTGCCTTCCTCCACTTATCAGGAGTATGAGGCTGTTGCACATAACAGCCTTTTCAGAATAATGTCACATATAATAGATGATAACTGCAGCCCAGGATGGGAAATAATCTCACATTCCCTGTTCCTTAAAACTTTTCCATCACAGGGAATTTTCACTGGCCCTGCCTATCCCGACAGCCCAGCCCTTTGCCTCCTGTCGTGTTGCCCCCCACCCCTTGCTCTGAAATCCTTTCCACTCCTCCCTCTACTTTATTTCAAGTCCCGGGGACCAATATGAAAAACCCCAATTCCTCACATTTTATTATGTGGGTCCGTTTTGCTCTTCTGTCCAAACCTCTCCCTCCATACTACCCCTAAGAGATCTTGTGTTTTATAATATAATTCAAAACAGCCCATTCTACCATTTTCCTTAACAATGAAACCTTTTCCCCCTAAAAGAAATTCTGCTGGCTCCACTCTCCACCAGCATTGGTTAAATTCTGCTGGCTCCACTCTCCACCAGCATTGGTTAATTTGTCATCTCCATTGTAAAAGTAGAAGATCCTTGTGGTTAGAACCCTTGCTTGGGTCACTAGCACCCAGCACGGTGACTGATGCATGAGAGAGTCTTGGGAGTGTTTGATAAAGGGAAAAGCTAGGAAGAAAGCAGGGAATTACATCTCTCCTTGTGGAATATCAGCTCACAGGGACTTTTCTTGTATTTCTGAAATTATGTGGTGTCACTTTCTACTTAAAACTCCTCCACTAAATGCTTTGGGATAGATAGATTAGCACCTTGAATGCCCTTTCTGTTTTGTCCTTCCAGACTGTCAGTCTTTTGGGGGAAAGGGGGATGGGGTCTCACTCTGTCACCCAGGCTGGAGTGCAGTGGTACAATGATAGCTCACTGCAGCCTCGAACTCCTAGGCTCAAGGGATCCTCCTGCCTCAGCCTCCTGAGTAGCTGGGACTACAGGCATGTGCCACCACACCTGGCTGAGACTGGCAGTTTTATAAGGGCAGTGTTCCCACGGGGCAGCCCAATCCAATGCTGCCTGAGACTGGGTGGGCAATTCTAATTCTAACATGGTGCAGTATTTGGTATCGCACTTGTCCACAGATCTAACCTACCTTCTCCAATATTTGTTTTATTAATAATAAAGTTGACATTTTGGTCACATTCTCCAAAATATCAATTTTATCAGTAATAAAGTTGTTATTTTGGTCACATTCTCCAGTATCACTTTTATCAATAATAAAGGAGATATTTGGGCCCTTAAAAAAAGTTGCTCTTCATTAAATGGCTTTCCACTATACTGAGAATAAAATCCCTACATGACCCGACCATGTCTTTCCAACTTTATCTCCCTCAGCTCTTCCCTCTATCGCCACACCCTCTTCCTGTTCCAAGACTTCACCCAGCTCTTCTGCTTTTAGCCCTTGAATTAGTCCCCACTTCAGCCATCCTGCCTCCCCTGGCAGTCTTGTCATTCTGGATTCAGCTCAAATGTCACCACCCCAGAGGGATTTTACATGATCACCCAAGGCCCTCCCCACCCCATTCCCTTTTATCATATCATCCTATTTTATTTTCTGTATCCCACATGTCATGACCGAAAATCATCTCTTGTGTGTCTTATAACTTGTTTCTTTTTTTTTCCTATGCACATCCATCACCAATGGAATGTCAACTCCATGACAGCAGAAACTTGATTATTCACATCTATATTCCCACCACCTAGAACAGTACCTGGAAAACAGCAGGCACTTAATAAATATTTGCAGAATGAATTTAAGAATAAATGAATTAAAGAATACTGCAAGTGCTCATCTAACTTATTCAGTTTAAGGTATTGGGAATTCTGGGAAGAACCTTGAAGAACTATGCCAGTATGACTACTTCGGAAACAATTATTTACATATTTCAAGTGCTCACAGCTAGTGTGCTGTGATATACTTGTAAAATCTGCCCAGTGTCTGTAAGGAGCTGGAGCCTCCCTTCTACATGTAGCAGAATTGTCTTAGATCTTCCCCTAACCACACTCTAGTTGAGATCATCTTGGAAAACATAGCCACGTTTTTATGCCAGTTTTTCACATTCTACATTTGATGAACGATGACATAGTGACAAATAAAAGACTTTCAAGAAGTGCAAAATGATTCTCAGACGTTTCTAAAGGTAGCTGATCTTTTCTAATATTCTCAGACACTTGACGCATTTCCCAAATCTTCTCATTCACTCTTTCTTTAGGACTTACTGAATGTCTCTGTCCTGGTAACAGCTCTGAGTGTCTTTTACATGGACTGTTTTAAAGATACGTTCTCCAGATTCTCTGGCCAATATCAAAGTCCAAACTAGACTTGCCCCAGGGGCAGTTCCTGTTCCCCCTGTGGACCTAGCACTCAAGCTAAGTCACACTGTAAACATTTCCCACTTCCTTTGCCTGAAAGCCTCTGGTTGGATGTCCAGACTCTGTGTGCTTCCCATGCTTGACCCATGTTACCTGTTTTCTGTCTAAACTTGTTCCCTCTCCATCATTTCCTCCTTCCCTTTCCTCCTTGATTCCTACAGCCCAGTTTGAGATCTTGTCCTCTCAATTTCCAGGAAGGGAAACTCATTGCCATTGCCAAGATATCTTCTAGGATTATAGTTATACTTCTTCCAAAGGTTTAGAAAGCGTAAATTGCTATAATCCCAGGCAGTACTTCCAAGAACTGGTACTTTCCTATCATTTGCAGGGTCCCACATTTGTCTCCCTTTAGTTTCTAGGAACTGAGGCTCCTCCATCCAGCCACAGTCCGATTTTCGAAGCGCCCTCCCCCACTTGTGTCCATCATCTTAACAGAGGCTATACTATTTCACTACGAAGTTATCTATTACGCTTTGGACTAGAATTAATCCACTTAATCACTGCCCCTTTATCCTTCATTCCCTTTGGAGTCCTTTATTCCTCTGCGGAGCTCCGCTCTGCTATGAGCACATGTGCAAACAGCCTTCTTTCCTATTTTCATTCCACTCCCACCCACAGTCAAGCCTTCTCCCAAGCTGCACTCTAAACTCAGAACATCCTCCCCGTCTCAACTCATTTACTTTTCTCCCTCCCTTCATTTAAACAGCTCATAAAAAGCCTATTTTTAATAAAGCCTTTATAAAACAATTAATGTTATATATTTATAATTTATTTCCCAGTGGCTTCCAAAAAGAATTTCTGGCATACATGATCATCTGGGAAAAAATTATACTTCTTATACATAACACAAATTGTATCACATTACCTAGTGTACTTATATCTCTGATTTAAGTAACTTAAAACCCCAGTTAATCACATTCTTCACATAAATTTATCTATTACTAGTACCGCCCTAATCCCAGACTAAAATTTTAGAAGATATTATGGAAATAATAAATATCACTCATTATGAATATTTACAATGTGTTGAACACTTACACAGAGCATGTTATAAAGTCTCTAATCTTCACAATAACACTTTAAATGTGGGGAAAAGAATTAAACTACTTAATCACATCTCTCTCTGACTGACAAAAATAAGAAATAAAACTGTATTCATATTTAAAATACCAATTCACAGTAATCTCTGGATTAGACTTTTGGAGGGCATAGATTATATTGTTTTGCTCCTCAATATATTTAGCATCCAGCACAGTTGTTGGTACATAATGAACACTCATTATACACTTGGTGGATGAATGAATATATGAGTGAAGAAAGTTGCTCGAGATTACATAAAAGGTAGATTCTAAAATTTAATTCAGTCCTCTCAGACATCAGTCAATGGGTTATTTTTTTTTCTCCTTTTCTTTTTCTTTTATGTACAGTAAGTGAAGTCTTGGGTCTTTCCATTACCACATTCATTATTGCCATTACTTTATGTTACTTTGTTATTACCAAATATCTATAATGTTTTAGATTCTGACTTGAGTTTTATAATGACTAGAAAAGACCAACCTACAAGACAAGTGAGCTTCCAAAAGGTGGCAGTAGTGTGTCAGTCACATGACCCAAACTGTAAGGCTTAAAACTCCGGCTAACTTGATTAACATAGAGATAAGTAAATTTTATCTCTTTTTTTCCCCAATATATTATAAACACAATTGACCTTAAATAGTATCAACTATTACAGCAAAATATTTTAAAAACACTTTTGAAAGGAAAAAAAATCTAAGGTGCCATTCAAGAGCTTCCTGGATAGTTCTACCTTTTCTGGACAGTCAAAATCACCTCTCAGTAGTTCGTTTTCCAACATCAAGCTTGTTCTTACAAAGTTTCCCTGAGTAGCTTGTTAGAAAGCTTAATCTCTTCTCCTTCCCAGGCTATTCAAGTTCCTGCACTTAGAGTACTAATGAAAGAGACACCTTCAGTTTGCCATTTCAACTTCCTTTTTCTCTGAGTTTGATCTTTTTTCTTTTTTCATGTTGTAAATATCAAAAGATGGAATAAATAGCTGCATAATAGCATGATGTTGCTGAGAAACTGTTTTTGACCCAATCAGAAGAAAGAAAATATGTACTCATCCCACCTGTCAAGATTCTATTTCCCCAACACACGACTAGCAACAGTTTATTAAACGCATGCATGTGCAAGCCCTGTGGAGTGAGAGCCAAGACACAGTTCCATATGGGAAGAGCCACTGAAGGTTCAAATCAAGAGAGTAAGCTTATGCACTGAGCAAAGTTGGAGAGCAATTACAGAAATGGACCAGGAAAAATCATATCCACAAAGGCCCAGAGGAAAGAAAGATCATGTCACCTTTAGGAAGCTGAAAATAGTTCTATATGTCTGTACAAACATGAGATATCTATCAGCACCTACTTGACCACAGACTCTTACTAGTGAAATTTCCCAGCCTGTGGTTTCTTGCTGCCTAGTCAGCGATGCTTTGTATCAAAGAACTTTTCTTCCAGGTTGACCAGAGCTCTGAGGGTAGCACTACCTCAATCTATCTGCTAGCTAAAGACACATGACCCATGGCTTGGCCTTGAAAGGTACGTGAACCAGTAAGTTTCCTTTCTTAGAAAACTGCACTAGATAGGAGTGAGAATTAAAACTGAGATGCTGGAAGGACAGTGATGAGACATATACAAGCTAAAATTATGAGGGAGCGAAAGTTATTTGTAAAACTAAAAAGTCAATTAAGAGAGGAAAATGGAACAGATATGCAGAGATTAGCAGAGCATGCTCCTCAAAGAGCTTTTTAAAAATACAATTTCATTTTTTAAAATGTCTGTCACACAAGTTTATCCTCATAAACATTTATAACAAAGCTATGTGGCTAACCTGGCCATGGTCCACTTCACTACGTTTGTTTTTCCTAATACCATTATAGCAATACCCTCTAAGTGGCTTCACGTATCTCTTCTCATTTCATTGTCCAAATGACCCCATTTTACAGATTATAAAACTGAGGCATTGGGAGAGTAGGTGACTAGCCCAAGTGAATACAGTAAATTTTTGGTGACTCTTCAATTAGAACTTACACTTTTTACTCCTTTAGCAACATCCACTTCAATGGGCCATGAATCATTCACAAGATGATACCTTAAAAGCAGTCAGACCATACCTACATTTGCACCGGCCAGAGATATTTCACAGCCATTCCTTGCTTCTCATCCAGATTATCAGTTACACACCATAATTTATTTATATGCCAAAAAGTATAAAACAACATTTTTAATATTTAGCTTGATGACTTTCTAGTGTGTGCCATTATTCTGAGGCTGCCATCTCATTGAGCTTAGTGTAAATGACATTATTAAATTGTACTGGCAATATAAAATTACTTTCTAAAATTATATGCTTCGGAGTATTTTGTTTTAATAAAGTCTTTGCAATAGAAACCTTCTGCTACTCACTTATTCTTTCTCATGAAACAAAAAAAAAATTGCTCTAGGCCTTTAAATGAAGGCCAATTGAAAAATTAATCAACATTGCTATATTGCAGTGTCAAAGTCGCTTTGGAGTGGTTTTTCAGTATTTAATTGACTATCCTTTGCTATGAGCATCAAGTCCTAAAATTGTGGTGAAAGGAGGAAGAGCAGAAATCTAAGTAAGCACGTATCCTGGTAAATCTCAAAATGGCAAAAGGTTGGTTAAAATAGTTTGTCAAATTTTGTTAATTACTCTATTGCATCTCCAGCTGTTGCCATGGAAATATGTACATAGTTAAAACACATGCATGCACACAGGGGTGGGGGGTGCGTACATACACAAGCTCATGGTGTATTTTTGTCTTAATACTTATACATGTATCCACGTTCTAATTACATGAATACAAATGAAATATTCCTCTGTGGTCTCATTGCTGTTGCTATCAAAAGTCTGTAAAACATAAAGTAAAATATGCAACTGGTAAACTATAGTGAATCTTTTAGAATATAGCATATCCCATAAAACCTTGATGTTTTTAAATATAAGCATGCGAGCATGTATAATGTGAGATTCTGAATAATGTTTTATTCAAATAGCCTAATCAGAGACAAGTCTTTGTGAGTAGGCGGGATTCAGGTTACAGCATCTGTGTTTGCCAGGTGCATCCTTGCTGACCTTGAGGATAACAAATAGGTGCAAAAGACATTCAGGCCTCTCCCCTGCCAGCATTATGAGTTCTTTGTGATCTTGCAGGAGATGCATTAGCATGACACTGTGGCTACAAGACTGCAGGGGAACCAAAAACCCCACCTCTTAGATATTATTGCTTTACAGCTTTGGCTGACACTCTGAACCCAGGGAACAAATGGCAACAAAATGCAATGCATTTTTAAAATTCAGAAAAACACATTAGCATTAAATATCCCAAAGGGAGGAAGTTCTGATTGAAGAACCACAGTTGTCCCTTTCGGTTGTGGCTCTGGACTTTCAAGGAAGCTGCTGGTAAACTGGTCTCTCCTGTGAGCACTTTCAGTTCTCAGGAACCTGGGTAATAGAGCAATTCAGGTTATTACTGTTCAGGGAAAGCCTGGCTACTTCAGCCTAGCCAACTGAGCCAAAGATTGTCTTCCTGATAGATCTCAGTAACATTTTAACCCACGATCACAGATAACCATTTATACACCACTTACTTGGAGGTGGGTAATGATTTTTTTTACTTGGAGACTTAATTTCATTTTGCTTAACACTAAAGCCTCCTGGCTATGGGAGCAAGAGTCAGGGAAGAGGGGACAGAGGATGGCTTGATGGATTGTTCCAAAGAACTGATGCAAATTTATAAGTTAAAGACACTATTAGCCAACCTTCTCCTCTCCCTACAAGTTCACTGGCTTTCTCTCTCTCTCTCTTTCACTCTCTCTCTCTCTTCTTGCCTCTCTTCTCTTCACCATTCTTCTTATAATGTAAGACATATTTAGATAGTAAATTTTTAAAAAAATTTGCTACATATTAAATACATAAGTCACCCAATTGTTCCTAGAAAAATTGTCCCAACTGACACTCCCACCAGCAAGATCTGAGATAGCCCACCACCCAGCTTCCTATCCAAGCTCTCTTCAATTTCATAGAGGAATATTTTCCAGTCTTTTGTTTTATTAGAGCCTACTTTGCTATCAGTTTAAATTATTATATTTTAAATCCAACCTGTTAAAGTATTTATATTAATATGTTTCACAATAGTAAATCAACCTTGCAGTCTTAGGATAAAATCTACAAGACAATGATGAATGATTTTGTGAACACCCTGCCAGTGTCAGTTTGATCTCCTTTATTTAGGATTTCAACATCTATGATAATTAAGAAGATTAGTTTCTGACAGTCTCTCTAGTAGCTGAGAACACTAAAACATACCAGTGCCTAGAACACCTGGGTGCCAAACATTGTATATGATTAAAATAGGTATATAACTTGGTGAAGAAAAAAAAATTGGAGGGGAGTTCTTATGGTCAAATGAATTCTAGAGATTAACAATGTATATTAGCATATCATAGATCTGAAGATATCCTGTGTTAATGAACTCTTCAGATCTGTTTTACCCCTGGTTTATTAAATATATTTGGCTAAATATATAGAATGCTATCTGAACAGAATAACTGTTAACCTCTCACAGGACATTCAAGTGTTCCATTTAACAATTTGAAAAGAAAGGGGAAGGAATATAATTTTCTTTTTGTTCTATGTGTGGCACACGTTTAATGCTAGCTTCAAAAAATTCATCCATCTTTTCCTGTTCTCTAAAATGCTTTAAATGTAAAGCACATAATTTATTCCTTCAAGGTTTGAAAGAATGTTCCTATGAAATCAGCTAGTCCCAGCAATATTTTGTGATAATAATTTTATTTATTTTTTAATTTCTTTTATAATTATTGATATATTTTGAGTTTCTGTTCTTCACCGTGCTTTTATAAATTCTCTTTTCAAAAACATATCTGCATCATTAAGATTTTCAAATTAACAGGAAAATTTTATATATGTACTTAATATTTTAAAAATATTTGTCATTTACTGCTATATTCACTTTTATTTATAACATTTTATTTGCATTTTCTTCCTTTTTCATTAAATTTTCCAAAGTTTTTTTATATTTCCTTTGCTATGATTTTATTATTCAATTATCACTACTTTACTCAAGCTTATCTGTTGTTATTTTCTTATTGAAAGCTTCAAGGTCTATTTTCTGTCTTTACTGTTTAATGAACATAAAAAATAAGGCTCTGTATTTGCTTTTGAGTAAGACTTTGGCCATCTTTTATACATTTTGGCATATAATATTCTTTTATTTGTTATTTTCTCAATTGTTTATTCAGGTGGCATTGTATTCTTTTATTATTTAAAAATATTCTATAAATTTTATTTTGCATATTCATTCAATTTATGTGATTAATTTCTAATTTTATGGCATTTATTCAAATAATACAACCTGTAACAATTTCTAAACAGAGGTCTAGTATAACAGTGTTTCTAAATGTTCAGTAAATGCTTTTTAAAAAGTTGTGTTTTCTGTACATAGGATATAGTTTCACATAGTCCAAATAATACCTTTTCTTTAAAAGACTGAAAATGTTATGGCTATATTATTGACCTCTTTATCTGTTAAAGAAATAAAGAGGTATAATAAGAGGTATATAATCTTCAAATACAATTGCAATGACTTTAACTTATCCTCATATTTCTAGACTTCCAAAACATATTCAGAAAATGTGTTATTTGGTATATAAAACTTATAGCTATTGGGTAAAGGAAAGTTTACCAAAGTCAAAGTACTTTTTTTGTCTTCTTTAATGTATTGTTTTGAATTTTACTTAACTTGAAATTTGATATTGCCATTCATAATTTGTGTTTAATTGTCTTTACATTTTAGATCTGTGATTCTCAAATGTGATCTACGGACTCCTAGGAATCCCTGAGACCCTTTTAGGAAGCTCTGAGGTGAATATTTTCAGAATAATTCTAAGATGTTATTTGTGTTCTTTAGTCTCATTGTCTCAAGAGTGTACAGTGGAACTTTCCAGACTACATGACATATGATGACATCATCACTCGTATAATTAATAGAATGTGTGCTTGTGTATTTTTGTGTTTTAAAATTTTCTGTTTTTTTTTT
>VBSM01000483.1:8137356-8245418 GCA_008086735.1 Cheirogaleus medius
AGGGAGGGAGGGAGGGAGGGAGGGAGGGACAAGCCACAGAGCAGAAGAAAATATTTGAAAAACCCATATCTGATAAAGAATGATATTCAGAATATACAAAAAAACCTATCGAGATTTAAGAAGAAGAAAAACAAACAACCCAATGGACAAAAAATTTGAACAGATATAATACATCACCAAAGAAGAGATACACATAACAAATAAGAACATAAAAACATACTCAACATCATTAGTCTTTAGGGAAACACAAAACCATGGTAAGATAATACTACATGTCTATTAGAATACCTAAAAGAATTTTTTAAAAAACTGACAATGTCAAGTGCCGGTGAGAATGCTAAGTCGAACTCCTACACATCGTTAGTGGAAATACAAAATTGTTCAATCACTTTGAAATTGTTTCTCATAAAATTTCTTGTAAAGTTAAGCACATATTTACCAAAGGACACAAGAATCCCACTCCTGTGTCTTTACCCACAGAAATGAAGATGTATATCCATATAAAACCCAGTAAACAAATGTCTATAGCAGCTTTGTTTATAATAACCAAAAACTGGAAAACCCTAGATATCCATTGACCAGTAAGTGGATGAAGAAATCGTGGTGCAACTACACAATTAAATACTAGTCGGCAATCAAAAGAACCAGACTACTGGCACTTGTGACATTATATATCAATCTCAAAAGCATTATGCTAATTGAAAGTCGGACTTTATAGGCTATATAATGTAATACTCCATTTATATGATTATTTGGAAAAGACAAAACTATACAGCCACAAAACAGGGTTGGGAGTGAAGAGAGGTGATTGATCTCAAACAGACATGGAAATATTGTATATTTTGATTGTGCTGGTGGTTACACAACTGCATAGATTTGTCAAAAGTCATAGAATTGTACACATAAAGGGTGAATTTTACTATATATAGATCAATCAATGTGACCAAAAGAAAACTTTAGTTTGTAATACAGTCTATATCCATGGATATAATCCGTGTAAACAAAAGCTATTTGGAGGCCTCAATAATTTTTAAGAAGGTAAAGGGATTCTAAGATCAAAAATTTTGAGAACAGTTATTATAGGTCATGATGAATAATATAATTTCTATTTCTTTTTTTAATTATATCTCATTAAAGCATCACACTCTTAAATTTTTTAACATAATCTGAGTGTTTTTAGCTTTTACTAGGTAGATTACAACATGTACAGTAAATTACTGTTAAAAATATCTTTTGGTTTACTTCAGTCTTCTTTTTATCTATTAAAAAACCTCTACCTTTTGCTATGCACAATTTAAATTTTTTCCTGTTATTTGGAAAATATACTTTGGGTCTATTTATATTAATTTTTAAATTTTCCAAACACACATATAGCTTTCTTCTAAATATCAGGGTGAAATGAAGTAATGTCTTTTATCTTCCTCATATACCTTGTAAGACCAGAAATTAACCATTTTACCCATCCTGCTCTGCTCTAACCTATAGCTTAAGGCAGAAGCTATTATAATTCAAATTCCTTGACATTATGTATATTCTCTGTTAAGACTCATGCATTCTGTTTTAAAATACATTAAGATAATCATTTACATGAACATACTTATTAAACCTGATATTTCTTATTCATGCCATTTAGCCCCTCCATTATCAAATGTTTGAGATTTTTTTTTTATTTGTTCTGTTTGCATTGCTGTGCCAAGTTTCTTCCATCTCTCCCTCTGTGTCCCTTCTCCATACTATTCTCTGCCCTAAGAGTCTTACCTGAATGATTTGCACCACTGGGCAAATAGCTTTCTGTTGTTTCTGTTGGTTTTGGCTATGAGGCCAAGAGCTTAGAAGAGAAAGAGGAATAATTTTTTACTACAAAATTAGTAATTGTTTTCCTGTGTCAGCTTACCCTGAGCTGGCATGTCCCTTGACAGAAAGTCCCCAATCGTCTCAAGATGGTCTGCTCTACATAGCATTATTATATTTTGAATGGGATAACCTCTCCATCTTCCTTTCCCCTTACATCTACAAGTAGTGATAGCTGCTGCTGCTAGCCCTGGGTTCTTGCCTTAGCTATTGGTGTTCTCTTACATCCCATTCACCCCTCTGCAATTAATCTCTCTGTAAACAAAGTCTCCTTAGATTATCTTAATTTGAGTCTCTGTCTCTTTTGTGTAGGGACATCAACTGATGCCACTGATTATTCAAAAGATTAGCCAAGAGATAGCCTGGCATAGGGTCTCTTTCCATAATTTTGTCTAGAACATGTTGAGCTTTTTCAATCCACATGCTCAAGTCCTTTTTTTTTCAATCCAGACACTATTTTTTAATTTGCCTTTGTTTATTGCATCTGTTCCGATTGTTTGGCATTTTCCTTAGGTTCACATGTAATTTTTAGGTTAGATCCTTGTTCTCTATCTTCAGTAACCACTCTCTTCTCTCTCTTTGCTGCTATATCTGTGTCCTATGCCTCTGCATGCTGAGAGCACCTTATCACATTTACCCTTGACATTACCTATTTGATTTTCCATAATGTTAATTCTTCTCTTTACTGGTATATTTTCATTCTGTTACTACATTATTAGTTATTGGTAGTTTTTTAAAAAAAAATTCATCCAACTCCCAATGTTTATCTTCATAGCACTAGTCTTCTGAATGGTTTTTGCTATGGTTTCATAAAAGTTTTATCTTCTTGTAAATTACGTAGATTGGGTATTTTTATTACATTTTCTTCTGTTCCCTGCAGTAATTCATGTTCCGGGCTCTTTTCTTCTAATAAATCTTCAAGATGTCATTCCACTCCCATGTCCTGTAATGATCGTCAAAATGTTTTCTCTTCATGAGTCATCCACTATCTGAATTTCCCCAGCTCCATTTACCATCCATTTTTGGATGAGTAGACGCTCAGTCTCACACATCCATCTGAAGAGCAAGATTATGTATATAACTCCTAGCTCCATTTCTGCATCTTCCAACCCATTATGTAGTATGGATGTGCAGACCTTTCCCTCCCTAATTTTCCCTCTCTTGGGGTAATTGGAATATCTGAAATAATCTAATTTGCAGTCTGTATTCCTTTCAGGGCTTCTCGTGGTCTTTCTCCATTTACAGCTTTTTGCCTCCAAGAAATAACGGGCAACTCCCATTCTCTTTTCACACCTGCCTATTTTGTGCTCTATTTTTACTTTGATTTTTAGTTCTAAAATATGTATAGAAATAACTGCTGATGGTGAGAGCGAATGGGAATGGTGCCTTAACAAACTGCTAAGAAAATGTTATTAATAATACCTGTATAGATGACAGATAGTTGCCCATTTTAATGCTTGGAACAGCTCCAGGAACTCTGAGCCAATAGCTCAATGTTAATTGAACTGAAATAATTCTATCTTACTTGAGACCCCCAAATGGGCTCTATTAGAGAAAGCAAACCAAACATACACTACTGCCCAGAGTGGAAATTTTAATGGTTTCATAATTCATGGGGATTTTTGACAAATTATGGCAATAGACTGAACTTTACTTCTACTTTTTAGTATTATTGTGTGTGTTTCCACATTTCTATCTCTAAGCTGAGAGAAACTGCATCAGGGACCATCAAAAAGCCTAGAAAGTACTTAGAACCAATTTCATATATTCTTAAAATGTAAGATAGACTTCTGAAAAAGTGAAACTTAGATTAGAAATTCAGATAATTATTTCCTTGATGTTGTTTTTGATGGCATTAAGATTCACAAGGACCACATGTAAAAGTATATTCATTTATTTTTAGATACCTTGGACTTTATCAGCTATTACATTTATTGCTCAGATTCAGAAAAGAATACATGTTTTGTGGGGTTTG
The DNA here is from genome assembly GCA_008086735.1 of Cheirogaleus medius. Classification (NCBI taxonomy): domain Eukaryota; kingdom Metazoa; phylum Chordata; class Mammalia; order Primates; family Cheirogaleidae; genus Cheirogaleus; species Cheirogaleus medius. Next base: position 8,141,183 of record VBSM01000483.1, read on the forward strand.
AGGCTTATATGCTAGGAAGATTCTCTTTAAGAAAAGAATACAAAATCATAAACATGAAATTAGGTACACAATGATTACTTATTTAGAAAAAGAAAAGATAATATAATAATTAAAAGATTTTAAAGTTTGGCAAATAAGATGAACATCACAAAATCCAAAAAAATACCAATATCTTTTATTGATTGACTGACACAGTTCTGTAATTCATTTTTACTACACATTTTTGGCTACATACTTTTTAATCATGACTTCATAGGATAACAATTTTATAATATGATTTTTATTGAGAGAATAGAAAAATAATTCAGTATTACCTCTGGCATGATTGACCAAAATTTGTCTGTTTGCTTTAATTAATGATGCTTTAGAAAGTTTCTTTCAGCTTGACAAGTTATTATTGGTATTGTCATGTACACTTTTGGTTTTGTTATCAAATTTGAGAAACATTCTATTGTTACTTTATCCTCACCCTCCCCTTTTTATTGTGGTTAAAAACACATAACATAAAATATATCATTTTAACAATTTTTAAGTGTACGGATTGCTAGGGTTAAATATATTCACATTGCTGTGAAACAGATCTCCAGAGTTAGATTTCATCTAACAAATCTGAAATTCTATACCCATTAAACAATTCCTTTTTCCCCTCCACCCAGCCCTCAGTAACCCTGTTCTGTTTCCATGAACTTGACTACTAGGTACCTTATATAAGTGGAATCATATGGTACTTGTCTTTTTGGGACTGGCTTACTCACTTAGCGTGATGTCTTCAGTGTCTATCCCTGTTGTAGCCTGTGTCAGGATTTCCTTCCTTTTTAAGGCTGAATAGTATTCTTGTGTGTGTGTGTGTGTGTGTGTGTGTGTGGCACATTTTGTTTACCCATTAGTTTGTCTATGAATACTTGAGTTTCTTCCACCTCTTGGCTATTATGGATAATACTGCTATGAACATGGGTGTGCAAATATTTCTTCAAGACCCTGCTTTCAATTTTGGAGGTATATACTCAGAAGTGGGATTGCTGGATCATTCAAGTTACTTCGTATATAAACTATAAAATATGGAAAAATTTTCCTCAGTTCAGTCTTCTGACTCCACACATTTCAAACTTTGCTTCTCCTCCGCCACTGACTTTGAGTGGCCACCCGAGAGGATATGTCTATGTCCTGATACATGTCCTGTGCCTCTGTGTCGTGGTTCTGGGTGGGTCAGCACAGAGGACAGTGACTGTATCTCTAAAAAGGATTCCTACACCAGAACAATGAGAAATGATATAAATATTCACGGAAATAACAGTGAATTACATAAATATATTTCACTAAACCCAAACTAAATATATCTACAACTCAACTTCCCAGTGGCAGCTGGACTCCAGGTTCAGAACTTTATAGGTTCAGCAGAGCGCTTGTGTCTATAAGCTGTGGGACACATCTGAATGAGACTGTATAACAGTTCAAGCATTTCTGAAAGCAATTGTCCAATTTTCTTCCTCTCTTTTAGAATTTCATGTGTATATTGTCTTTTCTTTATAATTCAACATTTTCTCTGAGCATCTGTTTCTTGTCTATGCATTTGCACAAAGTAGGGTCTATGAATAGTAGGAATGGATCAACTGATGCCTGTGACAGGCTTTTCCAATGTGCTTTGTAAAATGCCAGTGCCCTGTCTTATATTTAATGTAAATAGCATGTGATATTGTAGCTTTCTCTCTCATACCTGACTTTTCTATATTCAGTTTCAATGTTCGGCTCCATTCTTTTTGTTATTTCAATGCTTGGCAAATGTTGACAATGGAGGAACATTTTAAACATCCTTTGAAAGGAAAATCAACTCTGGCTTGAAGTTCATTGCATAATTTATGACCCACTTCCTGCTAATGCCACCGAGCATCATGCTAGAAGCAGCAGTTGACCTGGATTTCTGCTAAATTACTCTGTGCTATATAATATGTGGACTATATATGCATATCAAAAATAATGTGCACAAAACTAAAAGTAAATACAGTATATTTCATGAGGTTCAGCATGAATGGGACAAGAATGTGGGGAGCAGCAGACTAACAAATAAGAATGAAAACACAGAAGGACAACTTATTATGGGATTGCAGTAGACAACATGGAAGAGACTCTCATTTAGTCAATGTGTATTCCAGAGTAAGAAAATTCTCCCATTGGGTCAACAATGGTCATGGAAGGCCAAGTTTAAATAAAGATGTAATTGGGTCACGGTTTTTAAGGAAAGTTCCATCTATATCAATGGTCTGGATTCAGGCTTCCCCAGATCACAAAATCTTCCATTCTCTCTTGTTACCTTTTGTCATTTCTGACCTCAGATTTGACCATAGGCTTTGACCTTGTGTGGGTACCATTAGATTTCAGTATTTTTTGTAGACCAAGATAATGATCTTGAGGAGAAAGAAAGCGTAGACTTTATAGTAAAGCAGATCTAGGTTCAGATTCCAACTCTTACACTTACTAGCCTTGACCTTAAAAAAAATTACTTTACCTGAACTTCACATTTTTCATTTGTACATTAGGAATAGTAATATCTCTTTCTCAGATATCTGTAAAGATGAAATACAATATTGTATCTAAGGTCCTGAGATAGTACCTGGTACCTGATTCCCTTTTTCTTCTTAATTCCATTATCTGACCTTGGTCAAATACATAATTCCAAATTATGTATATGAATTTGTTAGTAAACTTTTTTAAATTATGCTGCATATTATAGGACAGAAATGCAGAGACAAGTCTATAAAACCCTGTTCTAACCCTAAGATTGTTTAAAAGCTGCCTTCCTAAGGAAAAAAAGTAATCTAAGGATTGGGAACCATCAAATGAGGATCAGATACAGGCAAGGAAGTAAGATTACTTGAGCTATATGGAGATCACTGGGGGCCAGCATAGCTTCCGATCCCCTGAAATATATTTCAAGGATCTGAATTCCCTCAAGCTGTGGTGGAAGTCCTTCAACCTTGGATCCTGATCTACTTTTCCATGTGTGTTTCCACTCACTCTTCTCCATAAAGCTCAGCTCTTTAGTTTCCAAAGACTTCTTCCATACCCCTATCTCCCCACTTTTGCTCACATACTGTTTGTTCCATTGTGGAATATTCCCTCTCCCCACTTCTGCCTTTCCAAACTATTCTTTGGAGTCCTATTGAATTATAGTTCTCTTCTGAAGCCTCAATGGCTGCCATAAAAAGAAATGGGCAGAAGATACTCTAAACCCTCTACCTCATTTGACTCTGAGAAAATATGCTTTTTCTATTTTCTATATTAGGTGACCATGTCAGATCTTAAAGACTTTTCTCTGGCTTTAAAAAAAAAAAGTCAGACATCTACTATCAATTTAGGTCAGATTCTTTCCATCTACCTGATAAGTTTCCATATATCTGTTCAACTCAGCTAGAGGATTGAGTTCTAACTAAAAGGTAAATTCTTAGTAGGCAGGTACCATTCATAACTTACATCTTTAAGCAATGTCCAGAATGCCCGGAACTGAGCTTTTATTGAGCACTCAGTAAGGTTTAATCAAGACATATTTAAGAGTTTATCCCTTTCATAGGTTGAATCATGTCCCTAAAAAAATTTATATGTTAACGTCCTAACCATCAGTACTTGAGAATGTGACCTTATTTGGAAATGGAATTATTTCAGAGGGTGTAAGTAGTGTGGGCACTTAATCTAACGTGACCAGTGTTCTTATAAAAAGAGGAAATTTGAACACAGACATGCACACAAGATGCCACGTGAAAACAGAGGCAGGGATCGGGATGACTGATGCGGCAGAAGCAACAGGATGCCAAGACTCTAGTAACCTACCAGAGGCTAAGAAAACAGCACAGAACACAGGTTCTCCCTCACGGGCTATAGAAGAAACCAGCTCTACCAATAATACTTTGATCTTGGACTTCTCACCTCCAGAACTGGAAGACAGTACATTTCTGTCATTTATAGCCATCCCATTTGTGGTACTCTGTTATGACAGGCCTCACAAACTAATGCAGTTCCTAAAGACAGAAGTAGATCAAGAATAAAATCAATGTGAGTCTCCACCTTTCTGTGAAATCCTGGCTTTGACTATGAGGAAGCTGCAGAAACGTGCAGCGGTCTCTTAGCAGACCACAGATCTTCCTGTGAAGGAATGTGGTCCATGGCAAGCCAGGAAATGTTGGAGCATGTCACACAGAGCTAAGTCAGTGCCCATTGTGATTTTAGAAAAGCACGAATAACAAGAGTGCAACTTGGACTCTGCCCCTGTCTTTCAGGTAATACAGTTCAAAAGGCAAGGAAACAGAGGACCGGCCGCTTTGGGGATCACCATGGAAACCATGGCCATGGCCAACGCAGAGGCAGAGGGAGACCTGGGTGTGGGCTCTCTTTGATCTCCTTCCCCAGAGCATGAACCCTGCAGGATTAAATCCACATTGGCTGCAGCGTACGTGGAACAAGGTTTGGTTGTGGTAAACCTGGAATGGGCTCACTGCCCAGTCTGCATCAGGCCTCTGAAACTGTTTCTTCCCTTAGTTTTCACTTCAAAAAATTTCCACGGTCTCAAAGAAGAGGATAGTGACGGTGGCTCTGGGCTGTGAAAAAACCAATAAACAACCCCGCAGAGGAAATACATGGAGGCTTATTTGTCACGAAATCATAGGACTGGAATAAAGCTTAGCAGAGCCTCAGATCCATTCCCCTATCACTAAGCCTCTTCTTAAAGATAAGCTAGCTACCTTAGAAAGAAGGGTGAGAATTCCCTATCTATATTCTCTGTCATCTGCTACTTGGAATTCTCAGGGAGAGAGGAGGTGACAACTGAGGAAATCCATTGATAATACTAAAGGCTCACATCCATGTTACAAAGTGAGTGTTATGTCTGTTATTTCATTTTCTCCTCTCTGCAACCCTGCCAGGCAGATATTATCTTCCTTATGCAAATTATAATTCATTTTTTTCAAAAAATGCAACTCAGAACTGGCTCAAGTTCATACATCTAGTAAGGACCTGCTAAAATCCCCTATTCGGAACTTCCAAACTATAAATCTTATTTCCACCAAGACAGGCTAGAGAGAAGCAACAGCAAAGGGAGAAGGGGAAACCAAAGAGAAAGGGAAGGGACAGAGAAATGTGTGAGAAGGGACTTCTTTACCTCAGGGGAGCAGAATTAAAGACCCCAAAGGAAGAAGCAGAGCTCTGCCCTAACACCTGTTGGTCTGGCAGAACCCTCTGGGCACTTATGGCTACCACGCTGCTCAGCGGGGTCTCAGCTCTTTCCATGACTGTAGTGTTGGCATCGCCAGGTCTTCTCTCTAGGCTTTATCATCACAAACCCCTTAGCATTTATTGCCAGGCCTCCCTTTCCAGCCTCTTGGCACCTTTGGGTCCTTTTACAGAATTTCCCACAAGTTGTCTTTATTCTCCCTCAGTTGTAGAAGCCAGCACTGGATAAAATCTTCCGATTCAGTTTCGACCTTCTCTGCATCCAGTGTATCTCCTACTTTCTACCTCACAATAAATGAGTCTGTCAAAAGATTAGAACATGATTTAATTCAGTGTACATCCATTTTAAAATAAACTACATTTCAAGTAACAAGACCCTTAGGACCAGTGTCTTATTTAGCAGGTTATTGTTTCAGCTCTTTTTTCTTTTTGCTAATAACACCTGATAATTAGACAATGAAAGAGGAAAATAAATTATATTGATCCTAAACTATACTATACATCCTCATTTCCTGGGATGCTTCTCCTTTAGGGATATCATTTTGCAGTTAAAGCAACAATGGATTCTAGTAAAAGTTAACTTAAAACTTTCCATCAAATGATAATGGAAAAAAGGGCTGTCTACTTCTGGTTACTATCATTCTTCATCACTGCTCAGCCAAAAGAGCTAATACTAATTGATCATTTACTTGCACCATTCACCATGTGCTAAGGCTTTCATGTTCATCATGATCCCCACAACCTCACAAAGTGGATATTGTAACTTCCATTGCAGAGAAAAAGAACACTGATACAGCAAGTGAGTGTTAAACCTTATCCCAGGTAGGTTTGATCTATAGCTTTTGGTCACTATGTTATACTCACACATACCGGCAGTATTCACCTTAGCCAACAGAGATAGAGATGGTATCATAAGGAAAAGACAAAGGTATGTTGTACAGATTTCTTAAATAAATAATGCTAACTCTACAAATGATGGTAGAAAAGAACAAGAATGGATTTTTTTTTTTAGACTATTGATGGCAAAACTCAGATGGATAATTTGGTGTTTGATCATTTTGCCAGGTTAGTGCCTTCATCATCCGATTTTTGCCGTCACTCTCTGAACCAGGACAGCAGTGGTCATGTCTGTGTCTCAATTAACCATAGCATAGTACAGTCAGGCAGGCTATGTCAATTAACTCCACTTGCTAATGGTGGATCAGTGCAGTCACTAAACAATCCAATTAATAGATGAGAGTAAGTAGCAGGCTGAATGTGCCATGGCTAATTTCATCTCTGCCTGTTGATTTTTTAGTGATTGATCTGATCCAGCATGCAGCTAACCTACTTGGTTGTTAAGATGTCTGGAATACTGTGTGTGGTGTTCCAGCTATTTCACTAATACAATTATGGCCTTGACATAACCTCCTCTCCCTCAAAAAGAACCAGCCCTGGATGAAAGCAAATACAACAGGCATTTTTTATTTTTTTAATAGATACATATTCTAATAGTTGGATTTCTATCTGAAACTTATTGGTTGTCTTTTATCTCTAAATATAAACATTTGTAACAATAAAATAAATTGCCTCTAAAAGTGCTTACATTGTACACTACAGTGCTTTGAACTAACAAATACTATTGGTTATTGTTAACTAATAGTTTATAGGGTCTTACCTGTTATTTTCAAATAAAACATCCTACTTATACTATTTTAATTTTCATTAAGATATTGACAGTCTCCATTGCCATCATTCTGTTATTGGAGCTTCTGCTCAGATAAAACAATTTTGTCAACAAACAATTAAAAAGAGTGACTAGTCATGTGACCAATGAAATGATATGGTTTTAAAGGAAAAACTGCTAGTCTACATTCAGGAAAACTAGATTATAATCCCAACTACATCATAGATTCACTGAGCTCAGAGAATCCAGGGTCCCAGAAAAAGGAATTTGAGAGGCTGTTTAGCCTAAACCCTCAAAGGAGAGGCCCTGAACTCTGAAGCCCAAGGAAGTAAACTGCCAAAGCTCCTGACTCTGATCCCCATATCCCTGCACCTCGACAGGCTATGAACCTATGAAGCAAAACGTTAAAAATAGAAAGGGAATGTGACAGTGAATTAGACCATGTGATATATCTCATGTCTTGATTGCTATGAATGAATCTACATAGACATACAACATGATTGTTAGGATTATATAGTTAGCAGTAGCATTACAATTTTAAAATATGAAGGCAAATCTAAGCTTTCCTGAGTGAGACTAGTTATAACAAATCATTAAATTTTTACCCATATACCTTTATTACATATTCTACTGATGCTTTGGTTCTAATAAAGCTTTCTAGTATTAATAACTAAGTAGGATGGATTGAATGAATGCAGTGGAAGGAGGAAGAGTATAATTTGTAAATTCATAGACTTATCTCCTTCTATCAATTATGTATTCATTCATTTACTTAGATATTCAACAACCTTTGGTAGACAGCTCCTGGGCACTGGGATACAAAAATGAGTAAGACACAGCTGGGACTTCAGACCCCACAAAGACAGACAAGGAAGCGTCAGTCACAGTCCAGAGCAGGATGGGCTATGGATGGGTGCAGGGACAGGGACAGGCAAGCACAGGGCAATGCCAATGCACACTGCTTGGGGAATGACAGGCTTCCAGGAGACAGCTCCTGCTGGTAGACTCAGTGGCTTAAAGGATGAATAATAATAGTAATAACAGATGCTATTTTATGGATGCTTACAATGTGCCAAGTTCTATTCTAAGCACTTCATATCGATCAACTTATTTAACCCTCACAACCACCCTTTGAGGCAAGTCCTATTATTACCCCCATTTTAAAATGAAGCAACCAAGACTCAAAGTCATAGTTATGAAGTGGCAGAACTGGAATTTGAACTCAGGCTCAGGGCTGTGACAGAGAAAAGGGAGTGAGGTTGCACAGAAAGATAGGATAAGATAAAGTCATAGATATTAGCAATAGCAAATCCTAAAGACTTTGTGTTGATGAACAACTGTGAATTTATCCTAAAGGCTCTAATTACACAAGGCTTCCCAGTGTATCAAAGGTATAACTCAAGCACCCACCTATTCTCACTTCTACCTCTTTGCTCACATTATCCTCACAGAAATGTCCTCCTCATACCTGCCCTCTCCTTTCATTCTTGCCCATCCTTCAAAACCTACCTCCTCCATGACACCCCCGGCCCCAAAGCCCAACTCTTGCAGCACTGATAGCCCATATCACATAATTCAACAATCCTGTCTCGTATTGTACACTAATTTTTCACATGTATTAACCCAATCACCCCATACAGGTCACACGCTCTTAAAGGCTGGAAACCATGTCCTATTTCCCTTCTAGATTCCCACAGCATCTAGTTTGGTTAGTGAGCCTCTGGAAGTTACTCAATAAAGAAAAACTGATAAATTGATAAACTGTAGGAACAGTGAAATCTGTTGTTATTACTGTTCTTCAAAGCTGAAATTTCCCAACATCTCTATCCAGTCTTTCTGCGTACTTGTTACCTAATCAAGAGATTTAAATCTCAACAATAGATAATTATAACTTGTTTGGCAAATGCCCAAACTGCTGCCCAAATTAAAGGAGGAAGAAAGATGAAATAATAAGAATAAATCACAACACATGTATTAGCTCTCACTGATTTTCTAATTCTACTTTATAACTAGTATTATTTTCAAGATAATCATTATATTTTAAGATTACAAGGTCTCTTTAGTGTTTATGTTGTTCTCCTACACCTTCCAATTCACCAACCTCCAGCCCTACTATTCAGACAGGATTTAATTGTTAAATTAGCCTTGACATTTGAGAGACTATTTTTAAAGACCTCCCAAGTAGGAAATTTCATATCCTTCCATAGTAATTCATCCTTCTCAGCCAAGTCTTCCCTATATTTAATCTAAATCCCACACATTGCAGTTGGGGCCTGTTTCCTTTTGTTTTGACCCTTGCTGCGTAAAGGGAGACTAGTTGATTATCATCAATTATGACTAAACAATTCTTTAAAAAAACAATAAGTACTATTAAATAACCCAGGCCTCTCTTGCTCAGTTGAATAATCATAGTTATTTTAACCTATACTCACAGATCTTATTTCCTAACTATTTTTATCTTCACTACTAAATTCTTTCTAAGTCCTCTAAATACTTTTGGGTGGAATCCAAAGCTTAAAAATGGGGCCCAGGGAATGTCTGGCTAGTGATGGGCATAACTGGAAAATGATCTCATGAGTCCTGATTTCTGCACTTCTAGTCCTACCTGTTAGTAAGGTGCTGCCCACCTCTTAGAGGACTATCTTCCCGACTCATTGCTTGACAATCACCACTAAAATATCCATCAGCCAGATTAAGGAAGATTACAGAGCAAGGACTCACTCTCATTAATTATTACCCTGCTCCAAGTACTTCATACTTTTAACTTAAATTCTCTGTGAATCTCCTTCCATTTGTCTACAGTGATAAGGAATCTGCATTAATAATGCTGATCCTATCTTCTGAGACCTGCACCATCATTATTAGCAGCAAACTTAATGTGTATGTTCCTATTTTTTTTCTCCCTAAATTATTGGCCACTTTTTCCAGACTGTTCCTCCAAGTTGGCATGTATTTTCATAACTGTGCTCTGAGTTCTGTCCTGTCCAATGATCCTAGGTAGGATGGTTGTAATATGATTCCCTAATAGACTGATGAGCATTTCCTGGAGAATATAATTTAAAATGTGCTAAAGTCAAAATAAAGTGTACCAGGTCTTTCCTACCTATCTTTCATAGTCATAATGAATGAGTCTGACAAGATTTTTTTTCTCCATGAGTACTCAGTAATCTGTCCAAGTTTTAAAAAGCAAAACAAAGTGTAGTTCAAGTCACTCTTTTTTCACTTTCAAAATGCATGCTCATCCATTGCTGTCTTCTTCCACCAAGTATGATATTGCTACCGATTTCCCAGAAACTCTTCTCTGCATTACTTTCCCTACGCCCCAAATTACCTCCCAAGACCTGATCTTGGATTTTTTGTTAAACCTAAAGAATTCACTAATTCTCTATATTTCCTTTAAAACCTATCTTGGATTTTTACTTTTAATAACAGCAAAACAATCTGCCAATTCGATAAAGCTGGAAAATTCTGTAAGGGAAAACAAAACTACATGTTTAATAGAGTTGCTTGGTCTATATTGTCAAAATCATTTGAACTGGTAGCCGTAAATATAGCCTTGATGGTACTCCAAATTACATTTCATTTCAAATGTAGTTTTGTATTCAGGAACTTCTATTTTTTCCACCTTTTGTTATGTTTTATGTTATTTTTTAAAAGTATGCTTAGCTCTTTGTGGCTGCCTTGCTCCCTAAGTCTTTTTAGTATAGAAATTTTTTTAACTAGCTCTCTAAGATCATTGAAACCTGATCTGAAAACATATTAACTTTACTTAATTGATAGTAAAGCAGCTGCGAGGTAGCTACAATCGCCAAAGACGTTAGTAATTGAATTAAGAGCCTCAGTCTCAGATGCAACTGGAAATGCTGGGTTACAATGTTGGAAGGTGTTTCTCCAACATTGTCTCTGATCCTCTTCACCTTTTAACCAGTTTTTCTCATTAATCTTATTAATGTCTTTAATGCTTTATTTATGGAAATTATTTCCAGTCTATCTCACATGCCCACATTCTCAGCTTTATTTCGGGTGCCTCTAGCTAAATAGTAATATCAGCCATGTCATCAACGACCCCTGCTCCTTCCCCTGGTATCTCCATTTCTTTTTATTCTCACTTACCTATTTACCCAGGCTAAAAACTGTAAACAGAAATGTGGATTTTATTCCCTTCACTACGCAATCTTCAATTTCACCTTCCTTTCCATCACCATCGCTCTTTGTTAAGGCTTCATTACCATTCACTGGTAGTATAACAATCATCTTAATTTGTTGGATTCCTCTTTATTCATCCCAGTCCCTCTCTGTTACTAGACTAGTATTTTCAGTAACAAACCATACACAGAAGAGAATGCAGATAAGGGAAGAGCCACTTTCTTAGAGATAGAGAGATGTTAAAATAAAGGAAAAGGTTATTTCTCCTAATTAAATACCTCCCAGTTCAAAGAAAACATATATATATATATATATATATATATATATATAATGCCTTCCAAGCCTACTTTATGAAGTTCAAAATTCTTTATAAAGTTCAAGTATGCAATGCCTCTTCTATTCTAACTCCAATTCCCCATGATTCTCCTTTGATGCTCCATATAACGAACAATTCATTATTCCTCATGCATTCTTCTGTGCCTCCATGGCAATACATATGCCATTCACTCTCTTCTGAATGCTAATTCTCCTCCAGTTTCTACTCATCATTCAAAGTTAAGCTCTTATGTGACATTTTCTATAATGTTTTCATATATGAAGGACTCATGCTGAACCCATCCTCTAACCCAAGGGTCTCTAAGCTGGTATATACACACCCCAGGGGAAGAGCAAATGATCAAAAGTTTGGAGTTACACAATGCTATGGCATCTGTTCATCATTCATTTTCAGCATATTGTGACACACTGCAGATTATGTAGATATCTGGATAGTCTTATCTAGTTTTTAATTAAACTAACTCTTACATCATGCCTAATATTTTTTCCTACAAAGAACCTGCAAATTAAAAATAATAGTAATAATATAAGCACCTGCAAACAAGAATTAAACTAGAGATGTGATATTCCCCGTCTGCCCAATACAAGCTTTAAATCAGTCACTTTAGATGCAAAACCAGTGACTGCTGAATCATATCTGACATGTAAACCGCATTACTATCGCTAAAAAAAAGTTGTTAATAGTATAATAAAAACAAGAAAAGTTTTGTATGATTCAATAAAATTAAAATCATTTTAAAAATATGGCTTATTTCATCTTTATATTTTAATCTCCATTTTTATATGTGATTATAATGTATGTCATATGTTAGTACAGAGTATATATACATAATTTATATAAAAATATATATTGTATGTAAGTGTGCAAAAATTGTATTAGTAGGTTGCATAATCAAAAAGTGTGAGCACTACTCTTCTCACCTGACATAGCACTTTCATATCTCTTTTGTGGAGTTCATTGCTTTCTTTCTTTTATTATAGTCATTTATATACAGCCATCATTTGCCTCCCCATGTCTTCTAAACTATGATCTCTTGGAGGAAAGGACTATATCTTATCTTATTCACATCTAATTGTCCACTATGCCCAATGCATTTATTGAGCACATTAGTGATCGTTCAATCAATGTTTGGGAGAAGGGCAAATGAAAGGCTAGATGGCTAAATGGGAGGATGAATATTTTGTGGTTTAAAGTGCTATTTAAACTTGTTCTTTGGCCGGGCTCAGTGGCTCACACCTGCAATCCTAGCATTTTGGGAGGCCAAGGCAGGAAGATTTCTTGAGCTCAGGAGTTTGAGACCAGCCTGAGCAAGAGCAAGATCCCATATCTACTAAAAATAGAAAAAAAAAATTAGCTGGGCAACTAAAAATAGAAAAAATTAGCCAGGCGTGGTGGTAGGCGCCTGTAGTCCCAGCTACTCAGGAGGTTGAGGAGGGAGGATGGCTTGAGCCCAGGAGTTTGAGGTTGCTGTGAGCTAGGCTGATGCCATGGCACTCTAGTCTGGGCAACAGAGCGAGATTGTCTCAAAAAAATAAAAATAAAAATAAAATAAAATAATAAATAAATAAACTTGTTCCTAGTTGGATTAACAAGAAAGAACACTTAAGAGAGCATACCTAAGGCAAGAGGCATTAAAGAACAGTTTGGGTGGGGCTAGAAAAATCAACATGGGATTCCAGATTTCTCCAGGAAGAATATCATGTTTCAGAAACTTGAAAGAAGGTAGAGTCCAAATTAGTAGCGGCAACAATTTCTCTCTTTGAAGAGAACCAGGGCTCCTGACACATTCGCCCTTACTCAAAAGCAAAGTGCCTGGTTGCTCTCTTCATCAACAGAAGTTTTCTCCTAGCCTGTATTGCCTGAACCTGTTCTGTGACCCAGGGCCTTATTTGTTACCTAAAATGAACTGACTCATCAGGAAACACACTTGTACTGCTCCATTTAGACAAATATCACAGCCCTGTTCACAGTATTACAGTTCATCGCAGCAGCCACGTTAAAAAAAAAAAAAAAACTACACAAGACAACCTCTGATGATAAAACATTTTAATCACAAAAGTCCTCCAAGAGGCGAGCACTGTGATTACCAAGGGTTTAAGTACCTCCTGCACTTAAGGAGACAAAGCCAGGCCATAACAGATGATAACGCCCTCTGACACCAATCAACCTGAAAGGAAGAGTAGGCCTGAGTCTAGACGAAGGAGGTTGCTAGGGAGAAAATGTGTCTAAATCTGGTAAGAAAACTGCATTCAAAAAAGGGACGAGGTAATAAAATGAACTGGGGTGGGGAAAGAAAATCCAGCAGCAGCGTCCACAGAGAGAGAGAGAAGGAGAAAGGGAATGCATACTCCCAACGCTGTACAAAAGCTATTTTGGGAGATAGATGCTTTACTGTATTTCAAAATGCTGCAGAGTTTCAAACACCTTAATCGCTTTGTTTATGACAAGTTTTAGCTAAACAGTACTCGTGAAGTCCAGACATCACAACGACTAGAGCCAGGTTCAGCCATGGTGTAGCCTCCAATTGCTCTGCTGGGAGGTGACTAAAAGATCCCAAGGGTCACATCAGCCAACATGGAGGCCTTGCCCACCACCCACTCCTCAGCATCACAGCCCCTCATGGCTTGCAGAGGATAATATATGACAATCTCTGAGGGAGTCTTTGGAGAGGAAATGTCCCCTCATACATGCCAAATCCAGCTGCAGTTGAAAACTCCACGATGGTGTTAAGAATTGACTGGTTTCATGGTTGGAGTGTTGGAAGGGGTTTGGGCAAAATCAGGAACTCATACATTGAAAATGCAGATTTGTTACCACTTCAATGAAGCCCAGCTGAAGGCCTAACTCGCCTCTCTAAGTAGTTCAGAAGGTCCTGTGTGCCTCCAAACCAATCCAATGCCAGAGCCTTTTCTATGAAGACACTCAGGCCAGGAAAATCACAGTGGGGGAGGCCATAAAGCCCCCTACTAGTTTCAAAAGAAATATGTTGAAATGAAGTCAAAACCAGATTTGATGTATAAATACTTTGGCAAAAGGTTTTGTAATTACTTATAAAGGTATACAAACACCTACCCATGCCAGACCAATTCTGTTTTTGAGCATATATCCAAGAGAAATGAAAACATATGTCTACACAAAGACTTGTACAAGAATGTGCATAACAGCTTTATTCATAATAGCAAAAAACTGGAAACATCCCAAATGTCCATCAATAGGAGAACAGATAAACAAATTGTGGGACGCATACATATAATGAGATGTTTCTCATCAAAAAAAAAATTAAAAAACTGTTGATTTGATACACACGGCACATATGAATTCCACAGACATTATGCTGAGTAAAAAGAAGCCCAACACAGAATACATATTGTATTATTCCATGGATATAGAGCTCTAGAACAGGCAAAACTAATCTACAGTGAAAAAAGGTAAAACCATGGTTACTCAAGGGAATGAGGGGGAAATTGAATAGGAAGGGAAATTTTAGGAGATAGCAGAAATATTCTATATCTTTATAGGAGTATGGATTACACAATGTACACACTCATCAAAATTGATTGAATTATACACTTGATAATTTTTATTTTAATGTACATAAATTTTACCTTAAAAACAGTAAACAACTGTTGAACTCTAATTAGTAGAGGTTTTTTCCCCCCAGAGGTATGGGTCAGCAATTCTGAAACTACTTTCTGTGTATCCTAATCTTAAGCAAATGAGTAAATACATTAAGAATAATGGTATTCAAGTTTCTCACTGTTGCAGAACAAAGTTACAAATATGGGAAAGGGAGGTTTAGAATGTACATTGTTGTTTTAGATTCAAATTGGAGGCATCATTAGGACATTAGGAACTCATACTTGTTAATAGATGGATGGGTAAATAGAGATTATTTTTATATATATATATATATACACACACACAAACTTTCCAAGCTCTGTCTACCTGAGAGGACATAAAAGCAGTAACACCAGTAGCAATGAGCATATCTAGCACCCAAAACTGCCTTCTAAAGAATAGCGGCTTTTCCACTAAAAGGAACCAGGGATCCATGGGAAAAGGCTGATTCCTATGGTATTGCCCTGCTGAAGGTATTTTCCTGATGGAGCAGGGAAAATACAAGATGATGCTCAAACATCTTGTTTTATCTAAAATTAAGAAAGTGGTCAGAATATATCTGTCCCTGAGTATTCGTGGGGGAATTAGTTCCGGGGCTTCCCACAGACACCAAAATCCACAAATGGCTCAAGTCCCTTATATAAAATGGTATAGTATTTGTATATAACCTATGAACATCCTGCCATATTCTTTAAATCATCTCTAGATTATTTATAATACCTAATGCAATGTAAATGCTATGTAAATCGTTGTTATGTTATATTGTTTAGGGAATAATGATAAGGAAAAAAAGTCTATACATGTTCCATCCATTTTTTTTTCAAGTATTTTCTATTGGTTGGTTGAATTCATGGATGTGGAATCCATGGATATAGAGGGCTGAGTGTGCTCTAGGAAGAATATATCAAAAAGATACCAGATCCTAATTTCTAATTCCACTTCTACTTTAATATCAAAGACAAGCCAAATAACCTAAAAAGTCATAGGTTTTTTTAATAAACCTATCAGATAGCCAAAGATGAAGGAAACCAACATGAACTAAAATCTAGGAAGTAACAAGTCCCTCTAGGAAATGTTCTAGAGCTCCTATCATCTTTTGTAGGACAGTGAGGATAGGCAGAAGTTACCATTAATGGGTTTCAGGAGAAACTAACTGATCTCCGTAAGAATTTTAATGACTAAATGATAGCTGGTGTGATATTTAGAATCCTGAGCTATATGCACACAGAGAATCTGCACCTACTCATCAAAACTTTCCCAGAGGCCTTCACTAAGTGTTATGGAAAAGATTATGAACAGAGCAAGAGAGTTGAGACAGAATATTTAAAACTCAGGCACTTGCTGAAGGATGAAAAGAGGGCATTAGAACCGAGAGAGACCCTACAAGTCATGGCAGGCCTTCATTAAGTATTTGTCAGAGGCTGCCCACAGCTGAAGGAAGGGCAGGAGACCTATGACATCCCTTTGAGGAGCAATTTCCTGGGAACTCAAGGTCTCTTTTATAGCTCTTCTGCCTTGCCTCCAATCAGAAACACACCATTCTAGAACCCCTTACAGGCACTCTTAGTATTCACTGAACACACTGCCCAATATTCCAAGGATAAGAAACCACAGAAAACCAGGAGGCAGAACTGAAGAGCAAAGAGAACTCCTTGGCAACATAAAAAGCTAGAAGCCAGTTTAGAAAGCAGAATGAGATTCCCATGGCTCAGGAAGCTGAAGATTGTTTGTACAAAAAGGTCTTGCCCTGTTGAAGGTAAAGTACTGACTCATTCTTGAATCATTAACCTAATGGTGAACTAAATCTAATTAAAATGACAGTAAATTCCAGACACTGCTCAACTACACTTCAGATGGATTGCTGACAGGAAAAAAGGTATTTCCTTTCCTGGGCAAAAATATTATTTACTTCAGTCTCTATTGTTTTGGAGTTTTGGGGGAGGAGTTTGTTTCTTGTTTGTTTTTGGAAACAAAAATGTCTTGCATACAATCAAAAATTACAAAACATATGAAGAAAAATAAAATTTTTGAAGGAAATAGAAATTGACTCAGAGATGGCCCAGAGGTTAAAATTATAAGACAAGAGACTTTAAAATAACTTTGATAAATATGTTAAAGGATCTAGTGGAAAGGGTACAAACCATACATGACCAGATTTGTAATTATGGCAGAAATGAAAACTATATATTAAAAAAGCCAAATGAAATTGCTGGAAATAAAATATGTAATGTCTGAGATAAAGAATTCATTCAATCAGCTTATCAACAGATTGGAAACAGCAGTGAAAAGAATCAGTAAACTTGACAACAGGTCAATAAAAATCATCCAAATTTTAGCATAAAAAAAGTGAAAAGGTAGAATAGCAATATCATATAGTTTAAGGTGTATATAATTAGAATCCCATGATGTGAATTAAAATTTTATTAATTTTAGAGAGAAAAAATGAAAACTTCATAGTATTGAAACCTAGCAAACACCACCCTAACCAGGTGATCAGAGTGAGCATCATCAATATTGGGATAAACCAACATCATGTGCTACCTAATATGATATACAAAGAAGAACATTATATAACTTCAATGGTATAACTGCCCAAAAGATGCACAATCTGAATCTTATCATAAGAAAATATTGGACCAGATAAAATTGAAGGACATTCTATAAAACAATTGACTTGTATTTTTCAAAAATTTTAAGATCAAGAAAGGCAAAGGAAGACTGAGGAGTTATTCCATATTTAAAGAGACAAAAAAGATATAACAACTGAATTCAATCAGTGATGCCAAATTGGATCCTGGATGAGGGAAAATGTCTATAAAGAACATTATTGGCATAATTAATCAAAACTGAATATGGACTGTATATTAGATTATAGTATATATCCATACTAAAGTTTCTTGTTTTGAACATCAGACTTTGGTTATATAGGAGAATGTCTGTGTTCTTAGAAAATACACAGAAAACTATTTAAGGATAGATGGTCACAAAGTATCAAGCATACTCAGATTATTCTCTATAAATGTATAATGTGTATGAATATATGTATATATGCATATCACAAATATCATGTATATACACACAGACACAGAGAATAATTAAACAAATGAGACAAAATGTAAATAATTGGTGAATCTGGAGAAAGTATTATTAGAATCCTTATGCAATTTATGCAGCTTTTTCATAAGTTTGAAATTATATCAAAATGCAAAGTTATCTCCAAAGAGCATCCTTGGAAAGAAACAATGCTGCCAGAGAACACTACACTGCCTGATAAATGGTTATAGAGCAGGCAGGGAATGTTGTGGTCAGGCAAGCAACCTAGCATTTCCCTGGTGATCAAGGATGCGTGTCTGTTCTCTAGAGATTCTGAAATGATATTAGCTTAGAATCTAGGGACTTTGAAGTGGTAAGAAACCTTGGCACCGCCCTAGCCCACTCTCTTCCTTTTACAGATAAGGAAACAAAAGTTAGGCATGGAGGGAGTCCAAACTTCTTTGAGGAAGATCCAAGCCTTCTGATTCTCAGTCTCTTTCTGATCCTTAGTCTAAGTGATACCACAACTTGCCACACCTGAGCTGTGTGTCTGCTTAATTTAATAGCATTTTTAGAGAGAGAGGTATTGAGTCCAAGGAACATGAGGGCTTTGCTGGCTCCTGGGGGCAGCATAACTCTTCACTGCCTCTTCCCCCCCCCCCCAGGTTACCTCTTCCAAGTGGAGATTCATCATATTTACTGCCCCTCCTATTTTTATTGACTGGCTGTTGAGATTTATTGAACACTCAATGTGTACTTATCACTCCCCTATCACATTGATAATATGACTTATTACTCCCAATTTCTTTATCTCCTGATTAAGCACTCTTGAACTAAACAAGGGTGTGATGTATATAAGGCAAGCCGTGGAGGGAGAGGAAAATTTGATATTTCCTTTCTCAAGAATATAGGCACTCAATATGTGTGGCGTGTGACTCTTCTGGTAGATGCAACAAACTAATAAGGAGAAATCTTGGATTCTAACCCTATGTTGACCTATAGCAAGCCTTATTATCCCCCATGACCACATGGTAAGTCCTGCGCCTCACAACCATAACATAATGAGATTCAACACAAATTGCTCCTCCCCAGGAAAAATATTTTATAGCAATGACCCCACTGGAGGCCTGATAATCTCTTCTTCCTATATGAAGGCAGTTTGGCCACAGCTGGAGTCATTGTTTTGACCATTGGTTCCAGTAGCAGCAATGTTTTGTTAGTGTGTTGCATATAATATACATTAATATTTATTTCTTAAAGAATGATTCATCAATAGCAATATCTTTGCAGCCACCCAGAAACAATAGGGCTGGGAATAAAGGAGACTCTCTGTTGAAAACCATTGTACCCTTTAAACCTCCTCCACTCTACCGTCCCCATATCATGAGTAGTCGTCCCTTTTATTTGCTTCTTTTTAACATTTCTTCCATCTTCTTCTATCATTCAGTCCCTACTGAGAGCTTTCTAGTGTAGACCCCACTATCACTTGAGCTCAGAAGAAAAAGAATTTCCTGGATGGAATAGTCAGGATAGTCAAAGCTGATAGTCAAAGAAAAAGCGGGAAGGAAGCACTGAACAAGAAATAAAAGAGAGAGAGAGAGAAACTGAGTCAGACATTTCCAACCATCAGCAGCATGAAGTTGAGCTGACTCTTGGGAAGGGGCAGAGCTTCATAACTCAAGGCATCCCTGGGGCTTGTCTACCTCTTCATATCCTGTAATGCTGTCAGCTGTATATTTCTCATAGTGGTTCTCAATAACATCTGTTAACTGAATGACCTCTAGGATGTACATATAGCAGTCACACCACTGAGCTTTTACTGCAACTATAAGAGGAAAACATTTTATGCCTTCTAATTCTATTCAGCGCACTCCCCTCCCTCCCCCCAAGTTTCCTCCACTCCCAACACAAACACAAACACATGGGGATGTGCAAAGATCAAGGACTTTGGTATCAGACAAACTTGACTCCAAATCCAGTTCTGCCCATATTACATTTGTGATCTTGGGGAAGTTACTTAATCTCTGTAAAGTCGAGCTTCCTTGTCTATAAACCAGATTAGGTGAGATAACGTGAAATTCATTTGCAAATAGTTTAGTGACAAATACGAGTTTTGTATTATTCTACCTCTCCTTCTGGTATTTTTTAATAAATCATAATATAATACTTTGCACATATTACATATTCAACTACTCCCTCAAGGCGTTAGCATGTTTTTATATGTCCTACAAAATAGGTTGTAACACTTTCTAGTAGCTAGCCACACCTTAAGCACAGGACTGCATGGAGATAGTTTCCATGAAGTAAGATTGTGCCATTATTCTGTCCTCAGATAATCTTACCTTAATATTTAACCACAGCTATCTGCACTCGGAGAAGCTGTGCACACACAGAAAACGTATATTCTGCTCAAAGGTTTTCATTGTCATGCACTCATCTCCCTTATATTACTTGATATATATCCTAGCAACCCAGGAACAAATTAACTCTTGTGGCTAATGTCCTGCATTTAGTGTGCTGGAGCCAGCACCCACCCTTATCTGTGGGGTGTCCCCAGAATCATCCTGACCCAATATGCCCCATCCTCAGAGCAGTTAAGGGCAGTGTCTAGAGTCAGACTGCTGAATTCAATGCTAACTCTACTGTTTACTTTCTCGATAACTTTGGGGAGAAGTTATTTAGTTTCTCTCTGTCTTAGTTTTTTCATCTGCAAAATAGGGATAATTATAGACCTATCTCGAGATTTATTGTAAGGATCAAACGGACTCATATATTTAAAGCTCGCAGTCCACACCTGGCACAATGGAAACTAGTGAATGTTCACTATTATTATCATCATGAAGTATGGTCGATTTGGTGACAGTCTATTAAAGACCAGATTCTACCTGAAGAAACTTGAAATCCTAGCTCACCATTGACTCACAGCACAGGCTGGTCATTTCTTAGCTCAAGAAATTTGGGTGCTAATAAGTCATAAGTACCTCTATCCTCACCAGAAATGCATTCTGTGCCTGCCTAACCTCACTTGTTACCAATGTGTCCAGAGCAGAGCACAGGGACCAGCTGATGTGTCATGGGTATTAGTGGCAACAAAGACCCATGCAAGTTAATTCACTCTCAGAAAGGATAGAGAAATATAAAGTCTATAGGTAAAAACAGAGGACCCTGGGGCCGGCCCCTTTCCTTCTTAGAATAAAGATTTGCAGCCTGTGGGAAGGCTGTGACCAAAGCAATGGAAGTCAATGCTCAGTGGCTGACAGGTAGCTTTGGACCACTATGGCTTTCCTCCTGACACATGTGACAGAGCATTACTGTCTTCTTTCTTAGCATCATGACGCTATCTAGGGAGATGCCTATACACACTCGTGAGGACTGGATTGTGACTGCCCCTTCACACCTGTAAGAGTTGTTTCTCAGTGGTCCCTCACAGAACCACCAGACAAAAGCCTTGGGAGGACTCCTTTAGAAGGACATTGAGGGATGGGTCAAGGTTTTTAAAAAGTTGGTTTTGGATTTTCAATGCCCTCCCCCACCCACTGAAAGAAAACTTTTCTTTCTTCCAGAGATAATTGATAACATACTAATCTTTGAATTCCTTTTCTGAAGAAACAGGTGGTAGATAGATAGATAGGTAATTAGGTAGATTGATTGATGATAATAGATCTAGATGTAGATAGATATACAAAAATATATTTACATACTATTTAGTATGTATGTGTATATCTATGTATATTATGTATACATTAATGCTATTTATACTTACATATGTGTAGATTTCAGAGTGGTAGGACTACACAGTTGTCTAGGGTTTGGTTGATCCTTGGACTATGAGGCCTGTCTTCATGTTCCACAATAAGGTGCTTCATAGAGAGAAACTGAACTGACCTTAATGAGGAAGAACATGAAAACAAAGAAAACAAAACATAAGCAGGCAGTGCAAAAGCCAAGAGAAAGAGATGGAGCCCATCTTCCGGACAAGCAATACAGAGCGCTAACTGCAAAATCAAGGTCACAGACATCCTACGATAGCACTTTGATAACTATTCGTTTATCATTGTCCATTTCTGAAGTGGAATAAAGAAAACATAAAGGCCTATGATTGGGTGTTACTGGAAGGAAAATTGCCCAGAACATCTTTTAATTAAAAAAAAACAATAGACTCTATTAGCAGAAAAACGTAAAGAGGAAAATCCAAATCACTCAGTAAATAACCACAGTATATAAGCTCCAGCCAAAGTGGTTAATTATGGAAAATGAGGAGCAAAAGCTTAAAGAAAAACAGACAAACATGTTCAAGAAAAAACACCACCCTTTGTTATTATAAAAAGGGGTTGGGCATGGGAATTGAAAATCCAGAAAGTTCACTTGTCTATTTTTGTTGTTTGAATCCCAGGTAAAATAACCCCTTAGTTTAAATGTATCAAACAATACCTATAAAAAGTAAGAGGCTTTAGTAGTTGAAGAAAAAATGAATCGATAACAAAAACCAGACACTGAAAGAAGATATAGACAGGAAGGAAGCAACTCTATCCTTCTTTGAAGGCAGTTTCTTTTATTTCATTCAGTTAGTCCTGTTGGAGGAAAACACTGTAACAACTTTAATGAAGCAATAAAACTCAGTTTGAAACCTTGTGCATATGCTTTGCTCTTCTCCCAGAGCTGCTCACAACTACATCCATATAAAAAAGAAACAGCACCTGTAACTGACCTGTGATTGCTTATTAAACATTTACCTTAGCAACCACATATAAAACAGTCAAACACAAAGGGAACTTTCAATTTCACAATTTATCTGGTGCACAAATGGCAGCCCCAAACAGCTAAATGGGCAAGAAACCAAAGGAGAAGTGGTCCCTGAGCCTTTGAAATAAAATGTGCCCTTGTCTTAAAATGCTTTAAGAGTATAAATTGGCAGCGATCTCTGTGCTGCATGAGAGCTCTCTCCCTCTCTTCACCTCGTCCTGTAAGTCTGTGGAGCTCACCTTTGGCCACTGCTTCCACTCCCACGTCTACATTTCCACCAAAGCCACACTCTCCCAGGGCACTGCACGTCACACCTACCTTTCCTTCTGCCTTCAAACACTCCTTTGCAAACACCCCCCTTGTTTAATTGAATGCCAACGACAAATATATTTCTAACAAGCTAACATAAACAGGAACTTTGGGCTGTCATCACCAATAAGATAACCCACAGGAGAAATTACTACTGTGCATTTGTTAATTTTCCACAAGGACAGAAGCTGCGATTTTCTTTCAGCTCTGCAAAGAAGGAGCAGTATCACAGCACCAAACAGCTCTCAGTGAACACCAGAAGACGATGTTAGATTTCCTTTGGCAATCGGTGATAAAGCAGGAAAATGGATGAAGGGTGAGGAAATTGGCAATTTAATTCATGAAAGATGTGAGAGGTGAAATATATGCATGTGTGTATGTATACATATATATAATACATATACGTCTCACATGATTTTTTATCCTATATAAAAAATTTTATCATATATAAAAAAATCTTAGATTTCTAACTATATTAGCTTACAGTCCATAAGTCATTTAATTTTCATACCACAAAACCTCATTTATATTTCTGAGTGTAATTTTACATGTAAGTTTATAGTTTAAAATTTTCATTTCACTAAAAATTATCTTGGTCATCATTATAATGTATAAGCCCAAGGCAATTAAGATTCCTGAAATAGGCATTTGCAGATTTTTTTTTCTCTCTTGCAGGTCTCCTTCGTATGAAGCCCTGTTGGTTTAAAGCTACAAATCCCTCTCATGCCTATTTCTTTTCCTACTGGCTCTTTTCCTGTTCTAAACTTACCTCTATTTTCTTTCTCATTCTGAAAGATTCCCTTTCCTGAGTACTCCAGGTGAAAAATAGGACTTGAATTGGGAAAATATAGGCTGCAAATTGGGATTCATGGATTTTTTTTCCCCTCTTAATGGTTAAGTTCACCAAACAAAACACAAAAAGGTCCTTATTTCCTGACTTTCATAAGGATTTTTTTTCTGGATTTATATTCTGTCTGTATTTTCAGGACTCAATAGTCATGGCTCTCTTTGTCAAGCCTGTGATATAATTGACTATTATTACTTTCACCAGCTATTTAAAAACGTTCTGTAAAAGTGTCATGGCATTTCAGGTATCTAGTGTTAGCTATTGATTTAGAGGAAATTTCTGGCACTTTTTTTTTTCTTCTTCCATGGTTCATTACCAAGTCAAATTTACAAACTAATTCCATTGAATTTACCATACTGCTATCTTGGGAATTAATAACATTCCCTTCTATTTGAGAAATCATTTCCTCTAGCTACTTGGCAATTGTGGTTGCTGCTGTCTCCAGTGAAATACCTCTAAACTAACAAAGTAAGTTTCTATCTCTAAATTAAGATTTTTTAAAAAAAAAACTTTGATTTAGAAGGTAATAAAGATAATACAAATTAGAAACCCGAAACATTTGTTTTTTCTTTTTGATGTGTTCTGCTAAAGAGTTTCTCATCATTCATAATGCTATCTAGAGCAACAGAAATGCCAGATAGGCCAATATGTTTCTTTTCTGGCTCTATACTTGATTTTAGAAAGAAGTGAGCAATGAGAAAAACCACTAGTTTTCTCTTCAAAAATGGTCTCTTCCTCAGGGCTGTGGCCAATCGAGCACAAGACCAACCACCTGAAAACTATAACTATTTTGAGGCAAGATTCAGCTGAATATTCTCCCATGAGATTCAGTCATTAATAACAACGACATTTTCTTACGCAGTGAGAAAAAATGCACCAGGAATTCTGCAGCATCTAGACTGTCAGTCCCTTTATATCACCCAACCAATTTGCTGCATGTTGGGCTCCTTGGGCTGACCAAAAGCAGCATCAACCAGTGTTTGATTTTTCAAATTTCTCTTATTATTTTTTCTAGTCTTTTTTTTTTGTGTCCCCCAATTTTTAAAAGTACAAAAATCCAATAAACATGTCTTTAATTGCTTATGATCTTGTCCTTACCAATTGCATTTAGGAGAATAAAATTTCAGATTTTCCATAGTATAAGTACTCTCTGCCAACTCAAGTTGAGCACTGAAGAAATACACTAGACAAGGTCAACAGTGGAACTTTTCTAAAAGATAACCACCTCAGGTTGCCAGCAAATGGGCCAGTTTGGTTTTAGAATATAGGAAAAGTTATAAATGCCATATAAAAGAACCCATAGACAAGGCCAATGATCAAGCTCAATAATTAATTTAATTAAACAGAAGTAGGTAGGAAAAATGGAATGATTTATAGGAGATAAGCCTAATTAGTGCCACTTGAAACATGGTACTCCATGTATATAAAATCACAGACTCATAGAATTGAGAATTGTGAAACCACAATGGTCTTTTCAGTTCTCTTAGTCCTATTCTATTTAGTCCCCAAGAAGTTACTTGGCTCTTTTTTAGATCTTTTTAGATTTAAAGAGTTCAGAAACTCTTAAATCAATTTTCATTATCTCTGCGGTTTGCTATCTCAGGGCAAAATATACTTTCCCTATTCCAACAATAAATCTATATTTAAGGGTTTGTTTTAAAAAAAAGTCATAAAAATAATAGAACCACTTAGCTGAATATTGTGTCTTTCTTCTAAAAAGTCCAAAATATTTTCTCCCCATTTCTCCTTAAACAAGTGATGTGATTTAATATGTGAGAAAAAGGTAGTACCACTGCTACTTTGTGAACATAGTATTAAGGCCTAGGGAGAAGAAACAAAAGTCATGCTGTCCTTCCTTTCAAACAATGAATCTTCTTTGCTACCAAGTAGCAAGTAAAATAAAACCAGACAAAATTAAGTAAATTTTTAAAAAATGAATCCTGTCATGTCTCAACTATACAGGCACTTTAAGTATCTACCCTGGGTGATTGCCATGAGTTTATAGTTTATTTCATAGCTATTCTAATAATCTGATCCTTGCCTAATCCTTACGGGATCCTTTGGACCTACTTTGCTGTACTACATTACACATAATACACACACACACACACACACACACACAAACACATATAAATGGTCCTTTGGGATTTGTACTGTTGTGTTCATACTGACCAGTTTCATTAGTGTTCTCATTTTGAGCATTACGAATTCACATAATAACCACAAGGATTAGGAGTCCAGTCTGTGATCACGAAACAAAGCAAAGCTTACTGGCCCACACTGAGATCAAATGGATGAACTTATTCTCATTAATGTCCTTATTAATAAAGCTAACCAGTTGCTCTAAGACAGAAACCCATTAGAAGGCAGATACAATATCTAACTAGTAGCTTTCATCTTTATAAGTGGTATCATACAATATACATTGAGATTTACCACTAACAATTACTATATTTTATGAAGCATTAATTTCAAGACCTCGGTCTTTAAACAAAATTAGTTTATATTTTGTTGCAAATCTGCTGTTTATAATTCTATTCACTGATCTATTTCAAACTGAATTTCCCTGATTTGAAGAATTTCGTTCTGTAGCCTGGTAACTGAAGCATTTAGAAAAGGTAAAGTACTCACTCACAGTCACACTTTAATAAAGTGGTAAACTATAATTTAAATTCATTTCAATTTGACTTAAAGTTGTAAATTTTAACCAGTGTATGATATACTTGCAAGAAATTAGTAAATGTGAACCAGTTTAATGTGTTAAGCATAGCCTAAGTGCTAAGTAATTTTATTACCTTATTTGAACTTCACAACAACCCCATGAGGAAGTTAATTGATTTTCCCCATTTTTATAGATGAGAAAAACAGTAACTTGGATTTGAAGATAGAATCTAGCCTATAGCTATAACTGAACTTTGACTTATACATATGCAACTGGGTAGTCACCTACAGACTTCAAGGGACTATCTAAAGGCACTTGCACATAGAGTTCCTACCTTTCATCGTAAGTATGCTGTTCCATCATTTGAGAGTATGTCCTTTGAGCTAAAGCAGCACGCCGTCAGTAATCATAGCTAAAACATGAATTATTCTGAAAAAGTAACATACTACCTTAAATTAGGTACCCCAGAAGCAGACCCTGAGTCAAGGATTATGTGGAAGAGATGTCTATACCTCCAGGGCCTATCAGGAGAGAAGAGAGAGGAAGCCACGCAAGCTCCACCTTGATTCTACAGGTGGAGATCCTTGAATACTGAAAAGTAAGCTGGGCCTCACCGTGTCCCCGCCCCAAGTGACTGAGCTAGGCCTTCGTAACTTTATACTCCTCAGTTGTTCATTAAGGACCACTCCAGGAACACGTCCATTCCCAAATTCTTGTCGGCAAAGAGGTTCCTGAAGTAACATATTATGGTCATTGAAAGCAAAAGCACAAAAAGCCAGGAGAGCCCCCAAAGTGGAAACAAGGGATTGGTGGGGGCCTGGGCAGGGTGCCAATATTGTCTGCACACACACTGATCCTGTTCACTTACTAGCATCTCCCCAGGAAGGATTATAAATCCCTGGGGGAAGAGGAACTGGACTGGGGAAGTTCTGATGAGAGCAGAAAGAAGATACAGTAAGTCAGTGAGGGTCCGTGGCCTGAGAAGGGTGCAAGGACATTGAGGAAATTGTCCTGAGGGCCATTCTATGGCGAAGAGACAAGCCTGGGAATTGAAGTGAGAGAAGAAAGAGCACAGAGAAGTGAGAGAAAACCAAGTGCAAATTTAACCTTCTTCACAATTTGACTTAGTCTTCTGTGGCTTCTCTTTGTTGGATAAATTTTTAAACATCTCACTAGTCTTCCACAGAGAGTTACTATTCACACTGGTGGACCTTTCAGAACCATTGTAACTACTATAGTAACATGGCCTTTTATGAAAATAAAAATACAGTGTATTATTATTATAAACTAAATTCTCACGATAAAGAAAAACAAGAAGAAATTTCAAAAATTACTCTTTTCACTTTTTTTTTCTTGCCAACTATATCTGTAAGGACTACTCCTCATAGAAGTCAACACTTAGAGCTGGGTTTTGTTTTTTCTTATTCTAAAATCCCAAATTATGGAACAGTTATAGAGTTTACGTGATGGTGGAAAAAATATACTTTGTACCTGCTTTCAGAAACTCTGTTACATGTGCACATTAATCATGTTTGGGATGATTTATTTCTGCATTCATGCTAGCCAATTTTATTAGTGTTTAGTTTGGCTGAATGGAAGAAAATCTGCTTTCTATTCCACCTCTGTAAAAAGAAGAGTAAGATCTGTGCTAGGTTAGAGAAAGTCTATACTTCAGCTTTATTCCTTAATCTCAGGCACTTCCGTGTTCATCTTTTTTTTTTTTTTTTTACATTCTCCCTCTGCAATAGCCTCTACAAAATCTCTTAATCTAGGCCTGTTCAAGTTATATCTTCATTTGGTTTTCCATCCTCTTCAGAATTTTTAACATCATACAAAAGAAACGTTTCATGCTCACCATGCGGCTCTTGTCACAGCCATTTCCCACTTTATTACTTAGTCTTCAGTGCTGGCCTCGAATGATTTTACTACCGAGACTGCTTACCTGTGTGCACTGCTGTCCATTATGCAGCCACCATGAGACCATCCCCCTGCCCAGCCCCCAAAGCGGCCTTTCTTTGGTTACTGACACATACTTGGCTTTTTCTCACTCCCAAATACAGCCACATTCCTTCTGTCCACAAAGCAAACGCCCTCCATCTTTTTCCTTGTTGTTCAACTGTCTGCATTCAGAAAGCTTTCTCAACTCCCTGTCCCCAAAGTATTCCCTCAAACGTCACAAAATGGTCAACAACACATTGATTTGATTTTGTATTTCATATTCACTATTACTCTGGCCTCCCTGAGGGCAGAATTCATACTCAGTAATTACCGAATTCCAATTAGCCAATACCAATCAGCCGAAACCCTAACTCTACTAGGACTTACAACATTTAGGTCATACTACAGATACTTTGATTTCCTTTTTCATGTAGGGTACTTCCGAGATTGAATTTCAGAGGTACTTTTTCCTCACTTACAATGTTCAAATTTCTGCCATTTTCCAGGACTTCTGCCCAATACCATGTCTTTTGGTAAAAATTCTGCCTGTCTGCTATATGTTTGTGTACCCACAATGTTTCAACCTCGTAACAAATGTTTGTGTTGAGCACTGTTCATTTACACTTAACACCTTGGGTCCTTTCTTGCAGCAAATCCACATGAATAATAAAAGGTAGGCCTAGCTTCAATTAACTTAAAATGTTATAAGTTATAAAATTTCCTGGCCAAGTGACTGACTTTAAATAGTCCCAGCCATTTTAAAACATATGGATGAAGAGTAAGAAATAAATCTTCTGGATATTTAGTCTATGCTAGAACAAAGGTTGAGATTTTAAGCTGAATTTTTTTTATATTCTCTACAAATATTCTTGGAGCTGTAGACACAACTGTATATGGAGAGTTTAAGTTTCCGACAGCATGTTGAGCATAACACTTCTCTCTTCTTATACTCCTTTACGCTCTACTTCATTTGGCAAATAATCGGGGATAAGAACTTTTGCTCCACGGCTGTGTAAGAAGCCTGTTCTTGTAGAATGGGTAAGAGGAGAGGGTCTGGATTTTACTGGAATGATTTGCAGGGTGGACTTTGAAGTCAGACATGGGCTAAAGTTCTGACCCTGCCAATAGGCTCTGAGCCCTAGGGCAAGTTTCTTAGCATATCTATACTTCAGTTTTCATCTGTTAAATTAGGAATACACTAGTACTCACTTCACAGAGTTTTATAAGTATTAAATGAGATCATGGGTGTAAAGTATGTAACCTCATACTTATATAAATTAATGATTAATAAATATAATCAATTATTAGTAAATTAATAAATTATTACCACTCTCATTATTCTAGATGCACAGCATTGTTAAATCTCAGTGAAGCTCTAAGTAAAACATGGTATGAGATAAAGAAACTATGGAAGCTATTGATGGAAAGAAAACCTGGTCAAATAAATAACTTAATTTTGCAAAATAGAGGAAGCTTGATACATACTGCCATGTCCCAACATTTACATTAGGTGGCCATATAATTTATCACCCAAATTGGGACCTTTTGGAGAGTGAAAGGGGTACTATTACTGCAGGACAAAAGTATAAACAAAGACCATCTCAGGCTGAACCAGGACATAAGGTCACCTTTTTGTTAGCACACTCTGATTTCCAGTATTCTAAAAGGAAAAAGACTGAGAAAAGAAACCAACCCTGCAGCTCTGGGATTTTCTATACAATATAATCTTTGAAAGCCCTGATTATTACAGAGAAAATTGCTTAAGCCAAAAATATTACCAAGATGCAGCCAAATATCTAAAAACAAGAATGAAATTCAAAATAATGAACTGTGGAAAGCATTTTAGCCTCAAACCCTGGGGCGAGTTCTGGCTCTGCATTTAAATCTGCATGTAACTTGGGGCAAGTCACTCAGAGTGTCTAACCTTGTGTTTACTCACCTGCAAGTGGGAAAGATAATAATAATATCTCCCCAATCATG
The DNA here is from genome assembly GCA_008086735.1 of Cheirogaleus medius. Classification (NCBI taxonomy): domain Eukaryota; kingdom Metazoa; phylum Chordata; class Mammalia; order Primates; family Cheirogaleidae; genus Cheirogaleus; species Cheirogaleus medius. The sequence goes on from VBSM01000483.1 coordinate 8,171,679, forward strand.
ATGATATATAAAGAGTCACATTATACATTATAAAGCAATAAACAAGGTAGTTACTTAAATTAATTATTAAAGGGAATTTCTGGAAGATCCTGTTGTGATTCTCTTCCTGTGAGAAATGAAGAGAGAACGAGGAGCTTTTTTTATGAAATGCAAGAACTATAAGAATAATAAAAGTGCAAAGTCTTTACCTTGTATTGAATGTTGAGCTGATTCTGGATCTTTTAGTTATCATTAAAACTTTATGTCCTTCAACAAAATGTTGCAGTTTAGTCAATAAATATTATGGCCTCACATTTATTTTAGGTGAATCTAAAAAGTAATTACATCAAAAAGAAATAAATCCTTCTTTAAGAGACCGGGTTTAAAATAGTTTAATTCAATCAGAGTCTGCGGCTAGTTTAGGGAGAACTAGTTTAAAATGTTTCCTGTGGTGTGGCCCTGTTCTTCTAACTCCTTGGTTTTCAATTTGACTAAACATTTGAATTACCTGCAGGGCTTTTAAACACTAAAGATACCCTCCCCAAACCATTAAATCCTACTCTCTGGGAGGTGAGGAGCCCAGGTGATGTACTTTTAGAAAGCTTCTTAGGTGACTCTGTTGGGGTTGAGACGATTTCCTTATTCAGAGGCCAAAAGTGAGGAGACCCCTGGTGTAACTTTTGTTCCACTCTCTCCCCCAAGGCATTGCTCTTTTAATCCCACCACTAAATACTCCTTCCTAAAATCCCTCAGGCCCCAGAATCTGAGTACATTAAATCTGTCTCTTTAACTTTTTCCTAACCAAATCCCCCCTGAAAAGAAGATCTCTGATAAATCCATTCACATCTAAAGGTGACCACTGGTCAGACCTGGGGTATTAATCCTCATGCTGTTTGCATTTTAACAATGAGGTAGACTTTAAAGTAAAGAGAAAACACATTGAAAGTGGAAATAGAAACATCAGGCCAGTATGTGGAGAGGAGATTTCTGAGCATTTTCCGGACTTTTCCAGTATCTTAGAAATCATACCGAGGATCTCTGCCTGTGCCTAAACTTGTAAAGTCAATGTAGGTATCAGTTCATGAATAAAATAAATAACACAACTCAATAAACTGCTGTAATATTTGATATCTGCCTTTTATTTCCAGACACTGTTAGATGTTTTCACACATTATCTTCAATTCCATAACCTTGATGGAAACTTAAGAATTGTTATTCCCTTTTATATATGAGAAACTGAGGCCCACAGAGCTGAGTTAACTCCTGCAAACACAGACATGGGCTGTCACCTCAATCTATCTGACTTTAAACCCCAGCGCTTTCCACTCCTCATACTTCTTCCCCAGAGGTGAGCATTGCTTTTGAGAAGTGATGAAGGCCATGATAAAGTAAATTCAAAACGAAAAAGAAAAAAAAAAAACTATTAGGAAGATTGATAAACTCTGTAAAAATTTAGAGCTTCTTTTTCTTTTTTGTCTTCTGTATTTTAAAGCCAGCTATCACGGGGAAATGCAAACAGGTCCAATCCAAAAATGTTTATGATGTTTATTCAACCTCTACAGTTTCTGCTACCACTTAGATATTATGGGGAGATCAGTGAGTCCCCATAAACTGCCCTTGGCAGGAAAACTCTTTGTGGTGACAGAGTAAGCATCGCATTTAGCGTAATCTTGTAAGGGCAGAAGCAAGAACATGCATGATCTCAGGAGTGAAAAGGGAAATGAGTGATTTGTATATTCTATATCTGAGCCAATCTATTAAAGAACATCTAGGCATACTTGATAACGTATTGGTTTGATACTTGAGAGAAAATATCATCCATCCACCCAGGTAATGGTTTATGCCAAGCAAGTGGGCTAGAATCTTGGCATATTGATCATTTTTAAGAATAACTCAGTGAGTGGAAAATGAGTGGAAATAATTTATAAGGTGGTTAACTGTGTTCTTATTTTTTAAGGCTGATTTAAAGTTGCATATTTATGCACTATGTAATGAATTTCTTAGTATTTGTTGTTAAAAATTAGATTTTAAAATTGCCTTTGAAATAAGATGAACTATATTTAGGTGTTATATGATGTTGCAAGATTAATATGCACATTATAAGGATAGAAATTGCCAGACAGAATTATTTTAAAGGAAGAAGGAAGACAAAAAAGAAAGACAGGAGAGAAGGGAGGATAAATGAAAAAAGACTACCTGTCAGTCAAGGAATAAGAAGTTCCTCACATCATACATTTCTTTTGTCCCAGGAAGATCAAAGTTAAGCTTTAGGGGGAGGAAATAACTCCAGTCTTGTTCCCAGAAAGGAAAAGAGGGGCGGACTGCCCAGAAAGAAGACCCAGAGGCATAGCAAGCATTTACTGCACAAGGAGAAAGGAAAAAAGTGGTACCGAATGACAATATTTAAACTGCTGATATAAGTAGATGGAAATAGAGGGTGTGGCAAATCCACAGAGAGTTTTGAAATAAGCAGGAAGAATTATTTCAAATTGTATAAAGACTCAGAAAGGCAGTAAAGTTGATGTAATGCGGATTCCTTATGATACAGAGTCACCAAACATGAGCCTGTCGCTGCCGCTAGCATAGGAAACTATAGAGTAAGTGATGACAGAAATCTCAGTGATATATCACAAAGCAAATGGCCTTAGGAAGGACCAGATGAGAACCAGACATCAGGGAGGCTGTTGGAATGAACAAGTGGCAGGGGGCCAGCCGCAAACACGTATGGCTTTGGTGGCAGTTGAACTCGGTGACCACACACACTCTTTATACGAGGGCAGAACTTAAGCCCGATGCCCTTAAAAGTCAAGAAGTCCTTCATCCCCAAGAAAAAAAACAAACGTTACCCAACGGGCAAACAATGCTGAGAGTTCACTTCCTCTAACTCTGTAGTTAAGCGACTCACGCAGGATAACATCACTCTCCTGCCAGGCACTGAAGTCAGGAAGTAGTTTGTTTTCGCTGAAACTGAAGGGGGAAGTTAAAGAGAAAAACAGCTGCAACGTGATCAATTTGGGAAAACCAGGTACGAGTAAAGAGAGCAAGCTACAGAGAATGCCAGCGCGGGTTTGCTGGGAGCTCCATTTGGTCTGAAGGACAAAAGCTGAATTGGGAACTGAGGCTTTCCAGGAGGCAATGGGGCTTTGAGGAAGTGAGACCACTTGAGAAATCAAAGAAAAATAGAAGCAGTCTCTGGATTCCTTGGAACCAGAGTAGGTGAGTGAGGACAAGGAGTGGGGACAGGCTAGAGGGAAGAGAGGAGTAGGGAAAATGGTGGAAAGGGAGGGGTTTTGAGATGAAAGGCAGGGAATGGGGGCAAAAGGAGAGAAAGCTCTTTGTTTCAAATCAGTATATCTCAAAGAGGATGTCGAGTTTCCCCAGGGATATTCAGAGGGAGTCACAGGATCGGAGCCCGACACTCCTACCATCTGTTAGAAGAGGGAACTTTTCAATTTGCATCTTTTTCTCTGGGAGGCTTGATTGCCCCTTTGCCCTGCTATCTCTCCACTTTCCACCTTCCCCCAACTGCTGAGTGCTTTCTTCTCCAGGGTCACAAAAAGCAAAAACATCACCCCTTCCTCCTCCCAACTGCTGAATTACTCTTACACACTTTTATTTTGAGAGCAAAGTGGTTCAAGTTATGTTTGAGGGTTGTGGAAACCCTCAAAGGGATTACAGAATGAAAAAGTTTTGAGAACTATGCTCTAAATAAAGAATTGGAGATGAAAACCTGTCATAATGAAAAATTAAACTAAACTGTCTCAAATAAAGGAGAGGAGCAACCCATGCCTTGGCGTGCGAGGAAAGGAATTCATATAATGTGGGACTGGTAATGAGGCAGTTTCTTGCCAACGTCCAAGCCTCTTTCTACCTGCCATGTGCTAAGGAAATATAAGTGGAGAATTTACAGCAATGCAATAGTAACATGCAAATTCTGAAAATAGAAGCCTGAGTCAGAGTTTATTCCTAAATCTGAAATTTACTATCAGCAACTTCTACCAGCCTAAATAAACCTATGTGAATGAATGAGTGTGATAAGCTCAGTAGACTAGGAAGGCAGCCCTTCTCCTTACTGTGAGGTCTTTGAAGTTTGCAGTTTTAAAATAATTAATATAGGATGATAATCAAGAGCCCAGGACAAAACCACTGTCACTTATTAGTTATGTGATCTTGGGAAGGTCAATCATTCTTTCTAAGCATTAGTTAATTTGTTAAATGAAGCTATTAATACCTACATCGGAGAGATGTGGTGAGGACTAATATTTAAAAATCATCATTATTTTTGAGTGCTTTCTATATTTCTGGTAGTGTACTAAGTACTTTACATGCATTATTGCATTTATCTCTACAAATACCTTCTAAGTAATTGCATGGCTGACTGGACAGATGGTTGGATGGAATTGTCAATCCCCACATTAGAGATGAGGAATTGAGATCTAGGTTAAATAATTGGTAAAAGGTGTTATGGTTATTGGAGAGAGAGCCAGGATTCTCTCTGACTCAAAAGTCTTTGCTCTAAATTCTACTATTACTGTATTATGCTATTATCTGTATCCTACACTTCCATTGTCTCCTTATTCTACCTCCTTCCCCAGTCCTGAAATTCCTACCAGATGACTTCCACCCCTAACCCAATCATCCAGGATGTTCAGGTTCTTTTTTTGTTTCTCTTCCCCAAATCTATTCTAATTTTAAAAAAGACAAACAAACCTGAAAAGGCCTCATATTCACCCCAGCAAACAATAATGGACCAAAAGCAATGTGCCAGGCACTGGGTTAGATGCTGGAAAGACGGAATAAAACATGGTCCCTACCCTAAAATGATTCACAAGCAACAGCACCAGGCTTAAAGGCTTGGGTTCCATTTCCCCTCTCCAACTCCAGGCCTCCTCAGTCTCCAACCCCCACCCTGTTCCTCCACCACCACTTCTCACTCCCCCTGAAACTCTACAAAGAAAATTTGCTTTTTTAGTAGGAAGTAAAGAAATGCAATAGTATGGTGTTTCAGATTTGGTGGATAGACGTATAAGCATATTTCTTTTGACAGGTCATTCTGGTGTTTCTAAAATCATGCCCCTTTGTTGGCTCTCACTTTGCCTGATCAGGACAAATGTGATTTTTTAAGGCAAATGGCAAGAGCCTGTGTGTTTGTCACCGTCTTTGAATCAGAGCAATCAGATTTTTCCGTCAAGTGTTCAAAAGTCATGAAAAAATGTCCCAAAGTATTTAGAAGCCTAAAGTTTTCTGAAGGAGGACAAGATATACCCTAGGAAATCATGATCTTCAGTGGAAATATAGTTTTTTGAAATGAAGGAAGACTTTGGATTCAGAAAGCCTGGTTTTTCAATGTCAGCTCTGAGTCTCACTAACAGTGGGGCTGTGGGCAAATTGATTAACTTCTCTGAGCATCATTTCCCTGTGTTTTGTAAAATGAGTACTATAATACCTTTGTCTCATGGCTGCTCCAGAAATTCAATAAGATAATTACATAAAGTACCTAGGCACATAAGTGGTCAATAAATGGTAGCTGTTATCACTATTATATTCTATGTAAAAATCAACTAATCAAAATTCTGAAAAGAGATTTAAGATAACCCTATTCCTTTCGTCCTTCCAATTCTAAGACCTTCTACCACATGCTTTCTCTGCATTCTTACATCACACTTTTTTTAAACCCACGATAGACAACTGACGTCTGTATCCTGACGTTGCCACATGTTTTTCTGCTTAGTGGACTTTAATTATTACTGAATTGCATTAGGATTCCCATGGAATTACCTATTACAGCTGCACAGTGCCAAAATGAGTCATCATGATTAAATCTACTAGAATGGCTACCAAGGAAACTATGTATGAGTTTCCATCCTGTAAAGTATTTGGTCACATGAAACCAACATCCAATGAGTAACATAACATCCTAGGGAACTTACGGCGTCATAGACAATGAATAAGTAGTTTTGCACATCAAAAAGGAACCTAAGTGACAATATTCATTTAGGCCCTACAGTGTACTTCTGTTTTAATAACTTAAGAATTAAGTTAAAGATATAATAGTTTCCTATATATTTAATAATTCATATATATCTTTTGATTTTAGGGAAGCTATGGAATAAAATAATTACTAAAACTCATTTATATATAATAATGTAGTACTATATAGATATGTCCAAGTTATATTTAGTTAAAAATGCTATTTAATCTTGTAAACACAGCAAACATAGCATACCAAACCTACTCCATAGCTCTATGAAAAACAGCACTAAAATAATGAACAAAATATTATTCTCTCTTTCTATGATTAAATTGTTTCTTAAAAAATCATTTTTAAATCTACAAATACATTCTACAGGTCTGTTTTAAAGTTAGCATATAAATTAACACTGCATTGATGAATCCTGGTCTCAGGATTCAGAAATAATAAGTAATAAAAGTAAAACTAGCATGATGTGTATTGCTTGATTCCATAAATATGTAAAAATTATCTTCACATTTCAGTAATATCGCAGCTGTTTGTACTGATATGGCATCATAGTGTACTCAGGTAGGATTGATTTCTGGTCCCCTTTGACCTCTGCTGCACAATGACAAGGCAGATCCCTGAATGGGAGGAGGGACAGATGAGCCTACAGAGGTAGAATAGGAGGGATTGGAAAGTAGGGAGGGATTAGAAGGTAGGAAGCAAATCCCATGGGAAATTAAAGTTTGTGGGGCCAAATGCTAGTGGAGCCCCTCTGCCATTTTATTCATTATGAAAAATGTATAACTTCCATGTACTATATTTAGATGCAACTATTTTATGAAGTGAGTCAAGATCAGGTAAACCAGTAAATGATTTGGTTTTGTTATTTTTGTTTTCCAGGAGCCACCCTTCCCCTAGGATTTATTGCATAGCACAACTATAAACTAAAATATTTCATATTTTTATGACTTCAGTTGGCTCTACATACCATTCACTCCATTTTTTTTTTTACTTCAAGTACAGATGTTTACATATCTGAAGGCACTGAACTTATTTTGTGTAATCAAGAAATATATCCTGAAAGGTCATTAATGTAATTTTTCTAATGTCACACCTTATTTATATTATTTATGAATGAGAAGGATAATATTTCCATGTGTTTTAGAGGTGACAGAAGCCAAGGTTAAGCGTTTCTAGCTGTCAAGTGAATCAATGACAGCTACACCGCCAGAAATCTTTCCTCTCGTCCTTTCCACTTTGTCATTAACATGAGGAAAGGTGACAATCATGTCCAGTTTTTTCCCTTTTCCCTCACTTGTAAATTGGGTGCACTTCTAATCTTACACTTTCTCCACCCCCATCAAATTCCAAAGTGGAATACAAGAGGGGAACTTGCTAATACAGCAGTTTGGGGGCAGAAATTATGCCCAGCTAGGAATGGATATATGGGGCATGTAAGCATTTCTAGTCATTTAATCTTTCTATTCTTTCATGTAATTCCTTTCACTCTGCTAAAGCAAATCTCTTTGAAGGAGCCCCTAGGTCTCAAGAGAAAGAGCTTAGGTTTTCACTTTCAAGACACCTGCCCTAGAGTCTCAGAGCCACCCATTTTATTTTCCATCTTTTCCCATCTTTGAAATGAAGCTCGAATACTTATCTCCCCGCACCATTGCAAGCACTAAATATACTAAATATCATAACTATGGAGACAGAAGAAGCAGTTCTCACTCATGGCAAGAACTTAAAAAAAATGTCGCCTTTGTTAAACGATCCATAACTGCTGTCCACCTGCCACCGTGCCCACCTGTTCTCCCCCACGGAAGTTGTCATCCTTATATCAGCCAGGCCTCTCCTGTCGTATCACTCTTTCCATACAAATTACTATGTGCCAGGCAGCTTGTAGAGAATTTCAGAAAACATCGATGTGTATGGAAACCTTCTCTAAATAGGCAAGAGAGCAAACACACCTCTATGCCGGGCATCAACCATGTGCCAGATGAGCTCCCCGAATCCCCAGCTATGGGAGCTGGAACCCAGCACCTCGATGTCCTGAGACTGTGTCCACACATGCACTGATCTTAACTCTATTTCAATATTACCTTTCCTGACTACTTCATTGCATTAGTATATCAGATCAGGCTACGTAAATTATGAGAATGGGTTTTCAAAACTATAACAAGTAAGCTGGAAATTGTTTGACTTAAATGTAAAAAAAAATCACAATCGTGATAAATCTGGGAGACTTTTACCCTCTCTGTAGGAGTACATAGCTCACACTTCTTTAATTTCACCCTTCTATTCCAATTCCAACTCTCACTGAGGCAGGGCTCTTGAGGAACTTTCCCTGCCTCAAAACGTGGTGAAATCTTTTCCTCCTATTATCACCTAATTAAAATCTAATGAGGCGGAAAGGGAAAAATGGTCATGTGTTATCCTTTAAATCTATTCCATATATATTGTTTGAAGCAGTGTTTGTTTCAAAATTAGTTTGAAGATGGGCTTGCACAATAAAGTTATTTTCTAAACTTCTTTAAGGAAGTTAAATTTGGGGTGAAATTTGAGTTTCACTCTTTGCATGTCACCTATATTTTCCTTCTGACTTCACCAAAGTGCGCTAAAATAGAGGTTCAGTTTGCATCGGCAACAAACCCTCTACACTCTCCTTGCAGACCAGTTGGGTTAAGTAAACTGAAGTCCCATCTAGATAAAGTTGCCCTGAGGGACATGCAAAGGCAATACAGAGAAGCCAGGTAAGTCCTGAATGGAGTCTTCTGTGTGGAATAAATTAACTCCAAAAGGCCCCAGGTGGCTTTTCCTATCTTCCAAGAATTAACAACGTTTCATTGTTATTGAATAAACTCTTGGAATTTTTTTTTTAATGACAGAATAAATGTTGCATATACACTATATAATTCATTCCATCCTGGCAGGAAATGGCCTTCAATTTTCTCTGGGGAACTGTACAAACATCTGGATAATCTTGAAATCTTTTAATAAGAAAAAGTGGTAATTATCCCCCAACTTACTACTTCCCACATTTATTTCTTCTTTTTCAATGATGAGGAATTTATTTCTTTCTCAGTGAGGATTTGAAGACGGCTTATCAAGGAATTAATTATGATGTGTGTCCACAAAGGATATACTTCTCAGCCTGGTCCTACGGACATTCGCAGAAAGTTAGTTTTGACTATTTTTCTCTAAGGCAGCCAACTTTCCTAATTTTACAGATGTTCAATTTTTTTTTTTAATTTCCAACATAGGTTCCTTTGGTTTTGAATGTTGGGCTGAAATGCCTTTCTAATGGAACGAGCAGTGTGACACGGTTATTTATATTTAGCCCTACACTCTCATTCATCACTACCCTATGGAAGAATTTTGACAAGCAATGTACAAATGTGACATGGGTACAAAAGCATATCTCAGAGGTCTGGAATCTCTGGGTGAATTCCATGCTCAGTATAGTGCTGCATAGCTCTGGAGGAGAATTTCCAGTAAGTTCCATGAGATATGCATCTGGCCTTGACATTCCACTCCGTATACTCTTTTGCTTCTCAGAAAGCAACATAAGCCCTTTCCTCTCTTACATTTTCTCCTATATTCCTTTCTTTTTATGTGTATTTCTGAGTGTTGGTCCTTTATTCTTTGGCTCAACTCACTCTATTTTTTTTTATAGTTTAGTTCACAGAATGTTAATTAATCCCAAATGCTTTTCTTTCTTCTATTCCTCCCTTGCTATGTCTGAGTAATTTTTGTTTGTTTGGTCTCTTTATTTATAGTACACCTAGAGCGGTATTATTTCCTTATGTAACCTACATTTGAATTTCCGTATTTTCTTGTGTTGGCTTTTGGTGTTCTATGCTGAATTATGAGGACCTTGAAGGGAGAGGAAAATCTGAGTAGACTGGCTGGTTGCTGAACCACCAAGTTTCATTTTGTTACGACACATTTTTTGAACTTTGGCAAATCTAGTAATCTTTTTAGACCCCAGATTCCTGATATGAAATAATAATGTGTATGTTCTGTCAGTGGGTTTCAGTATGGGGTAATTAATTTTTCCTTCCAAAGTTTTTGAACATGGAAATTCTATTTTGAATTCAATTAGAATGATAAATATTTAATATGCCTGGTACCATACCTTTGTGCTAGGGGCACACAGATGAATTAGGATCGCTTTCCTCAAGAACTTTGTTGAGAGATAAACTTATAGAGAAGGATAGTTTCAATAGACCATGATAAATGCTTTACATTACAAGTGCATGTTTCAGCACAACTATATTATTTTTTAATGTTTTATACTGAAATGATGGTAAATTAGAAAAAAGAAATAAATTTCCATCATAATCCAGTCATTCTGGATCAAGCAGAATTATTCAAACAACTTTTAACAAAATGTACCCAGTTAAGGCCAGTCATTAAATCTGTATTTAAAATTTTTTTTCTTATATCTAATATCTAGGCATTTTTGCTTCATTTTAATCCATATTTTAATCCTGTTTTAAATGGAGGGAAGGAAAGAGAGAATTAACATTTGTTGAACATCTACTATGTGCCCAATATGGCGCTTCCAAAGCATTATTGTAATAAACACCCAGAACAATTCTCCAAGGTAAATATTATTATTTCTAATGTAAGGATATGGGAATTTAGACTGATAGATCGGGTGATAGGTCCAAGGTCATCCAACCAGAAAATATTGGTCAATACTCACACCCAGGTTCACTCATTCCAAAATTTATGCTAACTCTACTCCACCACATCTCTAATCCAAATGAAACCACAGAACTAGAGCTCAAATAGCCCTTTAAGGATGTACAGGACTCTGGTGGCAGCTGAGCCTAACTGCCTCACCCTGCAGATGAGGAAAATGAGGTCTGAGGAGTTTAAATAACTTGCCAGAATTCATTCTGATAGTTGATGTCAAAGATTAGAATAGATACCTCTTTTTTTTTTTCTCTTGGGCAAATCCATGTTCTGGAACATTCTGTCTAAAAAGAATGAGCTCTCTGCTTCAAGAAATTCTGAAAAAGAAATGTGATTAACAAAATTATTATAGAAGAACTTTCTGATGGATGGAAGTTTGGATTTAAAGACCTGAGAGCTTGCTTTCACTTCTCTGATTCTTTGAGGCTATAGAATGGAAGATACTTTTTCATTATCTTCTCTTTAATTAAAAATAAATGAATGACTAAATCATTTTCCTTTTTCCCTCAAGGTTTTTACTTTTGATAATTTTTGTCATTTTTCACCTCTTAGGTTTTCTCAGAGTTTACCTTCTCTAACCTTAATGCAGAGCTCAGGGAGGAGCAAAGAGTGAACTCAGAGAGGTAAAGACCAGTTTTCTCTCCATCTTTCTCTCTTTGGTTCTCCCCCACCCACAACTCCTTTTTCTTTTCTCTCTCTTTATTTTCCTTCCTCTCCTTTTTCCCCTTTTTCTCCTTCTTCCTTTAAGCGTCTTTCCCTCTTCTCTCCTTGTCTCACTCACGTGCAAACACACACACACACACACACACACACAAAATATCCTGGTCCGGTGTCCTTAAGCAATCTATGTTAAGTTTATTACAATAACAACAAGGTATATGTAAGCCTGGCATTGATATACTTACCGGGCACTGGGTTTTCCCATACACTCTCCCAATATTCAATTACTTCTTGTACACAGACTCCTTTGTTTTATCAAATTGGTTTCTGAGCTATTTCCCCTTGAACAAATATCCCTTTAAATCTTCAATAGAGAAATAGTATAAGAAACGTTTTTCCCCTTATTTATGTAGAAATATTTTAATATAAATTGAATCGACATTAGTTTTTAAATTATTAAGTTACTATTTTAATTTTGTATCTTAAAATGTAAATTGGGTTCAAATTAAATCTATGATATCAGGGCCATTACATTAAGTTTTATCATCAGATTCTAGGATTATGGATGGGAAGAGGGAGGAGATGTGAAATATTTTCCCATTTTTTATTTTTGAAAATAATGAATAAATAACTGGCAATTAATGTAGATAAAGTGAAAAATCATTTTTTATTTGATGAAGTTTTATTTTTCTAATTATCATAAGAATTCATGTTACCTGTGAATCATTCAAACATTATAGAAGTGTGTTAAATAAAAGAAGTTTCTATGCCCCAACCTCCCATTGCTAAAGGATTACCACTATTAACAGTTGTTACTAGACTTGAAGACCTTTTTGGTTTTGCACATACACACGTTTGCATACAATAGAATAGGATCGATTATTCATAATATTATGCAATTTGCTTCCTTTCCATTCAACCATAGGTTATGGAAAAAACTTTATGTTACTACATACAGATCTGCCTCATTCACTGTAATGTCTCTTTTGAGTGTGCCATAATTTATTTAACCATTCTCTGGTTGATAAACATTTAGTCTGTTTTCAATTTGTCACTATTACAAATAGTGTTGCAATAAATGTGCTTGTACATATATTATTATGGCATGCTTATTTTCAACATTTACTCAAGATGTCAGACAAACCCACAATCTGAGACTAGAAAAACACTTCGCTGTCAACCTCCAGGGTTAAGCTGTGGGGCTCACAGATGCGCAGGTCCTACGGAGGAACAAAACACACAGCATGGCTTTTAATACACTAGGCTACAGATGACTTCAAGGCCCTGGAGATCAATGGATCTTAATATATTCTCAACAAGTAGAGAGCCCGTTTAGATACAGGCTAGGTTACACAGTTCATGTTTATAAAAGGAGTGGACAAATGGGAGGGGAGAAAAATGAACGTCTCAAAGGGCCTCAAATAAAAGACACGCCAATGCACCAAAGGGCATCTGAGGTAAGACTCAGAAAGAATCAAACAAATAAACAAAAAAACAACCTCCCAACATTTCCTAAGTACTTACAAGAAGCAAAGGTCAAAGCTCTGATAAGTTTGAATAAGTTTTCTGGCTCTTTAGAAGTTACACACCCTCTAAATTGCTATAGTCATCCCTTGATGAGTATTCAACCACTGCAGAGGAGTTTAATAGCAAATGTCATATATAAAAATATATGAAAAGCTAATGTGCAATGTCACATGCAAGTAAAAACTTGATCACTGGCAGAATACTTAATCTCCTAAAACCACTGCATTTCTACCATATTTAGAAAGCATCCCCTCAAACTTTATTTCTCCTCACTCCTATACCAATTCTTTTTTTTTTTTTAAGCAAATAAGTGTAGCTACAATTTTTGAGCAATTACAATGTGCCCAACACCTAAAGGTCTTTGGGGCATTGTTTTATGTAACCTCTGAAATAGGAATATGAAATCAACACTATTTTTACCCCCATTATAAAGGCTCTATGACATCACATTGCTAATTATTGGTCCATGGTCACAGAGCTAATAAGTGGCAGAACCAGGGCTCAAATCCAGACAGGCATACTCTAAAGCCTGTGTATCTAATCATTACAGGATATCTTTTATTTTATTCTGAATGTTCCAGGAAGAAGTATGCTGCTTGGAGTGATGGAACCCTATTAATATATAATAATGAGAGTAGAGCTACTCAACTTTCATTGCTTTTTTAGTTGCCAGTTAATGTAATCCTCAGATTATCAAAAGCAGAACATTGGCAAAGAGGCCCTAAAGCCCAAAGGAAAGGGAAAGAATTAGCCCTTCAAAATGTATTTGCGATCTTTCCAAAAGTTCTAAAAAAAAAAAAGTCAGATAAGACTGTTGAGGCATGTTCGAAGCCTTTGAGGAATCACGGAGAACGAAATAAATACACAATAATAGAAAAAGACAAATATAGATTTCAGATTCAAAAAGGTTAAGAAGGTGGATTTTGCAAAATGTATACTAGGATTATTGATCAAACATGAACAAGATTCTAGGACTGATTATTTAAAGGGTCTCTTATTTGAAAACGAAATAAAATTCTCTAGATAAAACTACAGATTTCAAAAAGTGAAAATTTGTTTCTTCTTTATTCCTTTCTTTGATGGACCAGTCTATCTGGAAATAGCTGAAGTCTCTGACTATCATTTTGCAGAAAGATATTTGGCAAAAGCTTTTATTTTATTTTTTTGAGACAAGAGTCTGGCTCTGTTGCCAAGGCTAGAATGCCATGGCGTCAGCCTAGTTCACAACAAGCTCAAACTCCTAGGCTCAAGCAATCCTTCTGCCTCAGCCTCCGAGTAGCTGGGACTACAGGCATGTGCCACCATGCCCGGCTAATTTTATATATATATTTAGTTGTCCAGCTAATTTCTTTCTCTTTTTAGTAGAGACGGGGTCTCACTCTTGCTCAGGCTGGTCTTGAACTCCTGACCTTGAGTGATCCTCCCACCTCAGCCTCCCAGAGTGCTAGGATTACAGGCGTGAGCCACCATGCCTGGCCGAGGCAAAAGCTTTTAAATAATGGAGGTAACAAGATAGAGAACTACAGGTTCAGTAACTACAGGCAATAACTACAGGCAATTTGGTAAAGGATTATTTAATCAATTCAACCATCAAACCTAAGACTGTTGGTTAACTGCCTGAATATGTCCAAAATAAAGAGTCTTTAGTAGCAAGTTGTAGCAAATATAGGGGGAGCAGAATCAGGATTTAAACAGTTTATCACCAAGATACCCAGGCCTAAATCCAGAAAGATAAATTTTAATGTGGATAAATAGAAGTAAAATATAGGAGACAGTTGATTTCCCCCAAGTAACTTTGAATAATATTTCCTAATGGCATGATACCCAAATAATGGGACAAGTGAAATCAAGTTCTCCCAAGAAATTTAATTAAATAGCTGACACTACATTAGGCATGTATAAAGCCTTAAGTAGATAGAGTACATAAAGACACAAAACAGTTGGGCAATCTCACATTGCATGATTCAGTCACCTTACCACATCCAATGTCGTTGCACTCCTTTCCTAGGCTGGAAAAAGCTTTTATTACTTTTTAGCTCATACTTGCTTCTTTCTTTATTAACCCTACCCATACTTGCTTCTTTATTACTCAAATGTACTGCAAAATCACTAGCTCTGACATTAACAGCAGACTGTGTGTTGCCAGCCTAATGCCATGTGCCTCCTTTTTATGCTGCCAGAGTCCGAGTTTTTTCTGGGGTCTACCCTTCCCCATTCTACTCAAAAAAGAGTCTGAAAAGTCACAGTCAGTCATAAGGGTCTCATCTTCCTTGTCTATGATTGGTTTTGGCAAATGGCATACAATCCAGTTTTGGCCAATGAATGTATAAATATACACTTATTTATTCATTCCACAAATATTTACTGAGCACCTACTACATGGCAGACACTACGTGCTGGAGAAACAGCAGTGAACAAAACAGAAATGTCTCTACTGACATGGGCCCCAGATTCTAATTACGGAAGAAATAAAACTAATAGAAAACATGAAGAGTGTTAACTTCAGCAAAAAGATTCTTCACTTTTAATATTTTTAAAATAATGTCAAAGGAAGAAATTGCTCTTTATCTTCCTCTGACATTGATGAGTACGACGTGATACTTGGAGCCTCAGCAACATGGAGAGGAGCTAGCCAATCTAGCAAGGATGGCACTGCAGAAAGAGGGAAGAACCGTCACTGAGCTGCCAAACTAATCAGCCTGGCCCCCATACTGTGTATGCCACTTTTATGAATTTCCTATTGCATTTTGTTGAGAGTATTCTAACCAAAATGACATGGCATACAGGTTTGGCAGAAAAAAATTCAGAGCAATTTATCTGATCTCTGACCATTTTTTATAGGCAGAGTTGACTAGGAAACCCATCACCTCCTTGATAATAGATGACATTAAACAAAAGGGCTAATATATGCCCCATTTTGCTAAGTTTGTGCATTGGCAACAAGAAAGAAAAAAATACGTAGAATGAAAGGCACACAGACAACTAACCTACTTAGATAAGAATATATATCTGTTGTAAATATATTTCTGTATAGATCTAAATGGCTATTGTTTGGCACAGAAAAAGTAGGTGTTTATCAGTACAGAAGGAGTAAGGTTATTTTGAGGCTTTTCTTATCTGTGTATATCCATGAATAATCATCATCATATATATATGTCCAAATCAACTCCTAAGAAAGATTTTATATATTAATATTCTATATGTAATCCTGTGTGTGTGTATATATAATACACATAATATGTATACCTAATCTTTAGAAGATGATTTAGGAGTTCTGATTTGAGGTCTTAATTAAAAATATATTTCATGATGCAAATAGTAAATGAGAGAAACATTCATTTTTTAAAATGCAGATACTGACATGGATAACATAGCCAACAAATATTCCTAAAATCTAGGTAAGAAGAAATTGTTATTTTCCAAAATGTTGAAATGATAAGGCAAAGAGAAGGAATGTGCTTCCTGTGATGACGAAAAGCAAACACCCATCATTGACACAGATGAGGAAGAATTTGACGAATATTTACTGAATGAATGAATGTTTCAACATCCAGGATTTTGCACTGTACATATATTCATGGTTTCTTTTCACACAAAGACATGGCCTTTATCATTCAAACACTTGCATTCCTGTTTATGAGATTAATCTCCCTCACCCTCACTCTTTCATTCTTTCTCCTTTCTCTCTCCCTCTCTCTTCTTCTTCCTTCCTTTCATCCTTCTATCGTTTTTCAGCAAACATTGAGTGTGTTCTATGGAGCAGGAAGTGTGTGGTGTATATGAATAAGACAGATAAGACAGCATTTTTGCCCTTAAGAAGCATATTATACTCCAAGAAAAGAAAAGATACATTTAAATAAAGGTTTAAATACATGTAGTGTGTGTTTGCCTGGTGAATATTGTTTGGTAAACAGTGAATGCTACTGTCTTAGTCAGTCCAGACTGCTATGACAAAGTACTACAGGCTGGATAGTTTATAAACAACAAAAACTTATTTCTGCTCATCCAGTCTCCTCTCCTCTTCCTTGCCTGGTCTCGTCCAGTCCGGTCTCCTCTTCCTCATCAGGTCTTGTCTCCTCGTCCAGTCTAGTCTCCTCTTCCTTGTCAGGTCTCCTCTTCCTCATCGGGTCTTGTATCCTCTTCCGGTCTGGTCTGGTCTCCTCTTCCTCGTCTGGTCTGGTCTCCTCCGAGAGATTCCATTTTGAATGGATCTTTTTCAGTCCTCTTCAAAATAGTTGTGTCATAATGTCTACTATTTGAGGAAAGTCCTGGGAAATATAAACTGAGTATGTAATAAAAAACAAACAAACAAAAAAAGGAAATTTATTTCTCACAGTTCTGGAGCGGGGAAGTCTGAGATTAGGGTGCCAGTATTGTCGAGTTCTAGTGAGGGTCGTCTTCTGGGTTGCAGACTGCCTACTAGTCACTGTGTCCACTCGGATAGAAAGAGGGTTAGAGAGCTCTCTGGGATCCCTTTTGTAAGGGCACTAATCCCATTCAGGAAGGTGTCATCATTATGACGTAATCACCTCCCAAATGCCCCACTTCCTAATACCATCATATTGACGGTTAGGATTTCCGCATATGTATTTTGGGGGGACACAAATATTCACATCATAATAACTAAAATTCAGTGTGAGGAGAGAGAAAGCTGTGAGCTGAGTTCATGTGGAGATGAGAATATGTAAAAGGAAAGGAAGATAATGAAGGCCGGGGAAAATGTAAAAAAAAAAAGCATAACTGTACAGATATATGCAGGATATCATAAGGACAGTGAATAGCTTTCTTTGTCAAAGGTACATGTTTCCCACAGAAGAGTCATGAGAGATGTTTGAAAGGGTATAGTGGGGTCGTAACAGAAGTCTTTGGAGGGCAGGCTAATACTTGGTCTAAAGCTATATGCAATGTCTATTTAAGCCAGGCAATAAAATACAGAACAGAACTCAAGAAGAATTATCTGTCACTGATGTAAGCAATGGAAAACAATTTGTTTCACTTAACTGGACTGTGATGTTTGAGCTGAAATTAGGTTTCAAAAGAAGAGTGAATAATTTCAGCCCAGCATACCATGCTAAACATGGAAAGAATAAGATGGATATGTATATAGTTTACTGAATCTGAGACCCCATAATAATGGTGAATACCAACATGAATATTTTTAACGAGTTTGATTATAGCATGGATAAGAGCAGAAAATAATTTAAGCAACCGAATCACTAAACCCATCATTACTTCAAAACAAGTAAAGTTTTAAATTACAAAACCATACCAAAATGTTAGTTTAAAAGTGCACAATCTGTTTAACTCATTCCTCACATTCAATTGTTCCAAAATATAATATTTTAATCCTAATTTGACAATAAAAATCTCATTTAATGAATTGAGCAGTCTCCTAGAAAAAAAAATATTTTATTGATCTAATCACATTCTATAACAATTACAAAAAAACAATTACATTGGGAATGCTAATAAGAAAAGGAATGTTTTAATGAAATGGTACATCCTAACACAAAGCTACCCAGATCCAGATTGGGCTACTCAAGAGTCTCAATGGAGAAATGCTAAATATTATCAAAGTTCTCTCCAAAACCAAAGCCCTGGGGCATAATAAACTCCTATAAGAATTGTGTTTTAAATTAGCCTGTGTTCTCCTAGATCACTTATTAGAACTTTATAACCATATCTTGAAATTAAGAACTGTCCGTATTACACACTCTGTCAATATTTTATGCATTCTATTAAGAAGTTTAAATTACAGTTTAAATTTCTCATTGACTCTCTGTCTCCAAAAACATCAGTTGCGAAGGTATGACTCAGATTCTCACCTGGCAGGTAGAATACAAAATGTTCTCTTTTCACTGATGAAGACAGCCTGGACTCATGCCAGGAAGAATCTTTCCGGCTAATGTGTGAACATTCATTGATAGTATTTTAACCACATGCTTTTGTATTAAAAGATGGCCAATTTTTTTTTTTTTAGATATTCAGTGAAAATGAGTAGTTACATGGGTTAAGTTTCCTTCAACTTGAAAATTTTGATGTGAAAGTTTTCTCAACTGCCAATGATTACATCCCAAAGGGAAGCTAAGGATGAAAACAATGACACACTGAATTTTCCAAAGGTGAAAGAGCATGATTATCACTGAAAAGAACTCTCAAATGAATTTATTAATATCCTGCCCAATTCTCCCCCCAAAGTGTGTAATTATTACACACATATGAATTGAAAGAATGATTATGCTTTTCTTTTTCCACTCTGCCTTCTTTCCCTCCTGATATGCATAGGCCATAGTCAAGCACAGTGCTATTCAGCTAGAATTAGCAATTAATGCAGCCATGCTATAAAGCAAGTTTAAGCCTACAAAATAATCTGCTTTAAAAGGAGGGGATGGAGGAGAAGTTGTTAGCTCTTTTTTGGTCTGGCCACTCCACCAGTCACAAATCGTGATTGTGCACAAGAATATGCAATGCTCTATCTCTGTAGGTAGAGTTGCTTCTCTGTTTCCTATTTTCTCCAGAATAAATGGGTTTATATGAGCCATCATCAAATTCTCATGTGTGATTTCAAGCTCATTCATGAATGTTAACACTTCAGTGTTTAGCACCATCTAAAACTGAATGTATCAACTCAAGGATAAATGTAGCACATGCTATAGGGCACAATAAGACTAAAATTTTGTACAGATACTTCTCTAAATATTTTATTTTCAATAACTCCTGCTTTTTTTTAAAGGAATGATTATATCATCATTTTGTTCATTTTTTTAAATTGTATTTTACAACTACCAGTTGGTCTTATGGGAATCTTTAGGTGCTGTAAAATTAAGGGCAAGTTTCAGAAAGAAAAATTTTCAGATAGAAATTGAGAAGGAATTGGAAGGCATTTATTCATTAATAGAGAGATGAAATTAAATTCAATTTTTTGTCTTATTTTAACCTCTTTGACATTATGAGATATTGCCTAGACAAACACAGCTCTCAAAGACCTTACCCAAAAGATTATTCAGTGGTATCCATAATGCTCTAGGGAAGGAATTATAAGCAACTGAAGTTCCAATCTAGATATTTGCATGTTATATTTAATAAGAAGCATTATAGTACTCTGTGCGTCAGATACATATAAGATAAAGAGAGAATAAGACCAGTGAAGCAGTTATAAAGCTAGAAAGAAAAAAAAACAGATAAAACTTTCTAGAGGATAGGCACAAATAATTTCTTCAAAAAATTAGAAACAACAGAACAAAATAAATATTCTGTTAAATAAAAATATGAATAACTTTTTTGTTTAAAAATCAACATTTGGCACATATTTAATCATTTATTTGAGACCCATCCAAAAAAGCCTATACATCACAATAATACCTATTCTGACAAATCACTTCAGCTTTTCACCCTCTTGAGGCATAATAATTATTTCCTGCACATGTTGCCTTTAGCATGTTAAGTAAAAGTCTTTAATATCCTTATTTAAAAAGATTTACATAGTCTGGGCATGGTGGTACACACCTGTAATCTCAGCTCCTCAGGAGGCTGAGGGAGGAGGATCACTTGAGCCCAGGAGTTTGAGGTTGCTGTGAGCTATGATGATGCCTTTGCACTCTAGCCCAGGCTACAAAGACCCTGTCTGAAAAAAAAAAAAAAAAAAAAAGGTTTACATCATTGCTCTTGCTCCCTATGATGATGTCATTTTCATGCATCCATCATTAAATGAATGCCATGCCCCATTTCCTTTCCCATTTTCAAAGGAAGATTGGACTGGGCTTTATTAGCATTTTAAATCTATTTTTCTAAAGGGAAAAAGATACCAAAAATCTACCAAACTTTTACCTGTGATATTAAAAATCACTAGGTGGTCTTAAATTTCCTGCCTTTACATACATCTTTCATGTTAGGAACTTGAGACACATTTGGAATTGGCTTTTACCCAAAGAGAACTTGAGTTGGCTCAAACTTGAATAGATGAACTGTGGTTTCCTTTAAAAAACAAAACAAAAAGACAAAAAACAAAAAAACTTCGAACGCTTTCACTTGACATTGTAAAAAAACCAAAAAGCATTAATTCACTTTACTATTCAAAAACATAAAACAGGTGAACATGGTACGTGGCTTTCCTGACTTTATGCATAGAAAGGGCTAAGATAAAAAATGTATTCACAGTCACACGAGTAGCCAAGGTGAACAAATCATATCAGAAGAACCGATTGAAAAGATCTATCAGTTAGAACATGGTTGGTGACGAGAGGTGTGAAACCAGAGGGTGAGTTTATATGGCAGGCCAGTTGGTTTCATCCAGTTTGCCACAGATAACTTAGTGTCAACCAGTTATCACATAAATGGGTAGTCCAAGACATCAGGACCCTCCAAGTAAGAACGATGGTGACTTAAAAATCTTTCAATATCACTGGAAAATCTTGAAGCAAATATCTTATTAGGTCATTCGCTTTGAGTGTGTATGAAGGTTTCTTCTCAATATCATCTACACAAGATTCAAGAACACTGCTCCAATTATCTTTTTAATGCAACAGCATATTGTTCATTGAAACCACTTCCAATAATAAATACAGGCTTTGTTAGATTTGATATGGTGATTTAAATGCTAATTCCATTTATTTGTATATGTCACATACACAAAGGAGTTTTCTAATGTCAGATAACAGAGTAAACAACAAACATAACAGTTCATTTGCTCTAAAATTACTGTAGCTTAAGTCTGTGATTTAACATATTGAGATGACTTTTATTTTTGTTGTTCTCAATATTCCCCTTTGGGAGCAAGCTGAGAAACATGTAGCTTTTTCAATCCTGTATTTATAAATAAAAGACTTTGTTACCAAGCATTAAATATATTTCTATCCCCCAAAAAACTGCTTTGAAAATATATTTAAAAATAGATCTCTTGAAAGAAAAATCACCTTTCTAAAATATATTACACATTCACAGTATATAATTTTTTTTTTTTTGTTCAGCTTGAAATTCCTGCTTAGAAGATATATTATTTAAAATTCAATAAGAGACAGTGGTGGGTAATGAAAACAGGCACTGAATTCACCCAAAACTGGGTTTGAATCCTCTCTTTGTCACTTATTAATGCTGTGACTTGGGACAATTTAATTAACCTTCTTCAGTTTCATCATATAAAAATGAAGATAACAATCTCCATCTTGTGAGATTCTTGGGAAGATGACTATAGCACCAACTACAGGCCCTGGTCATAGGCAGTGCAGCATAGCATTAAGAGAACAAAGTCTAGGGCCAGGCAACCTGGGTTCAAATCCCTCCCTGTCATTTATAAGTTACAACGTTGGGCAAGTTACTTAAATTCTCTTTGCTTCAGTTTCCTCATCTGTAAAATGGGGAAAAAACGGTAGTACCTATCTCATAAAGTTGTTATGAGGAGTGTTGAATAATATATGTTGATTATTAAATAATTGATTTGGGACAATGCTCAGCACAGAATATATACTATACAATATTAGTTGCAAAGAAAGAATAGTGTAATAAATGACAGGCATTACAATGTCACTGCTAAAGAAAAGGAGGCACAGAAGAAGTAGAACGTGAGCAGGAAAAACACATCAAGTGGCATCATTCAAAGAGAGCTGGGACGATCCAAAACAACTTCACCACTATGACATTATACACAACATTTTTCTCCAGTCTTCATAACCTGAAGATTTTTTTGAAAGCAGTCATAATTCTGCACATGCTTTGAAATCGTCTCTTTTATATAACCAATAGTCAAATATGAAATTTGGGAACTTCTTGATTCTTTATTCAGACCATGTTTTGCATATTTAATCACCCTTCCTTTGTTCATTTCTACATTCAATCTTAGCCAAAAGGCTGAGAAGCAATCTTTATTTTTCCTGTGTACATTTTTCTCACCAACCAGGTTATCAGTTTCTTTGATGGCAAAGGTTCGTATTATTCACCTTCAGAGTATAATTTGTCTCAAGCCAGGAGGAGTGTTGTTAAATGTGTATGTTATTAAAATTATGTGTTATTAAACCTAAACAATTAATAACCTCCAGGGCTAATATTTTGGATTCCTGAATGAGACACATATTTTATCACTAATATCCATGTGTAATAAAATCAATGCTTTATCTAATGCTTAAATTGAAATTTATGTGAGACAGCCTACAGGAGATTTTAGTTATCTGTGTTTAAATTTTGTTTGGCTTTTACACAAATAAAATTTAAAAACATCCTAACTCTTCCAAAATTGTAAAGAACTGTACTCTTCCTGCATAGCCAAAAATGCACATAAAGCATCAGGGAATTTTATGTCATTGTACAAGTAAGATATACAAGATAAATAAGATATGATTGTCTTAGGAAGAAATAGAAAATAGAAATAAACAAGTTAAATGGGTATTTCTTTATCTCAGAAAATGTTTCTCCTAATATATCTTTGATAAGTGTTTCGTTACCTTTTGTTTTGTTCTGTCTTTCAGGGATTAACCAGTAGCTGAAGATTGGCTCTCTTACTTAACATTTTGATCTCATCGTCTTCATTGCTTTGCTTAAAAATATGTATTTGAGGAACTTCTCCCAACTTTCTTTGCACTACTTATTTGATTTTCTCAGCATCCGTTCTACATTTTCTTGACTTCAGTGCTCATGTTAATTTATTTATTACATTCTAATGCTCTCTCGAATGTATTATTTCATGACAAAATGTTGCCGTGAAGTAAAAAATACTTCTATTATTTTCTAGAATTCAAATATTAGTATGTTTTTTTAGCTCTTTGAAAAGTGCTTTTAGCTAATTTATCCTTAAAACTGCCTCTCAAATTACTGAAATGATCATTATCTCTATTTTATTTTTTAAAATCTTTTAATTATGATGGGTACATAATAGTTGTATATATTTATGGGGTATGTATAACATGTTAACACAGGCACACAATATCTAATAATCAAATCAAGGTATACATCACTTAAAATGCTTATCATTTCTTTGTGTTAGAAACATTCCAATTCCACTCTTTTATTTATTTTAAAATATTCCATAACTTATTATTGACTATAGTCACCCTGTTGTGCTAGCAATTATTAGCTCTTGTTCTTTCTATCTAACTATATTTTTATTATCTCCTATTTAAAGATGGAAAGAATCTCAGTTAAATAACTGGCTGATTGGTGGGTGTCTGAAACAGAACAAACATCCAAGCTGCATAGCTTCTGGACAAATTTCTCATTTCTGCAACGAGCTTCCACTGTGGTAGAATGTCTCCAAGCTCCCATTGTAGCCTGGTATGTCTTAGAAACCCTCTGAGGGTATCATCAGAACAGCAGCCTTTTTTTTCTGATTGGCACACCCAATGGAGAATTTTCTTTCCCATTTACAGAATTCAAATCAAAAAAATTATAACACAATAATCTTACATTTTATAGTCTAAGTATTAATAAACAATTTGACATTAATACTTGAAATATGGATTTTATATCATAGCATGTTTTGAAGTATTCATGGAATCTTTAATGAATAGGGAGACTCAAGGGTTGTCTTTTCAAATGGGCTTTAGTTTACCGAGTTTCTTTAGAGCTCTTACCACATTTGTATGTATGTAATTCTTTTGTTATAATCATTTAAATGAGATATGTTCTCCCTATTAGACTATAAGTTCTTTGAGGATGGGGATAAGGTCTGTCATTTTGATTGCTACTGCCAGAACCTGACCATGTAGTACCTGGCATTCAATACATAATTGTTCAATGAATTAATTAATGGATTCAAGAGTTTCAAGCACTTTAGGTCTGAGATTCAACCTCTAGGCTCATGTTCGAATTTTCCAGGCCAACCCATGAATTCTGCATTTTGATCCTTTTGACTATTTTGCCTCAATTTGTTTTGGAGGTGAATAATTTATTTTGTCTCGTTTTTTAAAACCACTTGTTACACTGTGTCAGCCTACATACTTCAATTCTCCATTTGCATTTTTCATCCCCTTGGCGCTTCTTCCAGTTACGGCTTCATATCACAAAAAAATCCTCATTTATGGTTATGGCAACCAAAGAATCTATAGCAGAAAGAGGGCAGTCAGAAGGCCAAGCCATCAGGAATCTGATAACCAAATATAACCACAAAAGCTTCAGATGAAATGGGAAATGGGGTAAACAAAGGCATGCAAGGATACTATCGGTTATAAACTTTACTCTTACATGCCCTCAGGAGTTTTTTGGGAAATACTGTCTAGACTTCACCATATTAAAAAAGTAGTTGTCAGTATTATTACCAAAAAGCCAATGTTTAAGTAGTTTAAAAACAGAAATAAACACAAGTTTCTACAACTCCAAAATGGAAAAGGCATCAAAAGGGGATAAAAGTATGCTTGATATTAGAATTATTTGCCCCATGCCCTCCTCTTGCAAGGCAATTGAAGCTTCAACAGAAGAAGTACATGAGAAGGGGCTGAGAGACACATTTATGAATATTACAAAATGGACAATCCCACCAAATTAAATGTAATGTGCAGAAGGACCCTTTCTCTCTCTCTTAGCTCCAATTCTGCAAGCCTTCAGCAGAAAACAGAGTCACAAGAGAAACTCCAATTATATACTCTGAACCTAAGGCATATTCAAGCCCTGGTGATCGAAAGATATAGCTTTATAATGCTAAGATAATCTAGTGATGTCAATCAGAGCTTTCTCATCATCCTGCATTTTTCCTCCATCAAAGGGAAGGAAAGGAAAGTGCCTGAATGTGATACAGCTCTAACAAAGAGACATCTAACACAGAGGAAATGCTATTTCCCCTTGATATACTGTCATTAACCAACCAAGGGCCAACTGGAGAGACAGGTGTTTCCTGGGTGTAGGATAGATCAGTGAGGGGCATTCTCAGAGATGGAACAGGAGTAGGACTTTACCTAAAGGTATGTGTTGGCTGGCTTTCTTTCTTTCCTTCTTCTTTTCTTTCTTTCTTCCTTTTTCTCTTTTTCTTTCCCTAGAAGAGAACCTGAAACAGAGGTAGTCCTTCAAATCTTTCCTGTCCATGTTTCATTCAAAGTAAGGGAACTTTGGTTCATTCATGTTTCCCACTATCCTTCGGAGACAGAGAAAGTAGTGTGTAGAGGGTCAAACTCTCCTGAAGAAGACGCTCCATGAAGCATCAAATATTTGAGAACATGGAAAGATGAGCCTCTTAGCTGGTTTTTCTGATGAGTGTGCTTCATCTCAATCCAAGCTGCAGTCAGCCAAGGCTAAGAGCAACCCTGGTCTTCTTCAGTGGTCAGATCTTACGTGAAATCAACATACTCTCAGGCTGGGAAACAAGCTACAATTATGTCATGCAGAGGAACATGAGTTTGTTTTCATAAAATCATGCTGAATTAAGGTATCTGTTTCTGTTGAGCTTTTTCAGTTGGAACTTGTTTTTTCTGATCATCCTTTTGATCCAAGGCTCTCTGCATGGAGATAAAGGGGAAAGAATCAATCTCTTCTGATGGAACACTGAGCATAGGACATTGAATGTTCCCACTTAGAGCGTCCAGGCCTTCTCAGCACTTTTGGGAAGTCAAGAAGCAGAGTCAGGAAGGTGTTGACTTGCCGTAGCAGACACAAGAATGGTGAAAGCTTTATCTTTCTACTGGATAAACCCCAGCCTCCTATGTTTTTGTCTTCCAGGCAGGTTTTTCCCAGAAAAACAAACCATGCAGTGAGACATTTCTGTCTTTCAAAATGTTTCATTAACCAATCAAACAGGCCTAAAGGAAAGTAAAATGTGTGACGATTTTTCAAACCAATCTGAAGCCCATTCTTTTGGACGTTTTTTGACTTTAAAATGGGAACCTTGGCACGGATTGCTGAGCTCTTTTCTCTGAGTGTTAAAAGATATTAAAAATTGCAAACCTTTATTAACTTTTTGACGTAAATCAGCTCTAACATTAAAAACACTTCCTTATTTTGAACTTTGAAAAGCAGTCCAACATGTTTTTCATGACAACTTTACCACTTTCCAAGACGTAGATTTAACATGACACAACCTTCAACATCCAAGACATATTGAGCTCTCAGAGTATAACCATGATAATTGTAGTATATTCCCATAATGGCATGGAGATAAATCCAAATTGAGACGCATTTGTTAATCTGATAATTGCTGAAACATGGGTTGATGTTTACCTTTACACTATCTCTTGAAAAAAGGGCTAAGCAGATTATATGACCTGGACAAAACCATCAGGAGATTGTTTACCTAAGTGAATCCATTTACATACAAATCACATAATTGCAACACTAAGCAGATGGCATTGATATATTATTTTACCTCCAAATCATTTGTCTTTTTAGTGTAAGCTTCTCTTAGACAACACTTGGTTAGCATACTATGTGTAATTGTGAGAACTTGAATAACTTAATTTCTTGGGAGAAAGAAAACATTCAGACAATGTCTTTCTTTGATACTTGGATCCAAGAGACCCAGTTTAAATCCTTGGGCAAGTACATTTACTGATGCTCACTTTCATCATCTGAAAAACAAAATAATTATACTTTTGTTAGAGTATCACTGTGAGGATTAAATGGGATGGAAAATAAAGCGTCCATCGGAGTGCTTGCATAGGGTAGGCTCCAAATCAACACTTTCTGAAACTGAGTGTAAACTTTTAACTAAATCTGATTATCTTTTTCCCAAATACTGTAAGCACTCAAGGAATTTTATACTCTAGAAAATACAGAAAATTTATGTCAGTATTATCTTTTAAGGGTTCTCTTAGTAATATTTCCTTATTTTAGATATATTTTTTAAAAAATCTATCGTTCTCTATTAAAATGTTATTTTTAATAGAGAGTATCTTTTGTTATGAACACTACTTCAAGAGTCTTATGACCAGGGGGATTTAAGGGTGCATATTCTACTCCATGACCTATATATTTACAATCCAGAAAAATGAAGTTTAAGAGCATGCTGGCTTTGGGATTCCTGGGGAGGGAAGAAGAGCCGTGAAAAGGTAGAAGAGGATTTATTCCAAATGTTCACAAATTCCAAATACTACCCACCACAGCCCTTCTAGAAATGTCTTCCTTTTACTTAAGAGTGAATAACTTTTTCAATCTAAACTATTAAATGTAGAATTCTGGCCAGCTTCAGCTTAACTGAATTAAGAATATTCCTTTCATCAAGGTATGCTTCTAACATCTTGGTTAATATAAAGATAGTACTTTGGTCAGGGATAGGGAGTTTTAATTACTATAATCAACATCTGTGGATTATAAATCTCCAAACCATAGAATATCAGGGTTTTAAAAAATGGGAAACATCTAAGCACAACATTCTCATTTGTCAGAATGATGAAATGGAGGCCTAGAAAATTTTACCACCTTGTCAGACATCTAATGGCAGTCTCAACTCTACAATTTATGTCTATCAACTACTGTCTAAGTATCATTTCAACAGCACTATTTTTCTTCCATGAATGTATTAATAGTCACATGAAAACTTAGCTCTGCTCTCTATCGTATATCCTTACAAATAACCACATAAAAATAGGGTTTCGTCCTTTTATCAAAACGACACCATTAATAATTAATTGGGGTTCTGGTTTCATACGTGATCGCAGAGGCAAGTGAAACTAAAAAGCAAAGAGTAGAGAAACAGTAAAAAATTACTTAGAGCCAGGATCAAAAAGCCTATTTTGCATGGATATTTTATTTAGTCGAAGACAAAAATTGAAATCTAGTAGAGAAAGTCACTCTTCATAGTTACCTTGGGAATGCGGAAAGGGGAGTAGTTGGGTGGAAAACATAAAACAACCCCTCTTCCCACCAACAAACAAAACAGCTCAGACCTCTTTTCATGTTTGCCTGTTTGGGAATATTTTAGCTACTTACTCTGAATCTTGGGATACCTAGCCAATGTCCACACTACAAATTGAGAGTCAGAAATAAAATCTCTGAAGAAAAACCAAATATTTAAAAGAACCTGTAGAGGATGCAGCTGGTTGGCCAGCATGCACACCAAACCCATAATCTCCTCCAATTTGTTTGTAAAAGTGTCGAAAAAATTCGATATTCTGGGAAGGCATCTAAGTCCTCTTGGCTTAAGCAACGAAGTAACAAATGAGAGATGCACTATTTCTGGTTG
Source organism: Cheirogaleus medius (assembly GCA_008086735.1). Classification (NCBI taxonomy): domain Eukaryota; kingdom Metazoa; phylum Chordata; class Mammalia; order Primates; family Cheirogaleidae; genus Cheirogaleus; species Cheirogaleus medius. Next base: position 8,200,595 of record VBSM01000483.1, read on the forward strand.
AATTTTAAAATACAGCTCAAGAACCTACTTTGGGAAGCCACAATATATAACTCAAGGCTCTTAAGATGGATTACTCTGGTGCTAAATGTCACATTATTATTCAAAACATTAACTGTGTCCTCAGAGTTGCTTCTGTACCTACCAAGCCATCATGCCTAATCTTCAATTTTCCCTGGAAGACCAAACACCTCAATGAAGCTTCATGGAAGTGAATCCTGCCAATTACTTTCTGTTTGTGTGGTCTGCTGAGAGTAAATTTCATGGGGTTGCTATCTAAGAGGCTTCAGAGCATTGGGGTAGGAGTGCTCTAATACACACTGCTGCTTTCACCGCTGCGTAAAACCCTTAGAGACCTACTAGGTTTCCAAATATTCCCCTTTCTGAAACTGATGAATACCTTTCACAGCAATTACCCTCAATAAGCAAGGAGATTGACATAGTGAAGTGTTAGGGCTCTAAAAATTTATATCTAAAGTTTTTTTGCAAAAATGTACTTCTAATAATTCAGCCAAAATTCTCACTCTTCATAGATTTTCTCCATTCCATGAATGGGTGTACCTCTTTCACACCCTAGTTCATGTCCAATTCTAAGTTAGTAGGTGCGCTACCGTCACAAGCAAACACAGGAGCCACAGCCCACCGTGGCCAAAAATGACAAAAATGCAAGCCCAGTGTTACACTGTGTTTTCCCTTTCACATCCTGGGAAAAAGTAAAATGATCTCAGTAATTTTCTAGAAGAAATGAAAAGGCAGAAGGATTCTTCTGAACTCAAAGAGGTATGCCTACCTGAATAACCAAACAATTATTTTGGACAAAATAAAAAACTTAGCCCATTTTGGCAAAGGAAAGCAACTGGCATGAATATTGTAAAAATTAATGTGTTAAAAATTCTTATATCACTATTAAAATTCCCCCAGATAACTTTTTAAAGATCTTCTCAAATGGCAGCTAACTTGTTGGAATGTGTGTCTAGTTCTAGAAGTTTCTCTTCTTTCAGGGATAAGACAGTAAGATTTTCTGCCCATATTCAAGTCTGAAGATGAAGAAACATTTTCTAAAAGGCATTTTGCTAAAAGATTGACCAGACCACTCTAAACCAACAGGAAGGGAATGAATACATCTCAATCAAGATCTAGTACTGACCAGTTTACCTAAAACACTGAGCTTTCCTTGGATCTCTTCCCACACAACAACAGAATCAGGCTTAAAATGTGCTTTGTACAAAATAGCAACCCTTGCCCAAAAGCCAGATCCGTAACAAAGAAATAAAACCTCTTCCTTCCAGAGAGCAAACCAGTCAGCTTAGTTCATGCCATGAATATCTTTCTTATGCAAAGAGAAGTATGAACTCATTGGTAATGAATTACAACATTAACTTCCCTATTTCTATTCCAATTTCAATAGAACTACAATAACCAAGGGAATTAGCTAAAATAAGAGAGAAAATGGAGCTAAAATCATCTATAAATATATTATCAAGAGGACAAAAAAGTGTGCATAGGAAAGAAATAAACTAAACAAAGACACAAGGAAACAACTTGAAATATGGTATAAAATATATTTAAAAATGTATAAAGTAAGAAAGAAGATACCAGATTCAGAGTCGATTATGGCTTCTCACACCTGAAACCTTTCTTAAACAGCAAAAGGTGCTCTTAGCTATAGTCAAGTTCTTTGGAAAACCTAAATAAAAAGTCTAAAGAAGTCTTCTTTTATAGCTCACTCTTTCATTCTTGGAAAGATACCAACTGTCTGACTCAACTCCCCAAGAGAGAAGAGATTAATTCATCTTTGTATTTCCAAAACCTAGTAGAACACCTGGCACACAGTAGGCTTCTAATACATGCTTGGGAAATGGATTAAACTAAATAAGATTGAATGTCCCCTACCCCTTTACCCACTGAACTTGAAGACCCAACAACTCTGAGAGGATGTTTAAAAAAAAGGCATGGCATTCGTACCAACGCTGTTAGTGGTAGCTATTGCGACATTGGAAATATCAGGGCTCAATGTTTGATGCCAATGACAATACCAGTGCTTACCAAATACGTTATAATAATAAATATAACTTTACAGGTCTCACAGATTTCTTTGTGTCTGCAACTCTAAACCTGCTCCCAGCCCCCAAACTCCGGAAACCAAGTCAGCTGGCCCTCTGGAGATGAAAATAGCATCAGGCACCAAGGGTATTCATTTGTGAATGGGGCAGGAGGGTGAACTTGCACCCGAACCTTAATACATTCCTCCCAGGTTTTTCACGGGAGCCTGAGTCAGGGATGCCACCATGAGAGAATTGTTCTCAGTAAAAGAAAAGCAATGTTTACCTTCAACTACCCTCTTTTTTTGCTTCCAGGAGATGTAACGCACAGATTGCCTGTAACCATGGCAATCAGCTCAGCTGTGAGCACCCTCATTTATTCAAAGCACAGAGAGGCAGTATAGGAGAGAAAATACTATTACAAATAGGAACAATAAGGTTTGATGTCAGATGCCAAAATATGATTGGTTCAGTATTGGATTCCCAGCCGTATGAAGCACATTATGCTTTCTGGGTTTCATCTGCTCTCTCCTGATCCTCAAGAGTAATATTAATTTCAATTTCTTCCAGAAATAATGATTAACTTGTTTCGAGAACTATCTTGAGAGCGAAATAAAAATTTGGAAAAACCTATTCTCAACAATGCACTGTGTGCGAGAGAGTTGAGATCACCCTGCCAAGGTCCATAAAACAATGTCAACGAACACTTTTTTTTTTTTTAACTTTTGATGCAGTTTTTTCAGGGCAGTATCCAATTTCCCTTGGATAAGTAATAAAGGACATGGTCCATGTTTACTGATTCTTTTCTCCAATTTTAGTCTCTTTACACTCCTGGAAGAAAAGAAAGAATATATTGCAGAGGCTGCTTTCCCCTGTCCTGGAAGCATAGTGACAGAAAAGGTATCCTTGATTTCCAAGGCAATTACATATGACTCATCAATTAACTAAACTTCAGCGAGTCCAAAATTTGTTAACTGTATCCTGGGATTTCCACTGATAAAACTCAAGTAATGTATTTCACAGGTGTACAAATATCCAACATTGGAAAGGAGAGAGAAAATAACAGAATTTTGCAGTCTCCCAGGCAAGCATTGCCACTTTCTCAGGCCTTCATTTAGCTATGCAGTTCCTACTGTGTGCAGACAAAAACAGACTAGAAAGGTGAGGCAGACAGGGATCCCAAGCTCCTACTATGTGTAGAGCCATGGAAACGTAAAACGACGAAGTTACGATTTTTATTTCAAAACACTTCAACATAGAGAGAGAATTGCCCATTTGAACCACAAAGGAAATACTTTATTGAGACAAAGTCTGTTTAATCAGAAAAGTATAAAAGTTGTTACTTTTAGCTTAATGGTAATTGAATCTATTTGATTCAAATTGTCTAAAATTTTCACTGTAGAATTTGAAGCTCTATAAAGCAGTAATAGGAAGATAATTTTATTTCCTTAAAGCTCAGCCTATTTATCATTCTTTTAACTCAGAGAGGATTAGGAAAGGCAAGATATAATTTCTTAAATGCAATGCATGTGTCTTTTTTAAAAAATTTCCTGTTGGCCCTGTGCCTCCCAGTGAAACTTCTTTTCTCAAACTCCTTGGCCCAGGCTGTAAGCGACCAATAGCAATCCCATTCCCCCATCTTCCAAGGTCTTAGAAGTAAACAGATTCACTTTGCCTCCCGAACACTTAAGAGGAGGAGATCCATTTTAGGGTAACAATTAGAGCCATCTAAGTTTTGCCAGTACTCCTAACCCCAACAGACCATCACTATTTTTAAATAATGCTATATAGAGAATTGGTCACTGTTCCCTTAGTAATGAAATATACTGTTGCAAAACTTTCTTGCTAATGCTAGTTATCAAGTACTTATCAAGAAAATCAAGGTACAGCATTCATACCAATACTTTTCATTTCAGTAAGCCAAAAGCAAGCGGTGACTCACTTGTCACTCCACATGAGTTTCTCCCCCTGTCAAAGAAGCCTCTGGTTTTTTTCTACTTAGTCATTTCCTTGGGGGTAACTTTTTTAATATCCAAATTGTCTATGCTAGTTATTGTTGGGTAGCTGTCCCTGTAACCTGAATAATTCCAGGCCTCCTTCCTATGTGAAGTCTTAGTAATGTCACTGTCCAACTACAGCAGCACTTCGTCCCCGTGTTCACGACTGCAGGAGCTCAGCACTCTCTCACGCCACCTTCCCACCTCCAGGCCCATGATGGTTTCTCCCAAGTGCTCAGGACTATGTCTGCTCACATTCCCCTGTTCCCGCTCTCTCCTCCAGGAACCCTGACACAGCCTGTTCCAAATGCCCTTTATGGAAACAGCAAGGTCCATGCAATGAGCATGAGTTGTTTCCACTGCTGCAGGCCTGGGAGTGCCAGAGCCACAGGCAGGCAAATGTCCCCTCCTCGGTTCTGTCCTGAGGGGACTGACGCAGGACTGTGCTCTCACCGGCTCTCCTAAAAACCGTGCCACCAGCGGCTGGCTTTTCCCCTTTCTCCAAGTGGCCCCAGGCCCATCTCTCAGACCAAGAGGCTAGACCCTATGCCACCTCTGTTTTCTTTGTACGAATAACTCTCATTCTTTGTGCTTTATCTCAAAAAGTCAAAATCAGCTCATAATCTTATAAACTGCTGATGGGATCCCCAGCCCACCAGTCCTACAAAGTCAGACATGGAAGGCCGGTTTAGGCCTACAGAGCTATATATGTATATAGAGATATCAAATAAGCTCATATTATATATGACAAGTCCCATATATAATAAATCAGTAACTGAGTATGGTAATTCAAAAAAAATGATCATGACTTCAGATGGAAATATACTCATATGGCCAAAAGTGTTAGTTAGGTTCTTGTGTACTTTAACCTGGGCCTAAGATTATCATCTATGGTTATTAGCTAATGCTTAAGATTATATATCACAACCACAAACACTTGCAGCCCTGGGTTGACGGACAAGGGTTAGTGCAAATTGCCTACTGAATGCTCAGAAATAATATTATGCAAAAATGATACTTATTTTTAAAAATATTTGTGGAATACCTGTTACTTGCCAGGCACTAAGGACACAAAAAGGATTAAAGCATTAGGTCAGCCCTGACAGAGCATGAAATTTGCACCCAGACAGAGCTGAGTTCAAGCCCTAGTTCTACTGGTTACTACCTCGGTGACCTTGAGAATCCTCAAGATAGAGTTCCCAAGAGGCACAGGTAGGACAGTGTGCCTGGAGTTCCCTGCCATCAGCACAGTGTCACATAGAGGTTTGTTGTATATTCATTTATGAGTAAATATTTATTGAGTGACTACCATATGCCAGGCATTGTTCCATGAATTAGGGTTATAGCAGTAGACAAGAAAGAATGTCTCATGGTAATGAAATCAGCATAATAAAGCTGATTTCATTATGCTTATTTTACAGTGGAACCAACCAGGTCAAAGGAAATGACTCCTACCCTGTGTCATTCCAAAAGATCTTATCCAAAATAAATTTATATCTATTTGTTAATTTCCAAAAGTAGATTAAATCAGGTTGAGCTCCCTAACCTTTACAGTTGCAGAAGAGATGAGTCAGCACCTTAACAATCTGTTTTGCTCACCTCACCTTTCATTCTGCTCTTTGCTCCTGCCCTCAATTTGTTGTTTTTGTCCCTGAATGTCAGCGGTGGCCTCTCCTTCCACACACTTTTGTGTAGACAAATGTGAACACTCAGTTTCCAGGAAGGGGGCTTATGGGAGGAGAGAGAGAGAGATACACACGTGTCTACAAGGACAATGGTAGGAATCTATGTTCCTTTGCAGAAACTTAACCTGGGGTTAATTACACAAAACCCTTACATTCAAAATCTTCCATATTCGAGCTTCTCTGATCTTTTTCTGCTCCAATAGCTCATGGCAATACCTGAATTATTTTTTAAAGGATAGTTTAGATTTACAGAAAAGTTGTCAAGACAGTACAGAGAGTCTCTGTATATTGCACCCAGTTTTCCCTATTATCAACAACTGCCATTAGTACGGCACATTTGTTATCATTAGCTAAATAAAATTGATACAATATTATTAACCAAAGTCCATTCTTTATCCAGATTTCCTTGGCTCTTCTCTAATGTCCTTTTTCTGTTCCAGGATCCCACCCGGGACACCATGTTACATTCAGGCATCAAGTCTCCCTAGACACTTCTTGGCTATGATAGTTTCTCACACTTTTCTTGATTTTGATGATCATGACAATTTTGAGGAGCACTGGTCAGATTTTTGTGTCCACTGATTGTGATTTATCTGAGGGTTTTCTCATGATTTAACATATAAGTGAGGTTATAAGTGTTTGAGAGGACAAGCACAGAGGCAAAGTGCCATTCATTGAGCACATCACATCAATGGTACCTACTATCAACATGACTTACCACTATTGATTTTTACTGTAAAAACCAGGCTGAGGTAAATCTATTTTTTTAAACAGAATTTTTACCAATTATTATATTGCTTTCCCAAACTAGTTTATAGATATTCATCAAGAAATCTCAAAATCACCTCTTATTTTCTCCAAAATTCATTCATTCCTTAATTTTCACTAGGGAAATATATTGAGTATACTATCGAATGCCAAGCACTGAGGATAGAGTCATAAATAAAACCTGTCCCTATTTCAAGAGTACATGGCCCAGTCTAGTGCAAGAGAGACTTTTAAAACATAAACAATGATCCACTGAGATAAGGGATAAAAGGAACCTAGAGGAGGCATAGTGACCACTTTATGTGGCACAAGGATGAGGGAGAATCTTCTTCCCAGAGAAAAGGACTCCTGAACTGGTCTTGAAGGACAAATAAGATTCTCCCAAGCAGACAAGAAAGGAAGGACATCCCAGGAAAAACAGTTAGCATGTGCAAAGCAGGTGTGTGTTCGTGGAACCCTAAGAAGTTCGGTCTTGGAAAAGTGGCAGGGAAGTTGGAGAGCCCAGGTTACATTGTGAGCAGCGTGGCCACTAGCCTTTCAGGCTGCTAGAGCCATAGTACTAGAAGGCAGGCTTCCGTCAGGCTCCACATCTGATGCAATCCGTCAAGTGATCTTTCCTGGAGGCGTGGAGACTGGGCACATGCCCATACACAGACAAGATCTGTGCCTCAGCTCTGGCACAGATCTCTCTCTCTCTCTCTCTCTCTCTCTCTCACACACACACACACACACACACTTATAACAGACTCACTCCCTAAGAGCTGCCTGCCCAAACTGATAAATCTTCAAATTTGACCAATTTATCTCTTTTTCTCCACCTTGGCTGGCCATAGATGGAGAAACATCAGCCATGGCTCAGGAATGCAGCAGCTGACTTTATCAGTTGACATTCCTGTGGTTACACTATTCCCGTTTATCAATGGCCCTTGAGCACACAGAGACAGCACCCAAAGGGAGCCAGAAGAGCCTCCTTGTTAGATGCCTGTCACGTGCTGTGAGACTTTCCTGGACTTAGAGGGAAGTTGTGATTCCTCGGGAAAGCCCCCGTTCCCAGCTGGTGTGGATGCTCTAGCTTAAGAACCTGCTTCATGTGTTTCAAAGCCAGAGCCATGATGCCCTAGTCTTTATGTATGAAAACTTCCTGTTGATACCAGCGGGAAATTTTCCTAGGATATCACTGGCCCTAAGTAAGAAATAGTCAATGACCTCTGTGCATTTTATTAGAGGGTTAAATATTCATTATATTCCCCATGTTCTCCTGTACTCCAACATATCTCTTTTTCTCCAAGTTCTGGAACTTCTAGACTATAGTATATAATGTATCATAGAGAGTCATATAACATATAATATTCCCTTAAATAAAACCCCTTTGTCATCAGAATAAAATACAAAATCCTCACTCTGCCATCAGAGTCCTTTGAGGATGAGGACGCTGCCCTCCTCCCCAGCCTCGGCACTCAAAACTGCTTGCTTGGCAGTGGATGCTTCAGCTTTCCTAAACCTCATACCAGAAATTCAGCAATCAAGCCATGTTCTCTCGTATCCCTTTGCCTCTGCACATGCTGGTCTCTCTGCTTAGATTCCTTTCCTTATAGGATTCTTCAAGCCATCTTAGTCTGAATAACTCCCGATGGTCCTACACCATCTTTTGGAATTCTCAGATGAGTATTCCTCATTCATGCTATCCATAATGTTAATACTTCTTGAAGCCTCTTAGGCTCCCTCTATCATGACATATCTAAGTGTACTGTAGCTGTCTACATCTTCAACCTCACTAACAGGGGCCATACCTTATTCTGGGGGAGAAGGGGTGCGTGTGGTTCCATGTTGTGTAACCAAGTCACCTATCCTTCTGCTCTGCCATCCACAAGGCATGGCCTATTCTTCCAGGCTTGTTACCCCATGTTTGCAAGGTGGTTGCTGCACTTCAGAGAATCACATCCCCACTTCAGGGTCTCAAGCAGGAAGGCAAAAGCCAGAAGGTTTAAGAGGGATATTATTTCTTTAATCAAGGAAGGAAAAAGAAGCCCTATAAAGAATTCCTCTATGCCTCATTGGCCAGAACTGAGTCACATGGCCTTCTCTTGCTGCAAAGAAGGCTGGAAAAGCAAGTAACAGCAAAGCAGAAACGTTACCACAATTGGTCCAATCGTGATCCATTTCCTGGAGCTGGTACATAGCCTACCAAAGCAAACTCAGGATTTTGTTAGCCAGAAAGAGGCTATCAATTTTGAACAGTCTAGTAATAGTATCTACTACACTGAATTAGATTTTATAAAGCAAAAACATAAAACACATTCTTGAATATTACACTAATAGGAAACAAAATATAAGGAGTAAGAAAAACTATATATGTAGGTGATATTAATATTTATTTGTTAGGGCTCAAGTTGGTGTTTTATTCTAGAATTATCCCAGTTCATCAAGACATCTTTAAAACTCCTGGCCCATGCCTTTCTATTCTAACTAGGACAATGAATGACGTTTCATTCCTATATATAGAAAAGATGGGTCTCGCTTCATAGAACCACACACATACAAAGCCCTGTTTATATAACATAGATTGGAAATTGCCAAGTTTGGCACAGCCTTGGTGACAAGTTTGGGGAAAAAAAGTTGGAATGCCACAATTATTGTATCCATTAGCTAGATCCATCAGCCACAGATTGAGAGAATACAGGTATTTTGTGAGTGACTCACTTCTCTGCAAGTTTTCAATACCAAACTGTCCGTCAAGTCATTTCCACTAAAATACATGAAGGACATGGTCCAATAGGATTCTTGTATATTACTTTTGTCCTTCTGTTGAAATGATTTCACCAAATCTTAAAATAGATGTAGGCTAGCTAACTCAGAAGATTTATGCACAGGATGAATAAAGACAGTATCATGGCCGGGCGTGGTGGCTCACTCCTGTAATCCTATCACTCTGGGAGGCTGAGGCAGGAGGATCACTTGAGCTCAGGAGTTTGAGACCAGCCTAATCAAGAGTGAGACCCCCATCTGTCTCTACTAAAAATAGAAACATTAGCCAGATGTAGTGTCAAGTGCCTGTAGTCCCAGCTACTCAGGAGGCGAGGCAAGAGGATCGCTTGAGGTTGCAGTGAGTTATGATGAGGACAGGACGACAGACTGAAATTCTGTCTAAAAAAGAAAAATATATCATGAGTTGGACACTCCTCAGGTCAATCACACTGCTCCCCGAGAGCTAAGGGAAGCTAACAGCTTCCCTACTCTCTGCTATACTAACCTGTTTCTATTTCTACTATCCTTAATCCATCTGCTATGGATGTATCAATAGATAAGAACAGTTTTTGGTCCCTGGGCTAATAATGTTCACAAGGTTGAAGACAGAAGTTAAAATTTGAGTGTGCCAGACGAAGAGGATTAAAAGACTCGGGGCTCTAGGATTTGATCTTTCTTGGAAAGAACCCAAACACCTGTCTCTTTGGATTTACTTCTTCCCTGCAAAGTAAAATAGGATCAGGCCCTGGTCCCACTTAAGAATAAGTGCCCCTTCTCTCCATATCCCCGGAGAAGCTATGTGGAAACCAGACTTGGGCAGCTTCTGTCCTAAGTGGGGGTTACGGGGTTCTCCACAGGTCCAGCTTAGATCTTCAAGGAAATGCACAAAACTGTGTGGTCAAAGACACAGATATCAGTAAAGTGCTTATTTCTCAGACATTATCTCCTGTGCATATAAATCCCTCAGAGGTCTTCCAGGGAAATGTGATAGGCCAAGAAAGAGATCTGAGAGTTTCTAGACCACCGAGCTAATTATCATTTCTTACTCTCTCAACCATTTATTCCCAACTCATTCCTCCCGCAAGGCCAGTAACCTTGCAGTGTATAACCTTGACTATAACACAGAGAGGCTACAAAGCATTCTCAGGTAAAGAAGCATGCACAGATAATGTAGGAAAAAGAACACAGTGTAGCAACCCACAGATCTGGGTTTAAGTCTCAGCACAGCTACTTTTTCATTCCATGACCTTGGATAATTTATTCATTAGCCTCTCTGAGCCTCAGTTTCCTTACTAAGTTAGTAACACTTACCTCAGTAAGTTATTACGAGGATTAAGCATATAAATGAAATAATTAACAGTTTATAAAATGTGCCACCCATCTAATGTGTGTTCAACAAGTGTTAATATCCTAAGTGAATATTTTTATTAGAGAACTAACTCAAAACTCTGTTGATGATAGGTCAGTAGTAAGATATTCTTATAAAAAAACATTAATTTTGTTGCATAAATAATAGGAAAAGATGTAGGCAATAACTTTGTGTTTCTAGGTTAGTTATGTCACCCAATATAAATTAATTGAAATAGACAAGAAATATTAACAAAGTATTTATTATATTTATTTCAGGATTTTAGTAGCAGATTTAAGAGCTGACCATATTTGAAAAGCTCTAGAATAGCACAGCATTGATTAAAGGTCTGTCACCACAGATTGGATATGTTGATTTTGTTTCCCCAAAGGTATCCACATAGCAACTTGGCAGTGTACAAATATCCTAAAAATTCTAACAGTTTTACAGAAAATAATAATTGTACCCTTCCCTAAAATGTTAGGTCCCATTTTCATTTTAAATACTCTTAACGATTTTCATAAGCTAATAATTTTGTTCATTCCAATCCTGTCATTGTGAATGTCAAAGAAGAACACAACAAATGAGTACTTAACTAAAGTAGGTGCTTTCTCTGTTGGTTTTATAAATCCAAATCTATTGATTAAAGGGACATAATACAGAATCAAGAACCCAAGGAAACTACTCTCAATTACACTGTAATCATAGCTCATGGTTTTGATCTGTCAATTACAGTTAATCTAAGGTCATGACCCACACCTCAGAATCTCCTGTATCCTGTGCAGCACTGCCAGGAAGCCTCATGCATACTCAGCGTACGATGAATGTTTGCCGCATTGCACTGAGTTGATCATCCATTTTATTCACTGGACTTGGCTTTGAATAACTTACACTTTTTTTTAAAATCTAAAAATTAAGTCCACCCACGAAGGAAAAAGGCAGAAGGATGTTGTGGCAAAAACACTCTCCTGGAAAACAGATCTTGGTTTTGGTCTCAGCTCCCCATGGCTTTGGACAAATCACTTGATCTTTCGAGATCAAGTTTCCTCATAAAATGGGGGTGCTAGACAAGATGCAATGTGCCAGAATGCCAAGGCCAAGGCATGCTCTGAGATATTCAGAGTGATGTACCCAGACCTGTAGATACTTACAGAGAGACTATAAAAGTGGTTTTAAAGAATTATTAAATATTAGGTTAAGTGCTAGCACTCCAGGATGACTGCTCCAAAGGAGATAACACACATTTACTTTTCCTGGTATATTTCAAGATATTTTGGGGTTTTAGGGGGAATTTTTTTTTCAGTTACATTACTTTAGTATTATAAGTAATATCGTCATTAGGATACAATTTAAGAGAGTAAATGTCTACAAAGGTCTGAAGTTGCTTGGCATTTTATCAATCATTATTTAGAGTTTCCTCTTTTTTTTTTTTTTAATGCATTCAGCCAGGAACACAGACGTTCGTGTGATATAATGAGAAAGAAATAAAGAAAGCTTAATCTACTGCTCTTTCAACCTTATCCACTCAACACTTACCTTGTGACAGCTCCCGCTGCTCTTAATGAATTCCCAAGGTTACTAAAGAACTTGGAGGATCTTAGATTCTTACAGGGTGATTACAGAAGCTCACAGTTTGCCAAGTCACATGCAGGTGGCTAAAAGTAAGTTTACTTTATCTACATTTCATGTCACACTTGTTCTTTCCTATGAATGCTTCTTTCACAGTCATGCAAAGTACTCAATCAGTAATTCTCCACCAAAACAGTTGTTACATAAGTGGCCACGCAGCAATATATATGTCGTCTCAAATCCACTCAGGGAAAGTTCTCTAGTTTATATAATTCACTCCCCAGAAGCTAGTACACAGTTTCATAAATGTGGGTCTTTACATCGTAGAGGGTTTTGTTTTGTTTTGTTTTTTAACACTGCATATAAGTGCACTTCCTTTCTGCCCTTGCAACGTATGGGATAAATGGAATTCTGAACTCACACGGCTCGCACTGTAGACTCAGTGAGTGGCAGGGATCCGACACAAACACCCACACGCTTCCCTCAGTTACAGATCTCTGCTAAAGACCAGAAGTTGGTCATTCCTGTGCTGAATAGATACTTCTGTTGGATTTCCATGGTATTTGGTTTCATTAGATTTTATGTTAAGCGAAATACGTTTTTAAAACGTGTCCTTCTTCCTACCTCAAAGTTAGGATGCATCAAGGGGTTTCAGAAGGAAGTGGAGCTGCCACGTCCATGTCCCGACCCCAGAGAGGAGCCTCTCAAGCCCCTCGAAGCAGCTGAGCCCCAGCTCGCACCGGATCACTGTGGAGCAGAACCAATTTTTAAATGTCTTCATCTGGTCCCTCCTACTTTCATGGTGCTCTGGGGGTGGTGAGAATAGGGATGCACTGAAAGCTGCTGGGACATCTGACTCTTTATTTTCTTGGCTCTACGTGTCTTAACTCTGCACCAGTCCTCCTGACTGTGCATAATTTCACTTTTGAGAGGAGAGGCAAAGGGAGACTTGCTAAGAGGGGCAGGAGCCCTCACTGCTGTCTGCTAAGAGGAAAGAAGAGGCCGTCACACAGTCCCTGCAGTGCTGCTGGCCTGCCCTGCCTGTCGGTGTCCCTCTTCCCCACAGACTCTGACCTGAACTCCCCCTCCCACAACATGATGGGGGGGCAAAGGCTCCTGAGAGGAAACCGATTAAAGCATCCTTATATTTTCAGAAAATAACTCCTAGGGATGTCTCAAGAGTGCATTTGGATTTCATGGATTGATGTTGTGATTTAGGGTGGGGGTGGAGAGAGAACTGTCTCAAATATCTGGATATCAGTTATGTGATGAGCCCTGTTCTTTGCTGCTCCAAGCACACTGTCAAAGCACGTGGTGGAAGTCATGGGGCAGATTTGGGCTCATGTGAGAACTTCCTACCAGCGTCCTGAACCATACTGCACTGCTAGAGGAGTAATGTCCACTGTATGGAGATGTATTCAAGCAAGTTCTGGGCGGTCCTTTGAAGTGGATATTGTGCTGAGGGTTCCATTGTCAGAAGGGGAGTGTGGTGTTGGGGAAGGACAGTTCTCTCTCCCTTGCCTTCCCCACAGCCCCATCTCTGCCCATAGAAGAGGAAATATCTGCCCAAGCTGTAGCCCCTTCCATTGCTCTGTGGGAGGAGGACATTCCCATCCGATTGGACTAAAGCTGACATCTTTGGCCCCACATTTTAACAACGGGTGGCGTTACTGTATCTTGAGAAACACGCGGGCTTGTCTTGCTTCTTCCATTCCCTGGATCCACTCAAAGCCGGACTTTCCCCAACTTTCTCTTTACATTTTGCTTCATACTGCACAGGGTCCGGGCCTTGCTCTCCTTCTCCTGATGTGAAAGACAGTTGTGTCGAGCTTGCAGTGGGGAAGCAAACGAGGGCCGGCTGGGAACTGCCGTCTTCCCTGCCTTTCTCCTTTCCCCTGGCGCTGGTGGCTGCAGCAGATTGGCCCTTTTCACACTGCAGGGATGAGATCCTTGGAGTTTGGGAGACCTCATCTGGCTTCCAGAATTAAACTGTGTTCTCAAATCTATCTTTTAACAAAGCCCAACAATAGGGTGTTTCTGTTTGCCCAGCCTTTAACCAAGTTTGTTCTTCCTTTCCTACTTGGCTATTATTCTTTGGATGTACAATCAAAACTCCAAGCAAAAAGCCAACCAGACTCTCACTGATACAGCAGCACATTTACACAGAGTGATCTAAGTGGAACACGGTTTTTCCATAACTGTTACTAGAGCATAAACAGAATTTTATAAGCATGTACACATTATCACCAGGAAAGAATTCAGGTTTTATTCACAGCAAATGGTGAGATATAATATATGGAAATTTGATAATCATCATATAATTTATAATATCTCTTTTAACCCTAAGGTCCTAAGATTCAGTAAAATATGGTGTTTTCTATTTGGCCTACCATTTTCCTGCTTAATTCTCAAGTTTAAAAATACAGCTAAAATTTCTGACAGATTCACAGTACTATTCCAGAATAGATTTTATCTCTTTGTACCTTCTACCTACTTAATCAATCTAGGAGAATTCTTTGGAGCCTACATTAGAAAGTGTGAATTCCAAATAATCCCCAGGAACAAGTCATCGGCACACCAATTAGACTGGCTTTGGCAAACACCACAGCCTGCAGTTGCCATGTGTCGCTAATAAACAATAAACAGATACTCTTTATACCTTTTAACAGAAAGTTCTTCCTCATCTAAATATATATATATATATATTCTTATAAAAGTCTGTCTCTCAAGCTCTCTTCTTGTGGTGTTTCTGATACCAGTACAATCAGGAAGCAATGGAAGTGTTCAGCGAAAAGTCAGTTTTCACTGAGCTTCGCAGGCCAATGAGAATGAAGATTAACTCAAATAAACGTTGGAATGCCAGCCAAAGCCCTGAAACTTGTCAGCAGTTCACCCACTGAGAGTGGTTATGCTTTTTCAGGAGTATCTTATCCTGAAATGACCTGATGGAAAAGCCAGTGTCAGATGACACATGACATCAAGTGTTCAATGCGAATTCGGGGGTGTAATATTCCATCTGACTCCCCCTTGCTCTTTAGTCTTCCACAGTTGCTAATGAGAAACTGAGCACCTTTGCAATCCCCAGTAAAACAGGCAAGACGGAAGTGTAATTCCTTAGGGAAGCAACTCCCAGGGCATTCATAGATTTGATTTTGGATTAAAAACCAGGAAACCCCTAATTGAACTTTTTTTTTTTAATTTAAAGAGTATTTTTGACATAAATTTTACTTATGGATGATGGTCATTTTACATTTTATTTTGTTACTAAAGATACCGCAAAGTGTCTATATTTCATTCAAAACTAAAGCGGAAAGTATTTAACTAATTAGCATTTTTCTTTCTCTCAACAAATATTAACTGAGTGTTTTACCTAGCTTAACTTTTCAAATATGGTATTTTATGGCACCTTGATTTATACCTGGGTATATGAAAAGGTTATGTCAGCATTTACATTATAAGGCCATGTTTTTGTGGGTTTATAACTAAGCCATAAAAAAATAATTCTGACTGCAACTTGGAGTGCCAAGTTTCCAGACTGAAACACAAATTTGTCCCTAGATGTATACCCACCCCCAAAACACACATCAGAATTCAACAACTCTTTTGTAAAATACATTCATTCAATATGTTGCCTTGATGAAAATGAACTGTAAGAAAGTCAAGGCTAGGAAGTGAAATCAAATAAAACTGTCATCTAATGGTAGCAACTTATATCCTAAGATATATTTTAGTAGATTTGAAAGTTAATTTAATGACAAAAGAATTGATTGTATAGTTTTTATAGTTGAAGATTAAAGGACAGAAATGAAGTAAGACTTCCACAAAACAAAAACAAAAAAAATAGCTTTTTCTTAACCAGAAATGTTTGCAACTTTCTTCCACACTATATGGTAGATATTCTCTCACTTTCTTTGCAGATGTGATCTAATGTCCTTGAACACGTTTATTACAATTCATCATCTGCAGAGCAACAGTCAGGGCTGTGCTCATAAACCAGAGCTGGCACTAGACCTGGTAAGTCATTAAGCAAACATATTCCTATGTCATACGAGGCTTACGTACCCACTGCCTGCCTGTAAAAGGGAAATGGGATTTCTGATACACAAGTTACTTCCTGAGACATGGAAAGCTGTTGCCTTCAATTCACATCTTACCCATTTTTGGATTTTTGACTGTTTTCAAATGCTGAAACATACCTGAATACATTTTCCATGGTTCTCTTTAAAATTACTGTATTTTTTTTCATTGACATGACCATGAAATCTGTTAGCAAGAGAGAAACAGAATCATTTTTACTGAGGAAAAAAATATTAAGAATTATGAGAGAAAATTCTGAGACAACATAAATAATAGGGTCTAATCTTATCAAAGCAATGAGGCAGTTGGTATGTCTGAAAAATTACTCAGTTACCACTTAATCATAGAACTTATATGCTCAAATAGGACTCAAGAAAGAAGATAACTGGAAGTTGTAGTGCTTGGGTGTGTTTTAGTTGGTGACAAAAATTTTACCTCAGAGCTTAAGAGTGTGGATTACGGTGCTATGTTGCCTGGTTTAAATCTTAGCTCTAGCACTTACTAGCTGTACGATCTTGGACTAGTTACTCAACTTCTATGTGCCTTAGTTTCTTCATCTGGAAAACAGAGAAATAGTATCTCCCTTGGAGAGGGTTTTAAAGTTTAAATGAGTTAATAAAGGGAAAACCCTTTCAATGCTTGCTACGTCATAAGTGCTACCTTAAGTACTATTATTTTTATGATGTAACCAAACTCAGCAGAAAAATTCTGTAGGAAAGTAGTAACATTGTTCGGTGTATCAAAGTCATATACTATCCTCCAATCTTGGTTCTTTACATTTGAGAAATTCTAACAAATAGAAAACCTATGTACTCAGGAGAAAATAGGTAAGAACAAAAATGATATTGGCTTATTTGCTATTATGATCCTAATAAAATAAGACTCCTTGAAGAAATATACCAAATTGTGAAAGACTAACATTTGATCCATGACTGGATCTACTGGGGAAAAATGTAATATTTGTCACATAGTAAGTTTTGTATGTGAAAATAAGGAGTAACTAATAATTTGTCCCAATTTCCTGATGTTGTTTAAAGGAGCGGCTAAAACAAAGATCATAGGTCTCCTCTAAATGGAGGAGTTGGTTTCATGACTGGGGAGATGAAAAAGGATGAGTTTACTCTCAAAGGAAGTTTCTGAGCTGCTTAATGTCATCCTGGTTATTTTAGAAAATGAAGACCATTATCCTCTCTTCTCTGGACATGGAGAAGGGAGGGATCTTAGACTGCATAATGCAGTTAAGAGAATAATTCAGGATAACTTGTCATCCAACCTAGAAGCAGCTAGGGAGATAATAGTTTATTTCTTCTCTTTTTACTGCAATGGTTTGAATGTATATGTTTGCCTGGTTCAAAAGCATGTACCAGAACCAGAAGACAAGACACAGAGTAATTTGATTAAAGTATTCCCTGCTAAGAAAAACTCAACTTTTCAGAGTAACATGAAGATATATTTGGATTAATTATTCCCTTCAGAATACCAGCAACAGAACTTTCTGGACATAGAAAAACAAGTCTTACCCTGCTATCCTCCATATTTTCCTGTCAATCCAGAGTCCAATTGAGAATAGGTTTCTGGGTGCTGTTGGTAACCACTACCAAAGAAGTTTTGGTAAGCCCACTTCAAACAAATGGAACTCCTTCCAGGGAGGAGACCAGGGGTGGATGTGTTTATCCAACAGAATTACTGCCACCGTATGGGTCACCCCACCCTTGAGCTACACCCGTGAAACTGAGAACTAGGAGTGTGAAGCCACTTTGAATATACCCACTTCCCCAAAGCTCTCTGAGCCAGGTGGAATGAGAGAAATGGCAAAAAGAGGCAAGCGTCTGTTATTTTCTGTGCAATTCCCATGCTTGTTGCATCAAAAAATAAAGCTGTGACTGATACCTTCTTATTTGATTTCATTACATATATTAAGGATTAAAGTCGTCAGTCCTCTTCCCCTCTCCACTGTGTTATTAGAAAATAAGGGAGTTACAGTTAAAAATATGAAGTCCTTGTTTGAGGCTAGGGTGTGGCAATGAAGCAAGTTCTACTCAAGAGGAGAATCAGGACACCTCCCTACATGTCTTTAAATGTCAGCTGCACCCAACGCCTTATGAGGGGCAGACTGGGGATCAGTTCTGCCCAACTGGTCTCTCCAGTTGATGTGATGTCTGTCACTGCTCTTTTCATTTCATTCCAGCACTAAATGATACCAGTTGGTCCATGTATCAATGAAGCTTCTGCAAAGAATGTCTCCTTTATTTTGATTTCATTTGACCCTACCATGGTAACATTAGGAGAATGCAGATAGATGTACCAGGAACTTGGCACCACTTCACATGGTCTGAGGCCCAGTGTCGGTATCAACCTGCAGGACTTCTAGGTGTGAAGAATCTCAGGACTCCCACCCCACCCCACTCCCGACCTACCGAATTAGAACCTGCATCTCAACAAGCCCTGCAGTGATTTCTGTGCATATTAAAGTTTAGGAAGCATCGGTTAAAATAGTCAGAAGTTCTGTTTGAAATCATAACAAGCTAGTTCCCCAATACTGGTTTCAGCAACAAATCAAGATCATCTGAATGCAATTTAACTAGAAAATTTTTTGATGAGTTTCTTTTTTTTTTTTTTTGTAAGCCTACAAAAAGATGCTTTCATGATTTTAATAGCCCTGATATAGAACTTCCACAGACTCTGTAAACTCAGAATGTTAAGCATTTGCTTACACATAAATTATAATTAGTTTTGAGTACTGTTGATAGAAAAACTGAAATCTACAGATAATTCTTAATTTAGCATTCTTCTAAAAAGCCTTTTTCCTCCTTCACCCAAAGTGTGGATATATATTAGAGACTGATAATAATTAAGGTAAGTGTTATATTAACTAGTTAACTAGCAAATTTAACTACTTAATATGAACTTTATTTTTTCTATAGGTGATATATGTATATATACGAGGCTATATGGTGTTATTCTATATCTTTCAAACTCTGATTATTCACTCATTCAATATGTACTAAGATTGTTCAAAGCATGAACGATTCAGCAGTGACCAATGGAGACAAAATTTTCCCCCTGCTCTGCAGGAGGGGAGACAGGCAATTGATAAAAATTTAAAAGTAAAAGGTGTAGTGTATTTGATGGTGATGAGTGCTGTGGAGACAATGAAATGCAGGTGATATAGGGGTTGCTGGAGAAGAAAGGGTTTTTCACTTTAAACATGTAGTCAGAGAAGGCCTCATGGAGAAGGTCTCATTTCATCAAAGACCCCAGGGAGGTGAGGCGCCCCATCTTGAGGCTATTCAGGCAGGCAGAGGGAAGCAGCAAGGTGATGGTCTGAGCCAGGTGTGTGCCTGGTGCGCTCCAGCACCAGCCAGAGGTCCTCATGGCAGAACAGAGTGAGCAAGGGCAGAGTAGGAGGTGAGGTCCAAGGTAGAGAGCGACAAGGAGATCAGGAGAGGCGCTAGAGGGACCTTTCACTGGGACTGAGATGGAAAGATACTGGATGTGAGCTCACTTATGTTTCACAGCTTCAGCAAGTCTGCCAGCCAAAGACATGTGTCCCCCAAGCTACAGGGGCCAGGATGAGAAGTAAGGAAGCCTACCTTGTCTATCTCCTGTCTCCAACAACATTCAATCCGCTCCCCTTCCCAGCCATATAGATGCACTTCTCATTATCACAGCATCCATTTCTTCTAATCAGTATGCACAGAATTGCAGAGCTGGAGTGAACTTAAAAGTCTAGATAGTACAATCACCTCATTCTAGAGATGAGGAAACTGAAGCCTGGATATTTGTATGATGTTCTCAAGGTCGCCAACTGAGTTTATGGCCCTGGCAGAGCTGGGAATTTTGTGACTTCTATTCCCATTTCGGGGCTTAGTGTGCAGCAGTTAAAAGGCAAGGGCTTTGGCACCAGACCACCCAGGGTCTCAGCGGGGTCACAGAGTGGCCCTGTGTCCTTGGGGAAGTTACATAAACTCTCCAAGCATCAGTAACTAGAAATGATTATGAGAGTGCCTGCCCATAGGATTGCTGTGGGCATTAACTATATAAAAGAAAATAAGTAGAGTGTTTGGGAGGGAGTTGGCGCTCAAAAATGTGGAGCTTCCACCCTCCTTCCCACTGTCACAGCATCGTGTGACAGCTCCTAGAGGTCAGAGCCTGTGTCGTCCAAACTGCTCAGTGTAGCCCACTGCGCGGTACATCTCACGATGGTACTGACATTATCAGACAACTCTAATGATGATTGAAATAGAAACATAATAATTTCACAGATTCAGCCATTGTGTTCATTACTCATTATATCTTTGTAGAAAGAGGCTATTGAGAAAACACAAACACTAAACAGTGACTGATTTAGTTTGTTAGCTTCTATATGAGATAGATTATGATTTGTAATTATAAGAAT
The DNA here is from genome assembly GCA_008086735.1 of Cheirogaleus medius. Lineage (NCBI taxonomy): Eukaryota > Metazoa > Chordata > Mammalia > Primates > Cheirogaleidae > Cheirogaleus > Cheirogaleus medius. Next base: position 8,221,222 of record VBSM01000483.1, read on the forward strand.
AGTAGCTGCTATTAACTCCTGCATGTCAAACACTATACTAGGTACTTCATACATATATTAAATCATTTACACTTCCAATGAAACCCTGTAGGTAGGTATAAAATAGGTTCATGTAACAGATGGGAAAACTGAGGCTCACAGAGCTGATGTCAGCCACGCATGTTTACAACAACAGTACATGGTAAAGATGGCAGTGGAGACCAGCCATGTCACCTACAGGAATGCCCTTTACAAGGAAATGTTTTCCCATCCCTGCCCTAAGGGACTGCTCTGAGGCAACACCTGGTTGGAAAATGTTGTGCAGGACCAACCAATCCGTTGTTTTTCTTGTGATGCTATGGTCAGCTTGCTAATGTACCTTTTTGTGTGTGCAGTCCCTCCTTCATGCCTCAGTTTCTCTTTGCCTCATTTCTGGCTCAATGAGATTATATCTATCAATAAAGTGTATAAGCTTCATCACAGGATCCAGAGAACCAGGGATAAAGAGAGCTATAAATCTAAGACCCATATTCATGAATTTTGTTCTTCCTAGATACAGTAATCCACCAAAAAGAATACAGTCATGTGCCCCATAATGACATTTTGGTCAACAATGGACCCCGTATGGTCCCATAAGATTTATGATGGAGCAGAAAACTTCCTATCACCTGCTGTCATAGCACAACACATTACTCACATGTTTGTGGTGATGCTGGTGGAAACAAACCCACTGCACTGCCAGTCATATAAAAGTCTAGCACATACAAATGTCCATACAATTATGGACAGTGCATAATACTGGATAATGATAATAAATGACTATGTTACTGGTTTATGTATTTATTATACTATACTTTTTATCATTATTTTAGAGCATACTCCTTCTACCTATAAAACAAAAGTTAACTGCAAAACAGCTTCAGACAGATCCTTCAGCAGGTATTTTAGAAGGCATCATTATTATGGGAGACAACAACTCCATGCATGTTATTGCCCCGAAGACCTTCCAGTGGGACAAGATGTGGAGGTGGAAGACAGTGATATTGATGATCCTGATCCTGTGTAGGCCGAGGCTAATGTGTGTGTTTGTCTTAATTTTTAACAAAAAGGTTTAAAAAGAAGAAAAGAAAAAAAAAAACTTAAAAATTTTAAAAATGGAAAAAACAAAGATATAAAGAAAGAAAATACTTTTGTATAGCTATAAAAGTGTTTGTGTTTGAAGCTAAGTGTATGACAAGAGTCATGAAGTGAAAAAAAAATGAAAAGATCATAGGGTGGAAAACTTAAAGTAGGATAAAGCTAATTTATTAATATTATTGAAGAAAGAAATTTTTTAAAATAAATTTAGTGTAGCCTACATGTACAGTGTTTATAAAATCTAGAGAAGTGCACAGTAGTGCCCTAGGCCTTCACTTTCACTCACCTCTCACTCACTGACTCTCCCAGAGCAACTTCCAGTCCTACAAGCTCTATTCATGGTAAGTGTCCCATACAGGTGCACCATTTATTTTTTAATCTTTGATATGTACTTTTACTGTACCTAGATATGTTTAGATACACAAATACTTACATTGTTTTACAGTTGCCTGCAGTACTTAGTACAGTAACATACTATACACTTTTGTAGCCTAGGAGCAATAGGCTACACCACAAAGCCTAAGTATGTAGTAGGCTGTGCCATCTAAGTTTGTGTGAGTGTTCTCAATGATGTTTGCACAATGATGAAATCACCTAACAGTGTATTTCTCAGAAAGTATCCCTGTCATTAAGTGACACATAGCTATATAACTATTTTCTAGTTCTGCCATGTTAAGTAAGTTGTATAAAGCCATCACCCTTGTATGATCTCTGGTGAGGCTATTTTGAGAAGTCAGACCACTTTTATCCATATCGTATAAATCTTTGGGAGTGGTTTTGCAATCCAGAATTTCTCCTAACTGTAGTATCATTTTACTGTCAGCACATAATTGGGAGTCACTTGGTTTCTCCATGATCACATTTAGTGAGTATTATGGAGATCAACCTTCATCCGTGCTGGCTCAAGGTCATCTCTCCTTTGTATTTTGATTCCCTAGTAACTAAGACTCCCCACTTCTGTAAGTTTCTCTGTTTACATCTGCTATATTTTTTCCTATCAATTGTAAAGATTTCATTTCCAAGTTCTGGGAAAACACCAAAAAAATACTCATTTTCAGCCTAAAGAAAAACATTAGCTGCTGAGACTGATAAGGAATGGAACACACATTATAGAAAGCTGGTGTGGCCAGGAAGCCTTCAAAAATGTGCTATTTGCTTCCCAGTGTCTTCTCCCCATACCCCGCTCACTAAGGAGCTTGTCTTGAGAAAGAAGTAGCATAATACAAAAGGTAACACTGATTTGAGTTTGATCAGAGCCGTCAGCCTTCTTAAAACCAAAGATGAAAGAAATCAGTTCTGCAGGTATATCAGAGATTTGGCCTAGATCTTCTCTCATCCCTTCTCTGTATCTCTGGTTGAGATGATCCAGATGATCTGATAAGAGAATGAGTCATTGACCCTACCAGGGACCATTTGTTGAGTCCTTCTTCCTAAGTGCCAAAGTAATCTGGGAATTCTCAGTCAACTTAAACCTTGAGAAATCTTCTTGGAACAAAATTGTGGAAAAGGAATTGCTCTAGTTTCTTCCTCAAGTTCTCCTCCAGGCTCTTGTGCCAATATGAATTATCTGCCATCTAAGTGTTGGGAGAACAACTTAACAGTTCTTCGTTATTTGCTCAATTTTTTAGTTGTAGATGACCACAAAAGAAATCATGATTGGACTTAGGAAATAAAGATTGAAATGAAATGGTGGCAGCTTTATAGGAATCAGGGACTGTGCTTTACTTTAGAGAGCCTACTACATTCTTCTGAGCTTTCTCCTCTTCTGCCTTCCATGCTTGGGGAAATTCATGTGCGAGTTTGGAAAGGTGAAACAATGTCTAAACTTCACTAAAATGTTATCATGCTTTGATTTAGCCAGAGAACTTTCTCATTTAGTTAAAACCTGTTTTAATATCCATGGCAACTCTATGTCTGCAAATAGAAACTAATTCACAGATCACTGCCTTAGCCTGCATCCAAGCACCAGCCTTAAAGAAGCCATAAACATTCTAATTAATAAACTAAAACATTTCTTTGGTGTTACTATCGATGCTACACATCTGCTTCAGTTACAAAAGCAAAGTAGCAATAATTATTTAGAACATACAAAAAAATCTAGAAATGTGTAACACATTTAAACCAAAAGGAAGCCTTTAAAATTTGGTTAATTTTTTTCTGACTATGTGAAATGCAGTAAAGATCAAATCTTCTCCCCAAAGATTTCAGGAAAAAAAAAATAATAAGATTTGTCTTTCCTTGTGATTATGCATAGTCTAGAGAAATACAAACTTCTGCAAATCAAACAAGAAAAATCAAGGGACTATTTTAATCTTGTTTTAGCAATAATTACCTTGATAGTTCTTAGGCTTTAGAATAATCTGTTAAAGATCTAGTTCAGGGCCTAAATATCCAGATTATTACATATAAAATACTCTGATGATTTTCAGATGGTGATATTTTTATCTACATGTTTAAATAAGTATTAATATAATCATAGGCTTATCTTTTTCCAAAGTAAAACAGAACAAAACAAAAACAAACAAATAAAAAGCCCAGTTATAATTCCTCCTGGACTGCATATTAAAACCACTTATTAACATCTCTCTGAGCCCTTTCCAGTGTATCCAAATCTGTTTTAAGTCTTAGAAATAATATTCTTTTTAAAATCAGTATTAAATGTCGCAGGAAAAACTTTATCATTCTAATTATGGACTTACTAAGAAATACAGCATATCCCAAAACAACAGGATTGTGACAGCTACAAATACTTAAGCAATTAGAAACAAGACTTTATAAGAGATCTTAAAGGACATATTCTTTTGTTTATAATGCTGACTTCTAAAATTTGGAAAAGAAAGTCCATAATATCAGTCCATGGAAATTCCTAATAATTCACAATGCTTTATTTCTGTGAAAGATCTTTAAGGACATCAGATTCCCAGAATCTCAGATATCTAGTCCCACCCTATTATTTCACATCTGCACTAAGATAAACTGTGTCTTGCCAATACTGCAATGCTGGGCTGGAGTCCTGCGTTCCTCAAGCCCTCCCTCAGTGGGCCAAGACTACTGAGGTATTGCTGCTGCAACCGCAGATTCTGCTTCCTGATGGGGGTGGCAGTGAAGTCATGCTTATTCTTCGACAACACCACGATACTGCCTTGTAACCTGCAAAGAAACCCTACTCCTCTGAGAAATAGAAGAGACAAGTATGATGGCGTATTACATTAACCATTTCTGTCTTGCTGGCCTATCAGCACTGTGGTTTGACCGTGAATTATTGCTCATTTTTCTCTGAGCTTTCTCACTGGACAATCCACTCTGAACCTTTGGCTCCGGACATCTGAAATTTGAGGGAATCTCTCACTGGTTGCTTAGCTCAAACTTAGCATGGAGAGCTAGAAAGAAACTGTGTTGAAATATCTGAAGAAGGTTGAAGGCAATGAAGATTCCAACAACGGAGAGAGATTCACGCTTTCCCTCTCACTAATTAAAATGCTGCTCAGCTACATTAAACACCATCTATCTCCAAAGCCTTAGAAGATTTTCACATACAGGTATCTTGGCTTAAACAACATAGTAAAGGCTTAGCATTCACGGATTTAACATTCTCGGTTTCACCGACAGTGTGTAAATTTGAAGGAGCAGAGTTTGAGTTGGACATGATACAAGCTTGATGCTTACTAACCTCATCAACCACAGCTCAACTTGGACCTGCTCTTCGCTACTTGTTCCAACACAGTAAAAATCATGAGGTGATACAGATTTTGTTTTCCTGTGAAAGCAGAGTCCTCAAAAAAAAGAGAGTTGCTAGTGCGAGAAGCAGAAATGAAAGAGAATGTGAAAGAATCCAAGAAAGTTACAGATGTGAGAACATTCAAAGTTTTATGGGGGAAATGATTTGTGACTGTGATATTCATAAAATTGAATATTTACAAAGCCTTGAGATGTCTCGCTCTCGAACTTGAAGAGTCTGTTGTAAACCTAGGCTTTTATAATAATCATATAAGCACAGCAAACTATTTACAAGACTGAAAATTTAAGAAACCAAGCATAACCAATTCACTCACCAAGTCAGCAAAGAGAATAAGTCACAAAAATAAATGTTTTATGAGGAAATCATATAGCGATGGAATATCAATTCAGTCCCTGTTCAGCATTGGCTTGATTTTTCATACATCACAAGGTTTTGGAAACTTGTAAGTTAGTTAATACAGGCGAAGAGAAGAAATTTGGGGTACTTTCCATCAAAGAAGATTCTTGTACATTAGACATATTTTTTAGCTATATCTCTAGAATTCAAACCTATTGATAAGTAAAAGAAAAAACAAGCATAACGTCATTGTACAATCTGACTGGATTATTTTCTTTGGCTTGGGTGGTTACTAGGTGCTTATCTTTTTTATGTACTACCAAAAGAGCAACTGTCTTCATATATAGGGTGCATATGGTTATATCAAGTTCAATGGTAAGTCTCAGTGCTGGAAGGTTCTGCAGACAATTACAATAGAAGATAAAGAGTGGAGGAATTCTTTGGGGGAATTGAGAACATTTCGTTGCTCTCTGGAGTGTAGCCATAGCTGGCCAATATAAACCCTTCTGTGAAACGGCACCCATCTGGCCTTTATAGGCAGGCACTAAACTTCCCATCAGCAGTGTAATCCATCTGGCTTTTATGAATGTATGATGTACTGGGTTCAACCCCAGTGATAACATCTGTCTCTAAAGATAAAGCAAAGCCAAACTAGAAAGATATATCTATATATCTCTATGAATTACATAATGAGTTACCTGCCTGGTAAAGGTTATTGGTTGCAGCGTTGCCTTACCACAATCTACAGTTATTTTAATATGTTCCCTAAATCCTCACAAATGCTTCAGAAAATACATCTTATTTCTTGGCTGGCTGTGTATATGTGCATGTGTAAAGTAAACCTTTGTAATTTTTTTTCACCTGTTCAATGATGGCTCAACTATTTCTAGTTCAATAAATTGTTAAAAACTTGAAATAAGAGGAAGTTAACCCTCCAAAGTCTATGTTAATTTTTCACCAATCTTTCTGGCAATACATAATGCTGAAGAACATGCCTGGAATGTGATACCAAGGTTCCCTTCATCTGGTATGCCACACACAGTGTCAAGAATCCACATCTTTCCAATTTATATACCTGAACACTTGAACAGTTTATCAAAGAACATGCTCATTTCCAAAGCAAGAAGCGATTAGTCATATTAAACATTCAAGACATGGAATGAAACAGAACACTTTAGAAATTAGAAAGTAAACAACGCAAGAATAAACTTTTATCACTCCAATAGTTTAACTACAGAACATCAAGGCTTTCACTGGATATAAAATGCAATGTTTGCTTTAGTAATTAAACCAAAGGTTTTGCACTTATAGAACAATTACAATGTCATGTAAGATTCACTATTTGTTAGGGCACTGAATCGGATTCTTGTGTAACCCTCTTGAGTCAGTGCCCCATTCCTTCTCTTCTGCCCAGCTTCCACTCAAAATAGACTCTAGTGGGTTGCCTACAGTTTTCTTACATAAAAACACACTGACCCCAAGATACAATAAAGCATTAGTAGCAACAAGCAGAAAATGCAATCTGATTAACAAACAGTTCAATACCTCCTTGAGACACTGCTCCAGCCCTCTAACCAAAGAGGGTTGCCCTGGAAGCACTGGTGTAAATGATTGCACTCCCTGGTTTCCTCTTCCACGGTGGCAAGAAAACCAAGACATGTGTTGCTCACAAAACGCTGATCTTGATTTAAAGGGACACTGTATACTTAAACAATTACCTCTCCATACTTTCTAGAATTGCTTATTTCCTTCCAGCTATTTACTTTATTAAAAGGAATGCTATAGCTATTATATTCTGCTAGCTTTCTCAGAAGGGTTTTTTTATAACTAAAATGATGAAGCAGAAGAATTTATTTCTTAAAGTTATTCCTTTGGTTACCCTTCAATCAGGGGCAGGGTTACTATACCCAGAGTATAGAAAATCACAGGAGAAGAAAGGTACTGCCCTTCCTCTGGTATTGTCATTATCTGGGGGAACAATATCACAGGTTTCACGTCCATTTAGAGAAACCATTAGTTTGTCTTGGTGTCCTTTAAAACCATCAGGAAGGTGGGATTTTCATTTTCCAAATATATTAGATATTTTCAAATCACTCTAATAATTCATTAATTCACTTCCAAGAGGCACTAATGTATTTCATACAAGTTGAATACACACACAAGCCCCAATGCATACATACACACAAACACATACACATATATACACACACGTACACACACACAAGTCACAATAAATTATATTTTAAATGCAAAATTCTCACTCTGTACAAGTGAAAATATTTTCCAAGCACAGATGAAAGAATTTAAAAAGTTTCATAACATAATCTACTGCTTTCAGCCACAAAAGATAGAATTTCTCTTCTCAATTAACCTACAAATTTCTTTCTGTTTTTTTTGAAAATGAAACAAAATTTGAATAGAGTCTAATTCTCTCTGTAAAATCATAATATTGCAGATAGGCATGATACATTTTTAAGATATTAAGAAAATGAAATTAAGAGGAAATGGGCTTTTGTCACAAAGTACTAAGGCAAATTAACTGTGGAAAGAACTCTGTACTTGGATTTAAGATGTGGGTTCTAATCTTGATTATTCAACTATTAACTGTACGACTTTGGTAAAGTCAGTTCACCTCTCAACTTCACGTATAATGGGAATAATAATTATAGTGTATGATGTTCATGAAGATTAAATTAATTAATGCATATGGATTAGTCAAGCAGAGTGTGGATGCATAGTATCTACAGTAAATATTATCATCTTTCCCTGCTTATCTGAGGTTTTGTACCCTAAATATAGTTGCTATATAGCCTTCTGAAAGCAGTAAATAAAAGCCAATCTTGTCTCCAAAATTTAAAACTAAGTTCATTTCAAAATATCACAATGAAAGGTGAAATTGTTTCTGATTTACTACTATACAAGCAATAATTTACTTCAATTACTGTGGAGAAGGGGAACAAAGAAGAATTCATTTCAGGTTTGAGTGATTTCAACAGAGGTTTGCACCCTTTTGCATATAATGAGCCTGAGAGAGTAAGAACTCTCCTTTCTGCTCAGTGGGTGGCTCAAGGAAGGTCTGAACTCCCCAGTGATTGAAAGAGGGTAGACAACTCTCCCGTAAGAAAGAAGATACACCTCTGTATCTTGAATCTTTTTATGTCAAATTCTGATAGGAATGTTAGACTGAGCCCAAACAAAACAATCATCTCATTCATTTACTTCCTAAGCTCCCTTTCACTAAATCAAGGTAATTTTCATATTAAGAAAGCCACAGACAAATGATGTCTTAGTATGCCTGAGACCTTGGACAAGTTGGCCTGTCCAAAGTTTATTTTGCTGGGCAAGTCTCACATTTATTTTATTTTAAAAAGGGAAAGGATGATGTTGTTGGTCCTGATAAGCCAACTCTGAGGGGACTGAGTTTTGCATGCACAAATTTTATTGGGAAGTACCCTTGGGATTAACACTTGCAGGAGAATAAAAGTACCCTTGGGATTAACACTTGCAGGACTGGAGAGAGAGAGAAAGTGGGCACCACAATGTCTTCAGCTAATCTCACGGGGAGCTATGGAGCTAGGATTGCCAAGAGCAGAGTTGGTGGAAACTGGGCAAAGGAGCCAGCCTTATATCCTTCTCATCAACCATTAGATTCGGGCTCCCCTGGTCAGGAGGGATGACCCAATTGTTGAAAAGGATGGGGAGCCCAGCTTTGCATTGTTGACATCCAACATTCCCAACAGCTGGGGGAGTGAGAAATGCAGTCTCAGGAAGTAAAGACAGGAATGGAGGGCTGTTTCTGAGGCTTTTACTTGGCATTCCTCATTATGATTGCTCTTACCCTGCAGGCTTAGGAACCAATGTGGGGCTTCTGTCCACAACATTCAATAACACTTTTGGAGACTGGGGAAATAATCACTGGGCGGATCTCTGAACTGCTTGAGTCAAAGCTGGGCCAGGATTGTATTATCTATTCCTCTCAGGCTCCATGTTCAACATGCCTCAAAATGTTGGGCTATTTCCCTTTCCCCATGTATGCTTGTTAAATAAATACTCATAGATTCCTTTGTGGAAGTACTTGGGGAATTACTACCATATACATTTGTCATGATTTTGCTATGTCTCTTCCTCTGGGGATCTGGTCTCTCCTTTAGTAAGTAAGTTCTGAATTGGTAAACTAGCTCAGATCCAGAAAAGGGATAAGAGACTTTGACATTTTATTTGCCTAGCCTATTGATTGTCTACTCTTGATTTATTTTAATTGTGTAGATTGGGCAATACCTTTGTTGGCTTCCCATCTATCTTGCTCCCTAGAGAAACCATGTTACCATGATATTAGCCATGTTGAGAGAGCTGTTCTACATCCCAAGTCTCCCAGCTGCCACTCCAGCCTTGCTGCTCAGTGCAATAAGTGTACCCCACTGGCTTCTGACATTCAAGCTATGTCCATCAGCCTCTATTATTTGAGAATCTTGTCATTCCCCTTGCTATGAGGGTGCCCAGTTTTGAAAAGGCAACTCCAACCATTAATTCTGGCCCATGGAGAGCAGTCACCAGGGGCCTCTCCATGAGGTTGGTGCCTCTCTCGCCAAAGCATTCTCTATTGCTTTGATAGATGGCGTGTCCTCTGGGCCTTCTTTTAGAAAATAGCCATCAGGTGAGTTTTCCAGCCTTACATGGTATATCCACTTCCCTGAGCCTCTTGATCCTTTCCTCACTGTCTGTCCCTCAGTGTTGGCATTCTGTTTCACACAATGTGAGCCATCATTTCCTCAAGCTTTACAGCTCTCCCCAGCCATATGACAGCGTCAACTCTCAGAATCCTTTATCCTGGGAGAGTTCTACCTATTGTTAAACACCTTCTCCTCTCTCTTTGGATAGCATGACACAACAGCACTTTAGAATATTTGAGAGCAACCAAGAAACAGAGGATCCTGTGCTATCAGAAAATGCCCCCCAATTATATGACTTTTTATAAAACAGATTAGAATCCTAAGGCAAAACAGTATTGTGAGAAAAGCATTCTGAGTTCAAACAATGAAATGATTTGTAAATCAAATACCATTTTAAAAATGAATGAGATAGAGGAGAAAATATAATCGGTTGATACATGTTTTTTCCTATGATTGTTCTACCTTCAGATATTTTTCTCTTTCTTTCATTCAATAGGTTAAGAAAGAAATCTGGCCCTACAATAGTTTGCAGAATAGCTAACTACTTAGCCAACACAAGCCTGTGCTTTGTAGGGCATACAGTTTCCAACAGAATCTGCCCGAATAGAATATAAAAAGGAAGTGGGCAAAATGTGGTTATTTTAGGTGGAAAGTAAGCATCTTCCTGAATTTTCCAAGTGAAAAAAGAGGTCATATTCATGGAGGTAAATCTGCATTGGCACCGCCTGAGACAGCCATTTATAATTGCAATTACTTCTTAAATGCCATCCTGAGAATTTCAGCATTTTTTCCTTCAAGCCAGCTGCCCCTACTTCCCCAAAGCCCAGACTGCTAGCACTGCCAATCTTTCCCATACACAAGAACTAGAACATGAATATGGTAGCCAAAAGGAAAAAAAATCCGTTTTCTAAAGGCCAATAATATCAAAAATTAGTTATTCTTAACTTTCTGAGTCACCAGGTAGTTTCTCTGTGAGCAAAGCAACTACACTTAGCAGCCTAAAGCACTAAAACTGAATTGACCTGTTTGTAATATATTTATTCATCTACAGCTGATCCTTGAACAACATGGATTTGAACAGCATAAATCGATCCACTTACACACAGAGTTTTTTCAATGAGTATATTGGCAAAATTTTTGAAGATTTGCAACAATTTGAAAAATCTCACAGATGAAATGCATAGTCTAAAAAATATCAAAAAAATTAGGTATGTCAATGAATGCATAAAATATATGTAGATACTAGTCTATTTTATCATTTGCTATCATAACAAATACACAAATCTATTATAAAAAGTTCAAATTTATCAAAACTTATGCACACACTTATAGACCATACATGGTACCATTTGCAGTTGAGAGAAATGTAAAGCAAAGGTAAAAATGAAATATTAAATAATAAATAGATAAAATTAACTGTAGTACGTACTGTACTACTGTAATAATTTTGTAGCTACCTTCTGTTGCTATTGCAGCAAACTCAAGTGTTGCAAGTATCCCCTTAACATGCATGTGTTGCTGAGCATCTTTGCAAAAATAATTCATCTCTCCAATACATTGCATATCACAGTAAAAAGCAATCTCTTGGTCACTTTTTCATCATGTTTAGTGCAATACTGTCAATCTTGAGTAACACCAGGGAACCCATACAAAGTGCCACTGGTTATGCTGGAAGTGCTCCCAAGAAGCAGAGAAAAGTCACGATATTTTAAGAAAAAATGGAATTGCTTGGTATGTACCATAGATTGAAGTCTGTAGCCTCCATTGTCTGTTACCCACTATTTCAAGATAAATGAATCCAGTGTAAGAACCATTATTAAAAGGAAAGGAAAATTCATGAAGAACCATTATTAAAAGGAAAGGAAAATTCATGAACCATTATTAAGAGAAAAGGAAATTCATGAAGCCACTGCTGCATCTATGCTAGCAGGTGCAAAAATCCTGCACTTTTTGTGAAATACCTTTTTATCTTGTATTGAAAATGCAGCTTTTCTATGGGTGCAAGATTGCTACAAGAAAGGCAGATGTGGAGGCTGTAATATGATTTGAGAGAAAGCAAAATCATTATATAATAATTTAAAGCAAAAGAGAAGTGAAGGATCTAAAGCTGGAGAATTTAATGCCAGCAAAGGATGGTTTGATAATTTTAGAAAAAGGTTTGGCTTTTTTAAAAAATGTCAAGACAACAAGAGAAGCAGTTTCTGCTGACCAAGAGGTAGCCACCAAGTTCCCAGACACCACTAAGAAAATCAATGAGGAGAAAGGATATCTGCCTGAACAGGGATTTAATGCAGACAAAGGGGCCCTATTCTGGAAATAAATGCTACAAAGGACATTTATTAGTAAGGAAGAGAAGTGAGCACCAGGATTTAAGACAGGAAGGGTTAGGCTAACTCTACTGTTTTGTGCAAATGCAGTTGAGTTTATGATTAGGACTTCCCTTATCTATAAAGCTGCTAACCCCTGACCCTTGAAGGAAAAAGGTAAACACCAGCTGCCAGTCTTCTGATTGTACAGTAAGAAGGCCTGGACAATGAGAACACTTTTTCTGGATTGGTTCCATAGATGATTTGTCTCTGAAGTCAGAAGGAACTTTGCCAGTAAGAGACTGCCTTGTAAAGTTCTTTTGATATTGAACAATCCTCCATGCCACCCAGAACTTCATGAGTTCAACACAAAAGGCGTCGAAAGGTCTACTTGTGCCCAAACACAACTTGATTCAGCCTCTAGGTCAGGGGGTCATATGGACCTTGAAGGCTCATTACACATGATACTTGATAGAAAGGATTGTCAATGCAGTGGACAAGAACTCTAATAGACAGAACATCATGAAAGTCTTGGAAGGATTACACCATTGAAGTTGCCATGATTGTTATAAAAAAGCCACAAAAGTCATCAAGCCCAAAATAGCAAATTCCTGCTGGAGAAAACTGTGTCCAGATGTGGTGCATGTCTTCATACGATTTATGACTGAGCCAATCAAGGAAATCGTGAAAGAGATTATGGATATGGCAGAAACAGTGAGGGATGAAGGGTTTCAAGAAATAGATAAAGGAGAAATTTAAGAGCTAAGACACACCACACCAGAGGAATTAAAAGAAGATGATTTAGTGGAGATGGGTGCTTCCAAATCAGTGCCAGACAACGAGGAAGAAGATGTAGGAAAAAAAAAAAACAGTGCCAGAAAACAAATTGACACTAGGGAATCTGGCAGAAGAGTTCTGATTATTCAAGACTGCTTTGACTTCTTTTAATGATATGAACCCATCTATGATACAAGCACTGAAACTAAAGCAAAGTGTGGAAACAGGATTGGTACTGTATAGAAACATTTTTGACGAAATGAAAAAACAGAATATTCAGAAAGAGATTACCACGTATCTCCATAAAGTTACACCAAGTGTGTCTGACTCTCCTGCCTCCCCTTCCACCCCCTGTGCCCCTTCTGCTTCTGCCACCCCTGAGACAGCAAGACCAACCCCTCCTCTTCCTCCTCTTCCTCCTCAGCCTGCTCAATGTGAAGACAACGGGGATGAGATCTTTATGATGATCCACTTTCACTTCACAAACAGTAAATATATTTTCTCTTCCTTATGATTTTCTTAATAGTATTTTTTCTCTAGCTTATTGTATTGTAAGAATATATTATATAATACATATGACATACAAAATACGTGTCAATCAACTGTTTATGCTATTTGTAAGGTTTCTGGTCAATAGTAGGCTATTAGCAGTTAAGTTTTGGGAGAATCTAAAGTTATAAAGTGGATTTTCGACAGCATGGGGGGTCAGTGCCCTATCCCCCATGTTATTCGAAGGCCAACTATATATCCAGAGTATATTAAATTTTATTTATCTCTTGGATTATGGAGATATCCTTTCTTCTACTTTGATCCTTAATATAGGTAAACGCAGCTGCGGCTGGGGACCTTCTGCATATTAATCAGAAATTTTAAAATATTTGAAAACAGCAATATACTTATGCTCGCTACATAATTGGTTATTTTTTTACTTCACTTGATTTTTTGAGAAATTCAGGTACACTTGGATTATTTTAAAATATTTTTGTAAGATCTATTTGTCATCCAATCGCTTCAGAGGTATTCCCTTTCTCTCTTCAAGGTCATTATGAAAGCACACACACAAAAGAAACTATTGTTTGCCAGGATAAACAAGCTTAGACACCGAATGTCTCAGGTACACTTGGAAACCCTACACTGAAAGTAGAGTAAAATGTCATCCTCGATTCATGTTCAAGGTGGATCTACACACTCCTGCCCGATCCCTCCAGTGGCTTCTGTGGCACCATTGCTGGTTTTTCATCATGGACCTCGTCGGCGGCCAAGACTCCCCACAGCAGGCACCAGCTGGGCTCTGTAGGTTGCCACCCTCTTCCTCCACAGAAACAGCAGCCCTGCCGCCCATCACGGCGGGGGAACAGGAGCTGCACCCACAGGTGGGCTCTGCCAGTGAGGAGACGCCAGCTGATAACAGACGGCACTCCCCGCTCTGTGCACCTTCTCTCCTTGTTCTTATTTGTCACAAATTCTGTTCACATTTCCCTCCCTCCCTTCCTTCTCTCCTACTTCCTCATTTCTTCTTACCTTTTCTCATTTTCTTTTTAACATGCTGCCCTTCCTATGCCTTAGGTCTTAGGAGAACTGCTCAGCACGCTGGGAGCCTGTCATTCTCCTTGCTCTTCACAAATGGCCCCAGAGCCACAAAACAGCTCAGGTATGAAGGGAAGTTTCACAAAACTGATTGAAGAAGAGTGTCCCCTCAGCTCCCAGTGGCAAGACAAAGCACTGAGGCCTCTAGGTTTAGCCCCAAAGACACGTCAATGGGTGTCCTCGTCCCTCCCGAAGAAGAACCTGCTCCAACAGTATTCTTTTCAAAAGGCACTCCACCCATTTCTACAAACAAATGCAGCCCAAATTTTGTCTTCAATTTCTCTGCCTGGGGTTGACTAGGAAGCCTTTGAAAACTTTACACGCAGCGTATCCCAAACCTCAGTTCGAACTAGCGTTTACATTGAGCTGGACAGTCCCAGCAGCCTCTGCGCCGCCAGCCCACAGCCGCCTCGTACTCCTGCCCTTCCGCTTTCTTTCCAGACAGCATTGGGAGCATGCTTTTGAGGACGCGAGTTTGATCATGCTGCTCACTTCCCAAGTAAAACTTACCAAGGCCTTTGAAAAGTTCTCAGAATCACAGTTCAGCCCCCTGGTGCGTCGGTCGTGCTCCCCTTATTCTGAGCTGCCCTTCTTGCCATTCCTCAACCCTCCAGTTCCCCCCTTCCTGCCACAGGGCCTGTGCACCTGTGCCCCCTCTGTGTAACTCACCTCCCCATCTCCCGCCCTCACTGCCTGTCCCGGCCCTCCTCGCTTTCAGAGTTAACCCTCACTCACCCTTCAGCTCTCAACTCAAGCACTGTTTCCTAAGAGGAATGTTAATATTTCTGTTAAATAATCTTATTGTACAATGTCCCATTATTTCAGAGTTCTTACCTCAGCATTAGTTATGCATTCTTGTGGTTTAAGTCATCATGGCACCACAGGCCTAACACAGAGGACTCACTCAACACTTACTTGCTGAATGTGAATAAATGAATTCATAGGTGACCATTTATTACAACACACCCTTCAGTATCTGACTTTGCCATCTGCTGTTATTATCTGTTATTATCTGTATACTGAACTAGATATGGGGATATCACCTTGCTTATGGAATTGTTAAAATGGTGTCCAGCAACAAGTGAAACTGCGGAAATTTGAATAAGATTGGTGGATTGCCTCAATGTCAATATTCTGCTAGTGATATTATGCTACAGTTTTACAAAATGTCACCGTCGAGGGGACTGGGCAAAGGGTACGTGGGATCTCTCTATATTATTTCTTACAACTGCATGCGAATCTACATTTATCTCAATGAAACTTTTAACTTAAAATGATATCAGAGATTTGTATCATTTTACTCTTTTCACCAACAGATGAGCAACTCTGCATGTCACACTGGTGAGCACTAGAGATCCAGTGACTCCAAGGCGGACACATCTCTAGCTGCCGTGGATGGGGTGTATATTCCCTGTGCACAGAGCCCGGAATGTATTAGGCACTCGAATGTTTGTTGAATAAAGAAATAGAAAGAAGGAAGGACGAGTTTGGATCACTAGCATAAATATACAAAATCTCTGGGAGAGAATTTTATTTTTGGTGTTCCTAGGAATAGGAATCAATGAGACCCACCCTTAGCTAGTTTAAAGGAAAGACCAGTCAGTGCCTGAATAAAATACCTTGCAGACACTGTAATTTAATATTCTATCAGTTGAAAGTCACAGTAATTTAGTGCAATAAAAAATAGTAATAATGTCCATCCGCCAAAGGACATTATCTGAAGTATACACTGCTAATAATATATTTAAAACATGTTTATACATGTTTTCATTGACATGATTGCCACAATATTCCGCATTGTGATCCCGATGGCGGGCCAAGTCTATTACTCTGGTTGGTTTGTCATCAAAATATGGCTAGGGTAATTTCACATTGTGTCCAATTAAAAATAGGCACTTATACCGAGGAGAAATCAGCCTTTTGAATCCCAGCTCAGGCCTGGAATCAGACTGGCGTGGCCTTATTTTCCTCCCCTGGCACACTTGCTCTCGAATATGTGTAAATCTCTTAACCAGATGGAATCTCAGTGTCATCATCTATAAATGGGGATAATACCTCCTACTTAGCTGCATTCTTATGAAGATTAATAATACAACAAGTTTAAAGAAGTAATGCAAGTCTATAGCTAATGCTTTGCATTCATTAACGGAAAGAATGTAAGGAGGGGCAGAAAGATAAAAGGAAGATGAGAAAAAGGAGGGAATGTGTCTTCCTCACCCCAGGAACCAACAGAGGCCCAGAGAGGAGGCTCCACTGGTAGAAGCATGAGCCAGGCTGAGCAGGCGCTAGATAGGGGCTCTCATCAGCAAGGATGGAGAGAAACAGACACTGATGCTTTCAGAAGCTGGTTCCATGCCTGGTGGTTCGGACTCGAGAGCAGGCAGGACCACCGCTGCCCCAGTACTCTCTGTAGCAGGGTGTATAGCCTTGTGACTTCAAATATAGGGAAAAGTCATTCTAGGGGTTATGGTAGGGAAAGGCAGGACTTCTGGTGTCAAAGGAAATAGTAGCTGGAAGAATAAACCAAGCAGAGATGAGAATACTGAGGATGGGCTGTTTCTCCATGGACCTGTGTAGAAGAGGAAATGGAAGGGGAAGCAGGTGGGAAAGTTGGTCATTTATGTAATATAAGACTTGATGGTGGGGGTGGATGTAAATTTCACCTACCTATAGCTCCATAAAATCTCATCTGCTGCAGATGTGTGTGTGTAAATTTATAATTTACATAATAGTAATTTGTATCTGTTTGGGCTTTGCTAACTGTCTTAACATTTTTATAAAGCAGTTGCAGCTGTTGACATTACAGTTCAGATTTTCTTCCCCTCAATTAAAAGCAGGATGGTGGGATTTAATTATACTACAAGGAGTTTTAAGAAGGCATTACCAAAATTATCATGAAATTGCATTAGGTTTACCGCAAAACTTAAATATATATGATAGGAACTCTCAAGGGCTCGGTTCTAGAATAATGCTCAAGGAAATTTGAGATTTTACCAGATTGTAAATCAGCAGTGAAATCGCCTCACTTAACGACTGGAAAATGATTGATATTTTCTTTTCAGGTATAGTTGCATGAAATGAAACTTGATGGTGTGTTCTTCAGAGAAGTAAAAAATAATCCATGCTGCAGAAAAGCTGACAGCAAGACTGAGACCGTCCAAAATGATGCAGAGAAAACATGCTAATTAGCAACTCACTAATGATATCTTACTGAACTGCCGTCTGAAAGCTGCACCTTTATTTTCACAGAGCATCTGAAGCCCCATGGGTACAGACTGTCAAAATGAGGTTAAGGAAGTTGGCAATGGGCACAAGATGATTATGATGTCACATTCATAAATATTAAATAATAATAAAACACTAAAGCAGTAGGGTGATATCCACAGAGCCAGGACAGGATTTGATTTCTCAAGAGCCAAATAAGAGCCAGCTGGGAAAAATGCCCAGCCCTAGAGAAAAAGACAATAATGAAAAGGGTGTACTGTTATTACACTGAGAGAGGCTTTGCGAGTCACACCATACATTCGCAGCAGGAGAATCAGGTCACTTCAGGAAGGAGACCTGTGATGAACCTTGGAGAACTTAAGTAGGAAATGGATTTAATAACTGTTGACTGTAACCCTGGTGGATGCTTCAAGCTCTCCCTGTAATGAACCTAGCACATATCGGTTAGTACATCCTGTCCCCAGAAGCCAACAATCCATTACTTTACCTACAGCACATGTTGCATGAAAACCTGCTTTTGTTTCCACGATGGAACCCCTACGCCAATTTCCTCGCATTGACCTGGATTATAGTGCTGATCCTAGAAGAAGAATCTAAGCAGTCAGAAGGCCCACATTTCTCTTCAAAGATTATCCTCAATTCACAGGCAGAAACAGGGTCCAAACCAGGCCATGTAGCAAGATTTATAGAATGTCCTGTTATCCATTAGTAGACTCGTGGCTGTCACACCTTGGACATTTTATCACATTTCCCTGACTTGAAACTGACAATGTTAGGACGATTTTTTTTCTACTTTTTTCCTTCCCTATCTTTTATATCCATAACTTCCTTTGAACATTTGTTTCCTTTTTCTTGTATGAATCTAAACTGATGTAGCAGGACCATAGCTTTAAAAAATTCTGATTCTGTTTTGTGAAGGTATTATCACTCGGTGACAACTATCATGGTATTCTGCATCTTCTATGCTTTTTCTTTCTAGCAAATCATGCACATAGCACAGATGCACAGACACAGGCCTGCAGACATGGGCACACAGACATGGGCACACATGCACACACACACATACACACAGGAACACACATATATAGGGCTCCACAAAGTCTAGGGGAGTAGAAAGAATACAGACTGTGCTTTGCTCTTCGATTTGCCACTAATTTAGACATTTGCTTTTATACTTCTGGTCCTATGGCTTGTAACAATAATAAAATACTTCTCTAGAATATTTCTAGAATTATGATTCTATAATTTTCCCCATAGCTGAGGAAATTGTGTTTTCTTTCCCCAGGTCCAGCAGTGACCTTAAGATTTTTCAAGCACCTGTGATTATTCTCAGTCTCAGTATCCTGAAGAGTTCTAGATTCTTGTGCATTAGCAAGCACCCAGGACTTTATCCTAATATAAGCTTTTGCTCTTATTTATATATTCGCATTAGAATTTCTTGGATTTTTGTCTTCAATATGGCTTAAATATTCATAAGATGCAAATGGCCAACATCGTGTACTTTCTTTAGAGCAGGTATTCATGGGGCAGCGATTTAGGGAAGGAAACAGAAAAAGGGAAGCTGGAAAGACCAAAGAAAAACAGCTACAATTTTGCCAAGAACCAGCCCTGTGCTTCATGAGAATTGAAATACATTTACATTTGGCTTTTAATTTCTCCATCAATTTGGACTGTGTTTTTGTGAAAATGAGAATATATGTGAAAAGTGCCTCACTGAATTCTTGGGACATGGCAGACACCCAATAAATACAAGTTTTTACTACTAGATTAAGCATCTTCTTGTCATAAGCACAATTTACCCATGCCTGGTTGATAAAGAAAAGTTAAAACTTAGTTGAGCCAATTAGAATAAAACATTTCAAGCTAAGAACACACATTTAATGTTACCATAAAAATTCTAGACTTTACCATCATCCAAGAATATCATAGTCATTGAATTCAACTCTGAAAAACCTAAGAATTTCCCTTTTCCCATCTCTAACTTTCCCTAAGCTATCATTACAAAAGAAGCCAGGCAAATTTTTAAGTACTTCCATTTTTATTTTTCCCAGATTATCTTCTGCTTGAGACCAACAATTGTTAAACAAATGACATATATGATCTCTTAATAATGTATGCACATTTATAAAGCAATTTTAATAAAGTAAAGTAGCAATTATGCTTGTCTAAAAGTAAAATTCCATTTTAGAAAATATGTGTGTGATGTTTGGTGTTTATATATACTTCAGTGGCTACTGACAGGGATGTTGACAATCATGTATCTCCAGTTCCACCATTGGTAGAGCAGGAATAATCAGCCATCTTTGAGGGTTCAGTGTGAGCAACTCTTTCGAATGCTATTGCTGTTATGCAACAGGTGAGTGAGAAATTGTTAAAAATGGAACCCAGGACTCTGACTCTCAGCCTATGACAGAGAACCTTGAACACATGTTAATTTAAACGCTTTATCAGTTAAAGCATCCATTGTAGTAAAGCTGTAATAAGGTTATTTAGCAATGCCACTGGGAAATCTCTAATATTTTATTTATTATATTTCTTATATTCTTATTTCTATAATCCTTATGCTACATTAAAAACTTTCAACTTGTTAAATCAAATATACATTCTGTTTAATTCTATGTTTTAAGGTCATTCTTTATAGGTCTGTTTCTAGATATAATTACATGTGGAAATTCAGTAACTGTTATACAAAATATTAAGTACATCTAAAACATAAAAAGAACTGTATACAAACTTGCCATTTTTTAATCTTCCAAATGTTTTGAGGGTGTCATTTTTTATTTTCCATTCATTCTACTTTAATCCAAGTCAGTCTTATGTGACCCATTATCTTGAGATTATAGGAAAGAACTAACCATCCTAATTACTATGGAAAGAAAAAATAAAAGTGACATTTCCTAAATCTTACAAAGATGCAAACAAAATCTGTAGGAAGTACTTCATGCATTTCCTATATGTCTTTTTTGCATGATACAAATTTTATAAACCCACTATACTATGTCAGGTAAAATATTCATTATTTAAATCAAGTAAATTGAGACCTCAATATCATATATTATTTGTTCCAAGAAATTATTTCTGTGACTAAGAAAATAATTCCCAGCTCTCAAGCCAGACACCCAGCTTCATCCATTACAAGAGACCTCATAGCTTCTAAGCATCCCCTGGAACATTTAGGTCATGGGGTCAATCTCTGTCTTGTTCACAGTGATTTAAGGTTATTAGCAACTAATGATTATTTGTATTGAACAAGAGTCCAATCATGCCACAAGCTGTCATAGTTGGTACTAATTAACAGCCTTGGTAGCAGCAGCAAGTTCAGAAATTGAATAACCCTACCAAGTACTGTCTCAGTAGGAAGTTGCCTTTCCCAGTCTATCTGTTCTGGGAAGGGAGCTCTATGTCCCAGAAGACGGGCCACCATGAAACTGCATACAGTACACCTCCAGTCATTTCTCCAAGATGAAGACAAATGTAAAAGTACATAAGAGAAAGAAGAGAAAGGTTGTTGCTCCTAATATTCAAAAGTATGATTCAAGGAAGTATTATCCAAGAATAATTGAAGGCTTGGTTTAATCAAAAGCAGATTAAATATGTCACTGGAAGCCCAGCTCCAATATCCAGTTATTAATAGGCAGTGCCAGCAATAATAATAATGTACCTTGATGTTTACAGTAGGGGCATGCCCTTAGGTGAATCAATGAGTAAAGATGAAAGTCCCTGTATAAATTAGAAGTGCTAACATTTTCATGAATAATAAATAATTGATTCCTATGACTCTATAGAAAAAACAATTTACCTGAAGAATTTTATCTCTTATTCCAATATATAACTCTTCTTGACATTTTGTTCTGATATTCAAAATCATGTCAGAGCAAATGAACTATTATAGGGGAAGTTGTATTACTTTTTACCCGTTGATATAAGCAAAACATATTGCTTTTGATTTTTATGAATAGGTAATTTTGTTTTTCATAAATACATAATGAACTCGGGGTTTGTTTTTTCCATGAATGGAAAGGGGCTTTTGAATACATAAGATATAGCTACAAGGATGCCAATCTCTTTTTGTTTATATCTGTTCAGCCAACACATTTGAAATGTTCTGAGACTGTTTTTTTCTTTTTACATGTAACAAAGTCTGTCACCAGCACAATGTTGGCAAGATTTAAAACTGACCCACCCTTTCTATTATAAGTCTTCAACCTCAACCCAAACATCAATAAAAAGTTTGTGGTTAATATCAGATTTGAGGCACTTTTGTAGACACCTATTGCGTTTAATAGCAGTATCCTTTCTTGCCCCTGCAATTACACTGGTTTAATTAAATAGGAAAAAGGGAGAATATAAACAGCTACATCATTTTAGACCTTTTCTTCGCTCACTGATATGAAAGTGGAAATGGCATTTCAGCTGCATCCTCTCAAGTGGAGAAGTGCTTATGAATCTATGACGTTGAAGGTGTTTTGGGGTGTGGGCGGGGGGAGGATGGTTTTTCAAGAAGTTTCTCTATCTGGCCATTTGGCTCTTACTCCACCCCATCAAACTAAGAAAAGTTCATTCAGGTAGTAAAATATTTCAGGATGGAATGTAACAGACTACACAGATTTGGTCATTTAGAAGATCAAAAAGTAAAATAAGCAAGGAGGTGGTGAGCACCAACTTGTTGGTCAAATGATTCACTTATAACCTTATTTTGTTTTAATCGAATATTCTTTATTGAGAGTTTGCAATAAGTAACTTGTTAGTCAAAGTGGGATTTTGCTGAATTCAATACAATATTAAGAATGAAAGCAGCCAACCCATTTTCTCCACTGAAGTTCAGTTAGGTAAATCGAGTTTGACTTTTTTAGTATGTTTGTAGAAACAGTAGGCTTTTAGATAAAGACTTCTGAATTAGCACTGTCCATAGGCAGAAAAATAATCTTTGGAAATCTTTGATGGATCTATGGTTTAGCCATTCATCAATTAAAAAGCTTATATTGAATATTTAGTAGGTTCCAAGTAGTGTGCTTAACGCTGGGAAGACTCAAATGGAAAGACCTTAGTGTTTTTTAGAGGAAGAGATGGTCAACTAGACAAACAATTACCAGTCAGTAGGATTCTTGCTATGACAGAAACCCTAAGTAATTAATCAACTGGTATTTGCTACAACTGGAATTTATATTAAAATGCCTAGCATAGTGCCCACAGAAGATGTTTAATAAGCTTACTAGTCCTTAAATATTTTAAAGAGCTCTCTTCTAGTTACCACTTTTTTTTTCTCATGTAACTACTAGCATACATGGCATTCAGAGTTATCTGTTGCACAAACTGTTATTTGGTCAACCTTCATGTCTGCTAAATCCAATGCAACATCTATTGCCTTGTACATACTGGGCATTTGGAGAATGCATAGCTGTCCACGCAAGGCACAGTGTCTGAAGTGTGGATAGCACCCAATTTACAGATTGTTTGGAGGATTAAAAGGCAATCCAGTGTTGTCTAAATCATGAGTGCTCTATAAGTATTAAATAAATGAGTGGATCATTGACATTCTATACAAAATAGAGTGGTACTACCAAAGGCACCAGGTTTAGGAAGAAAAATGAACAAGTTCTTTAGGCTTTAAATTCCAGGTCATATGTTATGGAAGATTAAGTTCAAAGTGTGGCAAGAAAATTGACTCTACGTCATTCCTTGTATATAAGTCGGGGTTTAACAGGTATATGCTTTGAGTTACAGATAACTGACTATTCAACTCCTGAACAAATTTGTCATTTGATTTTTCTCTAACAGTCATGGATACAAGCATGAAGCCAAATGAAGACAATATTCGTAACTACTCTCTAGAAGTGCTGAACTCAGACTAGAATCGACCCAGAAGACAACCAGGTCAGAATTTGTAAAAATTAAAGAGTCTTCTTTTGGGGAAGAACATGCTATTTTGTAGCCAGAACCAGTCAGCTAACAAGGCCAGTTATCACTAGAGCTTGTTTTATCATCTCTAGCTACTTTTGAATATTCAGTTACAACTGGTCCTATTCTTGTTCTAATTTGGTAGTTAGCTTTATAAATGTGCCAGAGGTTTATTTGACTGGGCATATCATTTAAATGCAAAATAATGGTGCCATCCTGGCAAACACCTTATTAAAAGAAAGATAGGTATTATCACATGCTTTTGAAGAGAATAAAGACTTTTTTCCTCCCCTAGGAATGCTTTCTGTGGGTTCCAATTATGTTGAGAAGTTGTTTACAATTCAGTCTTTTTCAGAAATATTACTATTTCACTCTGGTATAAGATATGCCCTTCAGATATTTGGAGTCAAAAAATAATAAGTACTCACTTAGAAAATTATAAATTCTGCCACCTCCACAGAGACTGAATCCCTTAGTAGTTAATCCAACTTACTAATTATAGCAGAAAGTCACTCAGAACTTTTTTTTTTTTTTTTTTTTTTT
>VBSM01000483.1:8245518-8274515 GCA_008086735.1 Cheirogaleus medius
AAAAAAAAAAAAAAGAAAGAAAGAATTCAAATTGCTCATGGAAATAAAAAATTCATATATTTTATCTAGGCTTTCTGAATTAAGGTCATGTAATAGTTCTGAACACTGTTTCCCAAATGTTATGTATGTTTCTATTGCTTATTTTCCACTTTTTAAATTTGTATCTTATCTCCACATTCTCTTGATTTTCATAATATATTTTATCAGCCTCTTTAAAGAATCAATTCTCATTTTTTAAATTATACCTTTTTTGTTGTTACTGTTTTGCTGTTTTTCATTTTACTTATTTCTTCCCTTATCTTTATTGCTTCGTTTTTTTGTTGTTTTTTAGGGGGGGTTATGTTGACATTGATTTTCAAGCTGCTTGAGTTGAATATTTAGTCTGTTGGCTTTCATTTTTTTGTTTGCTTTTTGATAAATATATCTAACATCAGGAATGTTACTTTTGGTAACGATTTAGTTACATCCCACAAATCTTGATATGTGCTGTTTTCATATCTACATACTTCATAATTTTTCATATGATTTCTCCTTGAATCAAGAGTTATATAATGACACGTTTATGGTCTCAGATATATAAAACTTTTAGCTATCTTTTTGTTATCAATTTCAAAATTTAATTTTCTCAAAGTACGTAGTATATATGGTATTAATTCTCTGGAATACATTGAGCTTAGCTTTTGGATTGGTGCCTGGTCATTTTTTGTGAATCTGTCACATGGCCTCAAAAACAATGTATTCAGTGTTTGTTGGTGAAAAATTATATGTGCAAATAGAAATTCACATATTTTATGATTCTATTATTCCAATTTTCCATTCATTTTTTTTCTTTCTGGGTATATCAGCTGAAATCTCCAAATATAATTATTGATGTAACCATTTCTTTATCTGTCATTTTGCTGATTTATATATTTTGAGGATATATTAATAGGTAGATATATCCTCATTATCATTTTATCTTTTACTTGTATATAAGACCTCTCTTGCTTCCTTTTACATGTTAATCCTTAAATTGTATCTGTCATTTCCAAAATTGCTATCCAACTTTCTTTTTATTCCTGTTTGCCTTTATATTTCTTCAAATTCAAACTTTTGTATACTATTGTTTTAAATTTTTCTTTTTTTATTCTTATTTTTGGGCAATGTGATGCTAGATCTTGGTTTGTTTTTACAAATCAATCTGAATCATTGTTTTTGAATGGTCAGTTTAACTTATGTACACTTATTGTAATTACTGTTACATTAGGCCTTATTTGTGCCATCTTATTTTATATTTTATTTTACAATAATTTTATTTCTTTTTCTTTTCTATGTTATTATTTTCCATTGGCTAAATCAAATTTTCTTAAGCTACTTTAATACTTATACATCCTATTTTTATTCTTCTGATGAGCATCCATTACATAAAACTCATGAAGTCCCCCCTCCAACAGCTCTGCTAAGGTTTATAAATAAATGCCTATATCTTAGCCATGAAAAAGATAAAATAAGCTACAATCTCATAACTCCCTCTGATTTATCTCTCATAACATACTCACATCTTTGTTGCCATATCTAGAATTTTATTTTCAGATTGTTATAGCTATATTTTTTTGTATTGTTTATTTTTATAACAATGAACTTATCCTTATTTTCAATAGCTCATAACTTCCAGATTCACTTCCCTTGTTAGAGTATACTGAGTTCTTTTCAAAATTGTCCCTATAAAGTGAACGACCTAAAACCTTAAATGTCTAATGATATGTTTATTCTATCTTAATATTTATGTAATGGTTTATTTGGCTGTAGAAGTGTGATATTCAAAATTCTTTTCCTTCAAGGTATTGCTCAATTGTCTTCCTGTTTCTAATATTCCTATTAAGAAGTCTAATGTCAATATGATTCGTATTACTTTGTAAGTGATCTGCTGTGTTTACCTGGAAAATTTTAGAATTTTTGTGTGTGCGTTTTATGGCATAAAAGTTTACTGTAATGTGTGTGTGTTAGAGCAGGGTCTATCATCTATTTTGCTTAGTACTCTCCATACTCTTTTTGTCTGAAGTTTTACAACTTGTTTTATTTCTAGGAAAATGATGGTCATTATTTTTCAAATATTTTCTTTATTCTTTTTTCCTTCTGATAAATGTTAACATTTTATCTCCCATATCTGTTAACTTTTCTCTCATTCAACTATCTCTGTATTCTTTATTGACGCTTTAAATTTCTACCCAGAATTAGTTATTTGTTTACATCCATTCTGTTATTCAAACCATTTTTGGTGCTACATTGACAATTAAATATTTCATACCAAATATCCCTACTTGTTTCTTTCATATAACTCTTATTTCTGCATCTAGTATTCTTCCTTATCCCTCTCAGGATGTTTCTTATGTTCATTTTTTATATTCTGTTATTTTTATTTCCTCTGTTATAGGTGGTTCTGTGCATTGCCTTTTTTAAAAAGTAATGCTTGCTCTCCACAGAAGCCTCATTATTTTTTTCCTACTCACTTATCTCTTGCTCCATTAGGAAAACCAGATACCCTGGCTAATATAATAGGCAACAACTATTTAAACAAAATCACCAGAAAAAAATTGACTCTCTCCATTTCCCTTGAAAATTTAACAGGTGCTCACAGCATGATGAACATTTGAAACAAGTAAGCTATTCTCATGCCCATGAACTTCTGCTCCCACCAACGAAGTACAACTAACAAAATTAGTTTGCTTTGCACCCAAACCTATTTATGTCCATTAGTATTGTTATTGGATATAATTGCATTCAATATTTTGTAAATTGGTGAAACACAAATGAGATAAGGAAAAAGCTTATTCCTATGAAAAGAAGTTTTAGGGGAAAAAAAATAATGAGTTTTTGAAAAACAATTCAGCCAAAGTAAATATAGGCCATCTAATTATTTTTAATAACAAGAAAATATGACAAAAATCTACAAGGGGTCTCTTTCAGATTGATTCTCAAATGTTTTACAATTTTAACTTCAATTTAAATAGTCAAAAAAAGAACATGACAGATACGTATAGGAGTGTGATTTATGCAAGAAAGATAGTATAACTCTAATCTGGACACCCATAGTCAAAGGAAAGGCCTTGGTCTTATCAGTAGATTGATACATATTTAATTAATAGTATATTTGAAGTACACAAGTAAATTTTATGATTCCTTTCTTTAAGCAACTTTTTAAAATTAACTGAGTAAGTGTTGTAGCATTTCTTGCAGTTGCCACACTGTTGGGGCTGGCGGGGGGCATGGAGAGGACGCTCAGTAGACCCCACCCAGTGCAGCCTCCACTGCCACTCCTCACCTGTCCAGGGCCCAGCCTTGTCATGACCACGATGCTGCCCTAGGCCCGGCTGACACAGCAACCCTCTGTCCCGCACTTGGAACAAGGCAGGAAAAGACTTGTTTGGGGAACAGGAAAGGGCACAAACTGAGAGTTTTTTCACAGCCACTAGACTTCTAGGGCCCTGGTACCTCTCCCACCGGGCCCACATTTGCCACCTCTATAGCAGAACCCAACCATCTTCCGCCTCCTCACACAGTTCTTGAGGTTTTTGTTTTCGTGTCTGAGGATAGCTCTAAGATCCAGAAATCTCCCTATATCTTCTCTAGCATTTTGGGGTTCATCTGGGAGAAGGATCCAAGAGCCTGCACTGGTTTACCTTTTTGCCTAATCATGTAGTACTTATTTAGTTAAAACAAAAAAAAAAATCTAGTTAATTAAAAAAAAAAAAGACATTTTCCACCTACCGGTTTTGAGACATCCATAGATATTTTAGAAGTTTTCTGAGGGTTGAAAAAGCTCAACATCACATTTGTTGAGCCCCGGTAATACATAAATCATTCAATTTACTAGGAAGAATATTTTTCACGTTTTGAAACAGACCTTTTTTATTCCTGGTGACCACTCCCATCTCACCTGCCTCCTTACCAAGCCCAGGGGACTTTGCTCACTCTATCCCATCAGTCTGCACTTCTTTATAGCCAGCCTGTTGTACCACATAGAATTGGCAACGTTTCCATGTAACTTGCCACCAGTTTTGAACTTTTAGAGTGACTCTGATGACAAGAAGGTCAAAGACTGCCCAGAAAAAGATATTTTTACAGAGAACTTTAGTGTAGATTAGAGTTTTTGCTTTGCTGAACTACTATAACAAATGTTGCAAGATGGAGAGATATCAGTAACTTCTGTGCAGACAAAGCACTTGCACCTAATGAGGTGTTACTGAGCTTGATATCTTTCTGCTTTGAAAATCCTCTACCTTTATCAGCACTTCCTTCCAGTGAGATCAGATGTTCTAACAAATCAACTTTTAAATGCAGAATTCAGTTACATTATAAAATGTAAATAATAAGCATTGTCTTCTACATTTACATAGGATACTAAACCCTTCATAATCACCAATACTAACATACTGGATGCAGGGTATTTCCAAATAGTCATATCAGGATAATCAGTCAATTGGGAAGAACTGCTCAAAGTAATAAAAGAGGAATCAATTTATTATTTTATATACAGTTTGTGAAAGCACTAAGAAGTCAGATTCTCCTGTATCTTTTCAAATAAGTTTTCAGGTTAAAACAAAATTTTATAGAGATTCTAATTTGGACTTTCTCATATGGAACTTCTGGGGGCTTCCACGGAGTCTAGCCAAACATTTTACAAATAGCCAAATACCAATAAATGCTTGTTGAGAAAAGCTGAATGTATTGACCTAGCAGATGAATTACTAGATAGTGGAAATTTTGCCACCCTTCACAATTTCACTTTTTTTCATACTCCCTAGTATACATACATCAAAAATTAGCTTCAGACAACCAAAGAAGATTGTTGGTCATTATTTAGTAGTTTGATAGTTAATCTGTTCTCTTTTTTCCAGACTGAATGGTAGGAAATGTAGGAAGAAATAACACCTGTGAACTCTGGGTGCTATGATGTAGAGAGCTGTGGGGTAGTTATCCAGCCCCAAACATGCCCACACTCAACATTAAAATCTTGGATCCCTCTCCCCCTCTGAATTAAATCCAAATTCACAATCCTTTTCATTAATTTGAAAAACATTTCAGTCTCTACCATGTGTGAGGCACTCTGATTTCCTGATAATTAAGACATGAATATATTAATAACGCGATCCAACATGAATGTTCAGGATGAGGTAGGGGGAAAATTGCTTATCAGAGAGGAAACCTACAGTCCTAGTGCAGGGCCAGCCTCCCTGCCAACTACAGGGAAACTCAAATCCTAATACATTTCTAGGAGCCCCAAGAGAGAAGCTAGCTACAGCAGCACTTCTAGGGCCATCTATTTTCCACAGGGCCCATTTGGTAGATTGATTCTGCATCTATCAATGCTGAAGGAATAATACTACAAACATATTTTCCTCCCCACTTTGAATTAAGTGTGTCTACAAAACACCAGTGACTCAGCCACAAAGTGATAAATAGCTGAATTCCAAAAATTCATCTATATGGTCTTTCCAAAAGGACATCTATCTGATAGTGGTTTATATGATAGTTGTCTTATAACCCCAAAATAACTGAAAATCCATACTATGGTGGCACGCCCAGGACCTCTTGACAGTGACCCAACATGTTCAAACACGTTGGCCAAAAACAGCAACCCCAAACACCCTCGTATCTTCTGCTATCAGATGGACCCAGACAGGTTCTTATCTACTTATAAGTCTTTCCAGGGAGACTAATTTCATCACCCTCCTGTTTCACTCAGCCTACAATAATGACAACCCTAAGGACACTGAAGGTAAGTAATATTGTCTTAGGTGCCCCTCAACTTGCACGGTCGTCCCCTACCCCATGCCCACCCTGCCCTACCCCACTGGTGAAAAGAGAACTATCACAGAAGGAAAATAAACATCTAAGATCTTTAGTCTGCTTCCAATTTTGTTCCTTCACAGAAGCCAATTAGAGTGAGAAGAGGACCATGGGTCACGAAATAAGGCACTTGGCAGGAATTAGGTGACTGATGTTCTCTGTAAGCCAGATATGACCTTGAGCCAGGTATTTAACTCCTTTGGCCTCAGTTTTCTCATATGTAAAATTAAGGGTTAGAGTAAATGATCGCTGAGTTCCCTTCCAGCTCTAAAATTCTAAGGTTTTAAGTAAGACACTAGTTATCTCTCTTATGAGATTCCCTGGCTATTAACACACTCATTTACTAAATGACATTTTAATTTTGGCCCCAAGTGTTTGAGATTTTTAACATGTTCAACAAATGGTACAATTCACTAGCTAAATGCTTTAGGTTTGATCGTAAATTGCCAGAAGTCGGTTATAGCCCTGAGTCTGTGATGAGAAGACTGGGGATTTATAATTGAAACAGACAGCACGGCTTCTGGAGTGCCACAGGGGGAAAGGAATCTATTCCAAAATGAAACAGGCATTACTGGGTTTCTCAGAAAAATATCCCAAGTCACAGTGGCCAGCCTATTAGGAACTCTGCTCACTCTTGCCAATTTTTCTAGGGACTGCTTTGTGTTATCATGGTCTAAAAAATAGGGGTGTATTTTCTTTTTCTTTTTTTTTTTTTCAAACCCGGGGAAAACAAGATGCATTTGGTCATCAAAAGCAACCCTTTCAGAGAGAGCGATTCAGAGTGCGGTAGAAAGCAAACGCATGCCTGTTAAAGCCACAGTTATTCCCTCCCTTGCCAGTCTCTGTTATTCCAGAAACAGCTGCTCCGAAGGTTGGCTGAGGTCTTGTTTAGAGAATCAATCAGCCAAAGAAGTTTGGGCCAGTGAAGAATGTCACTCAAGTATAGAAAGATTTGGAGAATACTTCTATTTTTGTATTTCCTGCAAGAAAACACCCATATTCGGCACAACAGATACCCCGTATAACTTCACAAATAAATGAGTCAGTCTAAAATGGATTTCATGAGTGACTTTATCAGCAAAGAAGATGCTGACCAAACCCAAACCGGAGCCCTGGGATGAGCAAGAGTCCAAAGGGTGGTAGGAATGCATCATGGACCTCAGGATAGGCTTTCATTTTCTCTCTGCTTACTTGAAAAGAATGAAATGTTTAAGAAGAAGTTCTAATGGCAGGATAAGCCTTTTCCTCCAACTAAGAAGTCATTGTCAAGCAATCGCGATCTTGTCTACACATGATGCAAACATTCTTCCGAATGTCTCCTTGATATGGTTAAATCACAATGAAAAGGGAAAGAACAAGTATTGTTCCAGTGTTAAAATATTTAATTCTGTATCTTTATCTTCATCATCATTTTTATCATTCTCCTCCTTTATAGAAAACCAATGAAGTATATTTCAACGTGTATGACATGATTACGCTGGCAACTATGTGAAGAAAAGTTTGCAGATATTCACACATAATTTACGGATGACAACTAAGAGGCTATTCTGATAATTCAAGCAAGAAATGATGAGAGACTGAGTGAAGTTTTGGTAGTAGGAATAAGTCCCATATGGTAATTACCAATTATTTAAAACAACATTTGATTTCTATGTTGCCTAGCTTCTTTTCTCAATAGGAACAGATGGCTCTAAATATATTTCATTTTTCAAGAATTAAACAAGTTTGGGAATATACTTCTTGTGGTAGCTAAAGTCACGTAACTAGGGAGATCATCAAAGATTAAATCTAGATAGAGAAGAGAAGACAAGAGAAGGAAGGGGAACAGAAGAGAAGAGAGGAAAGGAGAAGAGAGAGGGGAGGGGAGGGGAGGGAAAAGGAGACACACAATCAAATAATTGAATACAGTACTTAAAATTGTAGGTGCTTGGAATCTCTCAAAGAACCAAAAAAAATAAAAATTCCTTGCCTTCTTGGAATTTTTATTCTTAGTTTTAAATAAGCAAAATACGTAGTATGTCAGGTGTTCATAAGTGCTCTGGAGAAAATCAAGGTAAGGAGTGTGGAGGTGATTGCAATTTCAGACATGACAGATACAGAAGTCTCTCTGAGCAGCTGGTTCGATGGAAGTGAGAGAGTGCTATCTGGGGCAAGGGGTTTCCAGGCAGAGAGCGCAGCAAGCGCAGAGACCCTGAGCATACAGCAAGCAAACCAACATGGCCAGCAGGAGAAGAAAGAGTAGTAAGAAATGAGGTTGCCAGATCACTTTGGCTCTCACGAGCCAACATAAGGAGTTTGGCTTTTGCTCTGTGTGTTGGGATGGCAATGGAAGATTTTTAGCCGAGCAGCAATATTATCTGCCTCACTTTTTAACACGGTCACTCTGACTGCTGCATTGAGAAAAGAACTACAGGAAGGCAGGAGTGAATCCGGGAGGCTATTGCTAAGAGATGACTGTCATAATCTGAGTGAGAGATCCAAGCAGCAGTGGAACTGGTGAGACATGGTTACATTCCAAAATTGTTTTTAAGGTAGAGCCACTAGGGTTTGCTGAGAGATTGGATGAAGGGTGTGAGAGAGAAGAGTTAAAGATGAGATTTTGGCCTAAGTCTGAGATAAGGAGGAGTGTGTGAGAAACGAGATTGGAGTGAAAGCTCAGGGGACGTTTAAGAGAGGACAGAGGTCATTATGGGCACATTTTTGATATGCCTGGTAGATATCCATTTAGAGGTGTTGAATGGGCAGCTGGAGCTGGAAGTCAGGGAAGAGGTGAGGCTAAGATGATAAATTTGAGCGTCATCAAGCTATCTAAGGTCATGAGACAAAGGAGATTGTCAAGAGTGTGAATGTAGACAGAAAAGAGAAGAGGCAAGGATTGAGCTCTGGGCACCCCGACATTGAGGTGTCTGAGGAATGGTGATGAGGAAGCAAAAACCCCAGAAAGGGCAGCCAAAGGAGCATGCTGAAGAGTGGGTCCTACAAGCTAATCCGAGAACCTCAAGAAAGAGGGAGTAATGGATTCTGACGAATGCTAAGTCAGGTCAGAAGAGACCTGAGATGTGTGATCCTTCCAGGTCAGTTTTGGTAGATCAGATTTGGTGTAGGCAAAAGACAGATTGGTGGTGGGGGGAGGGGTGTGCAGGGGGTGGGGGTTTCCAGAGAGAATAGAAAAGAGAAATTAGATCCAAGTAGAATGGAAAATCTTTTCAAGGAGTTTTGCTCTAAAGGTTGACAACTGAAGGAAGAAATGAGATGAAGAATTTTATAGAATTTGCTCACATCTTTGGCAGAGTTCTTTCATGATTTCCATGGTCTTTGTCTATAAGGAAACCGTTCAGTCAGTTCCTTTGAATATTTCTGTTGATTTTCTGTTTCTCAGTATGAAATAACCAGACTAGTACGCAGTACCCAGGCATGGACATACCAGAGCTTATTTTATTAATATATTTCTTCTATTTATTCTTCCTTTAAAAGATTAGGCAATGGTCGGGAACTCCAAATCTCATTTGGAGGATAAACAATGTCATAATTTTCTCTAATTTTAATGGGTCAATACTAAAAACTAAATGATGATTATTGTTTTTGATT
Source organism: Cheirogaleus medius (assembly GCA_008086735.1). Lineage (NCBI taxonomy): Eukaryota > Metazoa > Chordata > Mammalia > Primates > Cheirogaleidae > Cheirogaleus > Cheirogaleus medius. The sequence continues at coordinate 8,254,936 of VBSM01000483.1, forward strand.
CATGGAACAAATACCAATTGAGCACCTGATTGAGGCACTCTATAGGTGACACAAAGCTTTATTGGTCAAACATCTTTCCCCTAAGAAGTCTTTTCTTTATTAGTGAAGATAGGGCATGTGTCTGTATAACTAGCCTATTAGTACCTACATTTTATCAAGATGAAAATTCGCAACAGTCAGGTTAATCTGATTTTGTTCTCATCACCAAACTGAGACCAGGAATGGCCAAGGTGTTTAACAAAGGCTTTCCAATTCCCTGATCCTTTCTTCTTTTCTCATGTCAATATATCAAATGCCATAAAATGTTTTATAACATAAGGGGTTTGGGGAATAGTATGTATTTAGATGCCAGTAATGCCCTGCAAGGGAGGAATAGGATTGAGTGTTCATATTGACTAAGAGAGGGGATGCTACCACAGGTGCCTGGGAGATTTCTGGCCACAGAAGACAGTACTAATGAGAGTGTACACGGGAACTCTAGAGTCCTTCCCAGGCTTCGTTTCCTAAAGCTCTATCTGTCTGTAAACCTTTCTGGGTATGAGAGTCCTGCTTCCCATTACTGAGATAGAGTTCGTGTAATACAAGTTCTGAAGTGGTACCAGTCACATCAATAATCTGATATTCACTTAATTGCATAACATACATGAAGTTGGAAATTACTGTGAGCTAATTTTCCAGTGAGGAATTGTGGCTTGGTTGCATCTGCAATACTGGGAAACAGCTGCAGAAGCCTAGGGGAGTTTCACAAAGTCGATAAACTGCTCCCAACAATAGATCTTCCAAATGTCAACAATAGGGAAATTCTCTTATGGTGCATATCATAGAAAGTCCCTGTTCTGGGAAGAAACTGATCTATGTGTCTCTATGGAAAAGGTGGAATATTCAGTAAGGCCACTACAATACCAGTGGCATAAAGTTTGGAATGAAACATAAACTTGCATTTTAAGGATTCATTATTTTTAGAATTAATTGTTAAATAATGGGGCAGAAATCTGCCTACTAAATCCTCTGCTCTATGGACTTGGCTTTCTTTAACTATTAATAGGAATAGAATCTATAATAGACACTAAAAATCTGTCTATCGGCTAAGACTTCAAAAGAGTGAGAAAAACTCATAATTTGGTTTAAATGATAATGGGTCCTAACAAATAGCAATCTCTGAGTAATGAGATCGTCTCTTTGCCTCAAGACCTCCCCCAAGGTCTCAAGATGATTACATCTATTCTTAAGTCACTTTACTTAACCATATTCCTTTACTTAAAGTATCCTTTACTTAAAATCAATGGATTGCAGATGCTAACCACACCTACAAAATATTTCCATAGCAACACCTAATTAGTTTAGGGTAGAGGGTACTAACGCCTACCTGTATTTCACACATAAAACTAGCCATTACGGAGGGTTATATGAGGATTACAGGGTTCTGTTGAAACCCATTCTTCATTTTGTCTAGGCTATGTTGTCTCACTGGGAGTTTTGAAAAGAGGAGTACATAAAATAACAAGTTATGGATGAGAGAAAACTTTTTCTGTTTCTTATGTGCACAAACTCAGTACTTTCTGAGCCTCCCCCAGCATGACCCTTAAGGAGGAAATTCTTCATCCTTATTGTCTTCTCAGAAATAAATTACATTTAGAAAGGCTGAAGAAATCTGTTCAATCGTTTGGAGTGATAATAACATTCCAACAAGCAAAAATGTGTTTTTTCACCAGCATCAAAATTTGCCAGAATTTATGTGTATGCAAAAAATTAAAGGAGTTAGAATTTTAAAATTTCAAACTTGGCACATGTATTTCTCCAGTGAGGCGTGTGGGTTTTGCAAGTTTGCAGGGGCAGGGATGGGCGGAGGAGGGATTCACTTCGGAATGAATGTTACCAATAAGAAAAGCCCTGAAGGTTCTGTTTAGGTCAACAGCACATAGGGACATAGGTATACCCTTTCCCTCCTCCTCCTCCTCCAGCTGGTTTTCCAAGATCAATCCCAAGCAAGTCAGAAGGTATATCATTCATTAAAGCTCCATCGATGGTGCATTCCTTTCCCAAATTCCTGCAATGTCAAGGGAACCAGCCAAAGAGAGTCTAATCTTTTCTTTCTCTTTGTTTATCAGCTTCATATTATGGTAATAATTCTCTCTGAATTGATAATAACAACAGTAAGTTATAACTACTGATCAATTACTATTTATCAGAAACTTTTCTCAACCCTTTATATATTTATTTGTATAATCTTCTCAACAACTATGAGATAGGTACTATTATTTTCCCTTGTTTTATAATCAGGAAAACTGAGGCACAGAGAAGGAAGATAGTATGTTTCAGGTCACATGGTTACTGAAGTGGCCAAACCAGAATTCAAACCCAAGCAATCTGGCTCCAAAGACCAGCTCTGAACCACTAGACTAATTCACTAGAACCCCAAGGAATGTACTTGATATTCAGGCACAAGCTAAAAAGTTGTTATTCTCAAAACCATTTGACTGTTAAAATAGCTTCCATTTTTTCACCAACAGAATTAAAATAGAAATCTCTGCAAGATATTAACACACCTCAAAGTTTAAATTTCATAATGAAATCCACAGAAACTAAGGTGCTGAATGGACACTAGCTAATAATATCTACCAATCAGGCATGGGGCCAGCTTGTTTTCAGTTTGAGTTTTGAATGTGACAAACACAATTTATAATGTTTTAGTCGTTTATTTGAATTTCTGCCTGAGGGGAATTACCTAGGATTGCCACTGGGTAAATAATTATCAGTTTCTTTATTCCAAAATACTTTGAGACAAATAGGTAGGGTTTTTTTTTTTCTAATCCATTAATTTTTATTGGTTTATGAAAAGCAATGGGATAAGTTTCTGTGGAAGAGAATTCATAATTTTTTTTTCAGTAAAATTCCACTTTCTTCAATATTTTGTCTCTAGATCAACAAAAAGAGCAGTGATAATATCTTTTCAGAGGCAAAATTGGTGTGGAATTTTTTCCTTTTAGCAGAACTTTAGACTCTGAAGAAGTATTTTGGTATGCTTATTTAAAGAACAGCTAGATTTCCTGCCAAATAGCTCTTCATGAAAGACATATGTAAATACAGCAGAGTAAACGAGATAATTCTATTTCATTTGAAAAACACTTTCTTAATTATGTGAACTTGTTTGAAAGAATATAAAATGCTCTGTATTTAGTTCTGTAAGAAGTTTGGCTGCGATATTTATGATGCAATCATAGCCAGGAGTTGAAAATTATATTAATATTGAATGCAAAACTATTTTCTTTTCCCTCTACTCATATTTTCAATAAAGGAAAATGCTAATTAAAAAATTGATTGCAAAAAATATCCTCTCTGGCACTAAGTACTGCCATTTAGCTTTATTTTATTTGTAATGTGTCAGAATTTACATTTGCAATGTTCTAGAAGCCAAACTATTATATGAAAAAGTTGAATTAAATATATTCTTTTATCAAACGTGGTATTAAAATGCACAAAAGGCTAGCCTTATTTATATTTATATCATAGGGTAGTACATCAGAAAAATTTTGCCCCAAATTTGCAGTTTCCAACAACTATCTAATATTTTGTTTCTCATCATTCCAGATATGAAACCAGCATATGGAAGCAATTTCATATCAGCTATCTAGTTCAAGTCTTAAAGCCCTGTGAAATAATTGAGAGATGATATTATCTATCTTTTACAAATAGGGAACTGAGGAACCAAATGACTAAGTGCCTTGCCCCAATCCTGCTGTTAATGAGTAAAATCCGTTCAAAGATATTAATTTCCTGTCTTCCAAAGCTAAGCTCTCCTCACTGCATGCCACCAACTCAGCCCTGATTTAAACACTCATCTTGCTAGTTAATTCCCCCCCTATTGGCCTTAACAACAGCATATCATAACCAAAATAATGTAAATAGCTAGTGCATGCTTACTAAAAATTCAGCTTATTTTGTCCTTGGATACATTTTTATTATTTTTGTTCCACTAAAGTTAAAGTGATCGTTGCCTGTGTAGAAAATTGTCGACATGAAATTACTAATGAAATCCCAAAATTGAACTCATCACTTCATTTCCTAGCCCCAACAAACCAGTTTATTTCAGTGATTGTCACACTCATTGACCCTGTAACATTAACCAAATGCACAAGAGTCAACCTTGATACCTCCTGTTCCTTTATCCTCTAATTCAATCACAGAGCCTTTTTCATTCTCCTCCTAAGTATTTCTGGAATCAGAATGCCCCTCCACATTACAGATCTGGCTTTATTAGGTCCGGCTGTCATCCTTTTCTTGCCTAGATGATTGCAGCGGCCTCCTATGTGGTCTGCCTACCAGGAGTCTCTCTCTACTCCAATCACACCCACCATGTCACGCACCTGCTTAAACATTTCAATGCCTCCATCAGGATAAAGTTAAACACCATATATCATGATGAATCTCCTGATCTTCTCCGCAGCCTCATCTCCTCCCATCCTTCTTTATCTACCCTTCTCTATACAGTCCATTCAATCTCTCAAGAGCCCCCAGGCCTGTAATGGTCTCTCCCGCTCATTGGCCTATACACATGTTCTCTCTTCTGAGAACTCCGCCCACACTCTCATGCTACAGAAGGAGGTGCAAAGCTGCAACAGCAATGCCAAGTAGCACGGCAGGATGTGAGAGTTTTGATTATTACTCCATGTACGCGTCAAATTTCTTCACTAGCATCCAAAGGAATCTTCCCTCTCACACCAGGCCTGTCTGCTTTTCTTCTATTAATCAACAACAATTTCAGTAATGTATAACAATTGTGAGATTTAAAATGAAGAGGCCATGGTACACTGGGATATAAGATCAGCACTAAAAGAGACAAAGACCAAAACAACTCAAAGAACAATTCAGGGGATTGAAGCTTTAGATGCACGTTTCTAACAGAGGAAGAAATATAGAATGCCTCAAGTTATTCAGGAAAAAATGGTCTTCCTTAAGCTCAGTATAAACAGTAAAAGATTACAGTTCAGCAGAGTTGAGGCTACCTGAATTACCACAATCCAACAAAATCAGGCTAGTACTTTTGCCCATCATCCAAATATTAGCTTAAGCCCTAACAAGAGACATCTAATCCCAACTAGCTAAGTGGTGTGATGACAAATGCTGGGCTTGAATAAGTCTATTTCTTTCAAGAGTGGGTAAATATAAATTATAATAGGAAGATTGAAGGGGTTCTACACAGGAAACAAGGAAAAGATATATCTGAGGAGCAGAAGATTCACAGTTACAAGGAGGTATCCCTTCATGTTTTCAGAAATTTCCTGAAAGAGTGCACTCTATTAAATTAGAGAAACAAACAAATGATACAACATCAGCTGAAATAAAACTGAGCACAGCTCAAATGCAGACATAGAGAAGATCCAGAGATAAGGCTTGAGTTAGATGAAATAAGGGAATAATGTGTGAAAATCTCAATAAAAATTAAAATCTACATCCAAATCAGTATAGAGTATAATGAAGAGCACAGAAAGATCAAATCAGTGATGAGATGCACAAACCTGAAAAGATAACCCAGAATGTAGTGAATGCAAAATGAAATTCTCCTACCCCCAAAAAATTAAAACAGAAAACAAAATCAAAATAATATTTATAGAAAACCTTTTGAAACTGAAGTGCAAGCACACTGATTATGTGATATTGCTGTCGTTCTATATGCGACAGGATATTTTAGTGAAAAGATGCCAATTACCTAAACTCCCCTGAAATTTTTGAATTACAAAGACAAAGAACAAGTATACAGGCAGAAAAAAAATATGTTCAAAACTAATTTGGAATGTCTCAGATATATACTCAGGGACACAAAATGTCAAAATAATAAGAGTAATTAATAATTGTGTATGTATCAAAATAGTCATACATGAGTATAACAAAATGATAATCTGAGCTATGCAATAGATCAGATATCAAGACACACTCCGCCAGGATAAAACAAATGGTCTACTAGAGCCGATGGATTATTGAACCAAAATTAAGAATTATATTTAAAAATGACATGTATAGACTTTTTAAAGAAAAAAATTGTATATCTCCTTCAAAATCTGTGCCAAGCTAAGATATGAACTTGTATGTTTAGGAGCTTTAGATATACAGACCTATGTGTGTATATGTTCATGTTTGTGTGTATGTAGGAGCCAATAAAGGGTTGGACCTGATGGACCTTTTGCAAAGTAAAATATTATTCTAAATCTCATTTAAGTCAAGTAAGAAAGAAATCAAAACAAAGATCCCTAGAATGTAGAATATGAAATCTGTTGGGATAAGATAGGGCCTTGAAACTACTTAAACATAGTTAAAACTAAATATTGCTAATATAGTTATGGAGATGAAGAAAAATATCATAAATAAATATTTCAAATAGCAATATAATGCCAAGTCAAAACAACTTAATAGCAAGATCCTAGGAATAAAATTCCAGATTAAATAGTTTTGACAAATTGAGCCATTTTAGTAAATAACATTGCTCAAAAACAATATGCTATCACTAACCAAATAACAAAGTCAAATTAAGAACTAAATATAATGTATAAAATGTTTTTAAAATCTCCAGTAATCACAAAAGTGTAGAGGAACAGAATTCAACCAAACAGGAAAGTGTGTTACAAACAGGCCAAGTGCTAACATATGTAAGAATTCAGTACAGGATAAAATGATGCTTCGAATCAGTGGAGAAAAGATAATTTATTTAATAAATAGAATAGGCAAAATCAATTTATCATTTCAGGGGAAAAATTGGATTACTATCCTCAAACCACACCCCAAAATACATTACAGATTTAAAAAATATTTATATTAAAATAATAAAACAAAATAGATTATACTATATTATAGGGGAGCATGTACACAAATTTAGCATACATATAGGCTTTCTAGGAATACCATTAACTCAGCTGGGCAAAAATATTAAGGAAAATATTGATATGTTTATTATATATATTCAAAACATTTTCTTCTAACTAAAGCCACATTAAAAACTGAAAAAATATTTTAAATATAAACAACCAGTAAATGCTTAATATTCTTATTATATAAAAAGTTCTTAGAAATCAATAGAAGACAAAAAATAAAAATCTCAGTTTTAAAGATGGTAATAATTATTATAAGAAACCTATAAAAATATGTGTTTTCACTATTAATGACTGAAGTGTACATTTAAAAATGAGATAACATTGTTTACCTAATAAATTGGCAAAGATTGTACTTACTTGTAATATCTAAGGTTAGTACAAGTATAAAGAAATAGGCTTTTTATACACTGTTGGAAGAGTTATAGATAAATTCATCTTTTTCTAGGGAATAAATTTGCTGCAGCTCCTTATAAATTTATGTCCACTTAGACCCAGCAATGTCACGTGTAAAAATTTGTCCTGAAGTAATCATGGACATATACAGGTATGTATCTCTAAGAATAGTATGAAGTGATCTAACACTCACCCATCAGATACTCCTTAGAACTTGAAATACCTGTGTCCTGTGGTGATATTTGCTATTAATTGGTGTTATCACTGAATATTTGTGTTCTTCTTGATAATTCATATGTCGAAGCCTAATCCCCAATGATGGTATTTGGAGGCGGGACCTATCTTAAGACACAGGAGAATATGTTCTCTCTCTCTCTCTTTCTCTCTCTCTCTCTCTCTCTCTCTCGGCCATGTGAGGACACAATAAGAAGATGGCTGCCTACGAACCAGGAAGTGTACCCCCACCAGATGCCAAACCTGCCAGCCCCTTGATCTCGGACTCTCCAGCCTCCAGAACAGTGAGAAATTAATGTTCGTTGTTTAAGCCACCCAGTCTAGGGTATTCTGTTATAGATGCTGAAACCAAAACAATTGAAATTTAAAATGTTTTGAATACAGCATACCCTGGATATTATCTGTTATTCATTCAAAACTATGCTTATGTAATTACCCTTAGAATGTCTTCAGCCAGGAAAAGTGTGTGAAGGAAGACAATAAAACTCCAAATGACTGTGTTGGGCAAAGAAGAAAAAGGATAGAGGATTTGCTGAATTAAAAAAAAAAAAAAAGCGAGCAGTGAGTTTTTAATAAAGGATAGACAAACTGACAAATCTGATACCATTTCCCAAACCTTTGCACAAAAAAGAAATTAAACATGTTGGAACGGTTCTCCTTTCTGTTATTAATGAAGAATCGGAACCATGGTGGGTTCAGTACAGTGGGTATCTCTTGCCCACTGGGATCTAAATCCATTTATCCATATCTTCTCCAGGGAAAATAACTATTGGGAGCCTTGTGTTGTTCAGAAAGTTTGAATCTGTCTGTGAAGGGAGCATTTGCAGTTTTCCACAACAAAACAATACTAGCTACAACTTTTGAATTATACATAGTTATTAAACATAGTTAAAACTATCTGTAGGGTCAAGGACTGGTACAAATGACAAAGAGAAGCATGTTGGGTTTTGTATTTGAATGATGCACTTAATTAAGAGTCATTTTTTAAGAGCCTGGTTGTCATGTGTATAGGCATACCTCATTTTATTGTATTTTGCTTAATTGCGCTTCGTAGATATTGTGCTTTTTACAAATCAGAAGTTTGTGACAACCCTGCATTGAGCAAGTCTCTGGGCACCATTTTTCCAACAGCATGTGCTTACTTCATGTTTCTGTGTCACATTTTGGTAATTCTCACAATATCTTAAACTTTTTCATTATTATTAAGTCTGGTGTGGTGATCTATGATCAGCGATCTTTGATATTACTATTGTAATTGTTGTGGGCACCATGAACCATGCCCATATAAGACAGTGAACTTAATTGATAAAGGTATGTTCTGACTGCTCTCCCCACCAGCCATTCTCCCATTCTCTCCCAGTCCTCAGGCTGCCCTAATTCTCTGAGACACAGCAACATTGAAATTAGGCCAATTAATAAGCCTCTAAGTATTCAAGTGAAAGGAAGAGTCAGTCTTTCACTTTAAATGAAAAGCTAGAAATGATTAAGCTTAGCGAGCAAGGCATGTCAAAAGCCAAGATAGGCAGAAAGCTAGGCCTCTTGCAGCAAATAGTTAGCCTTGAAGGAAATTAAAAGTTCTTGAAGGAAATGAAAAGTGCTACTCCAGTGAACACACAAATGATAAGAAATCAAATAGCCTTTTTGATAATATGGACAGAGTTTGAGTTGTTTGGATAGAAGATCAACCAAGCCACAACATTCCCATAAGCCAAAGCCTAACCCGGAGCAAGGCCCTAACTCTCTCCAGTTCTATAAAGGATGAGAGAGGTCAGAAAACTGCAGAACAAAAGTTTGAAGCTGGAAGAGGCTGGTTCATGACATTTAAAGAAAGAAGTTACCTCCACAATATAAAGGGGCAAGGGGAAGCAGCAAGTGCCGATGGAGAAGCTGCAGCAAGTTATCCAGAAGATCTAGTTAAGGTCATTGATGAAGGCAGCTACACTAAACAACAGATTTTCAATGTAGGTGAAACAACCTTCTATAGGAAGAAGATGCCATCTAGGACTTCCATAGTTAGAGAGGAGAAGTCAGTTCCTGCTTCAAAGCTTCAAAGGACAAGCTAACTCTCTTGTTAGGGACTAATTCAGCTGGTGACTTTAAGTTGAAACCAAAGCTCATTTACCATTCTCAGAATCCTAAGGCCCTTAAGAATTATGCTAAACCTAGTCTGCCTGTGCTCAGGAATTGGACAACAAAGCCTAGATGGCAGCATATCTATTTGCAGCACAGCTTACTAAATATTTTAAGCCCACTTTTGAGACGTACTGCTCAGGAATAAAGATTCTTTTCAAAATATTACCACTCATTTACAATGTGCCTAGTCATCCAAGAGCTCTGATGGAGATGTACAAGGAGATTCATATTGTTTCCACGCCTGCTAACACAACATCTATTCTGCAGCCCATGGATCAAGGAGTATTTTGATTTTCAAACCTTATTATTTAAGAAATACATTTTGTGAGGCTATAACTGCCATAGTGATTCCTCTCGTGGATCTGGGCATAGTAAATTGAAAAACTTCTAGAAAGGATATGCCATTTTAGATGTCATGAAGTACATTGGTGATTCATGAGAAAAGGTCAGAATAGCAAAATTAACAGGAATTTGGAAGAAGTTGATTCCAGCTCTCATGGATGACCATGGGGGAATCAAGATTTCAGTGGAGGAAGTCACTGCAGATGTGGTAAAAATAGCAAGAGAACCAGAATTAGAAGTGGAACCTGAAGATATGACTGAATTGCTACAATCTCATGGTAAAACTTGAATGGATGAGGAGTTGTTTTTTACGGATGAGCAAAAAAATAGTTTCTTGAGATGGAAACTATTCCTGATAAAGATGCAGTGAACATTGTTGAAATGGCAACAAAGGATTTAGAATAGTACATAAACTTAGTTGATGAAGCAATGGCAGGGTTTGAGAGGATTGGTTTCAATTTTGAAAAATGTTTTACTATGGGTAAAACTTTTTACTATGTTATCAAACAGCACCACGTGCTACAGAGAAATCCCTAATGAAAGGAAGAGTCAATTGATGCAGCAAACTTCATTTTTGTCTCATTTTAAGAAATTGCCACAGCCACCCAATCAGCAATTACCACCCTGATCAGTTAGCAGCCATCAACAGCGAGGCATTCCCTCCACCAGCAGAAAGATTACAACTTGCTGAAGGCTAGATGATCATTTGCATTTTTTAATAATTAAGCATTTTTTATGAAAATATGTACTTTTTTTAGATATCATGCTATGGCACACTAGACTACAATATAGTGTAAACATAACTTTTATATGCACTAGGAAACCAAAAAATTCATGTGATTCGCTTTATTGTGATATTCACTTTATTGTAGTGGTCTGGAACTGAACCTACACTATCCCTGAGCTATGCTTGTACTCACATTGCCCAGCTTCAGTCAAGCCAGTAAGTGCTTTGAGTTGTAAACTCTCCATGATTGTAAATTCAGACCTAATAGGAATCATTCATTATTATAATAGATATTTGTCACTCCCTTGAGATTTCCTACTTTAGGGAAATTCTACATATTGTGAGCCTTAATAAGAGATATGCTGGATTCCCCTTAGAGAGGTGGATTTTCTCAAGATCCTAATGAACCAGACATTACTCTGGTTCATTCAATTAATAATATGTCTATAAGCTGTGAAAAGCCTGAAGGAAGAATGGGAAGTGGTAGGAACCCTAGGTAAAACATACCCATGTAAAATTTACATGTACCAGAAGATTGGAGGTAAGACCAAAAAATATATAGAATACTAATATTAACTTCTCTAAAAAATGTTTCCAGGGGAGTTGGTCTCTCCCTTGCAAAGTGAATGATAAGGTACAATAATTTGTATCCATATAAAAAGGACAAAACACTTGAGCCATTTTAGTTTTAGCAGAGAAAATATAACCACTTTGGAGTATGTCATCTGAGCCCTGATGAGATACACTAAGGGTGCCAGTACCGAGTAAGGTCCCAGAGGAAAAGAAGGTGCTCTAGCTGATCTGGTTGTACTGGAAGCAGCACCGTTACTTTGCCCTTATACCCAGAAAGTCCGATGATAATCTGGTGGTCAAGTTGGCAGCCAGATCCACTAGAATCGCAGCAGAAACAATTAAAATTTGTTTGTAAAGTCTTTACCATTTTCTTAAGTGTCTGTGTTTATTTTGAATAAGAGGTCCTGGCTTGTCTATAAAGTGTGATGTAGTTCCCCAAAGTACTCCATTATCAAATGGAAATGAGTATATAGAACTGGACCTGATTAGGATCTGGAGGCACAAGAAAGTTTTGGAGCCTCATTATCACCCCTTTCTCTATTCTTGTCTAAGGATTCATGAAGAGCTCCCTATGATCAATCGACTGAGAAGGGGTGAATCCTTCTTATGTTTTAGATATAAGCCGGTTAGTTGCATTAAGCTGGGGGGAGAATTTTATTTTTAATTATTGGAAGAAGGGTTTGAGTTGATGTTTCACATGCTGACGGTAGATTTCAGTGGACATTTGGCACTCTTTTTCACTTCTTGTTATCTAAACCTCCTTCTCAGCGAGAGATGCAACTCGTCTCCCAGAACAGAAATGAAAATTGCCAACTTCTCACTTTTCCCATCTCCCTTGCAGGGCATGGGCTGGTGACGAAGGCTCCACCAGACATAACTCACCAACCCCAAACTCAGGAGGCAATCTCAGATACAAAGAGACCAAGAGAATCCACTAGGCAGTCATAGTATCTGAAACAAGAAGAGTTCCTGGGGCAATTGTGGCAGTGGTGCTAGCAAGGCCACTGAGTGTTGGTGGCATGGGACCAGCATTTAAGGGTTTGAGGTGGATTTATCTTCCCCAATGGACAGATTCTACGGCATTGTTTTGATACTTTCCAAAGCTTTTTAGACTCCATAGAGCCATATAGGATGTTGTTTTTCGATTTCCTAATAGATTTGTTTTGTTTTTCAGAGTTTATTGCTTTTTAATTTGAAGTAATTTTAGATCTAATACCCTTTTAATAAACCCCCTTTCTGTTTAAATCGGGGAATAAAAGCTTCTGTTGCTTGCAACTAAGAATCCTGACTGCATAGTTATTGATGTTCAACATAGGACTGGTAATTAAGGACAATAATTAGAAATTGATTAAATATACAAAATATGGTATTGGGTTCCAGTGAATTTTACTGCATTTATACTAAAGAATATAGTAATCATTTTCAAATAATGTTATAGGATACAATTTAACAAAGTAAAAAGGCATTCATGATGCACTGAGTGGCAAAGCATGTTGTTGAGTGGAGGGACACAGGTTTGTAATTTATACCTTCTTTATAATTTGTCTATCATCTATATATTGTATATTAATTATCTATTACTGTATAAAAAATTACCCCAAAACTAAGCATCTTAAAACAACTAACATTTCTTCTCTCCTAGTTTCTTTGAATGAGGAGTCTGGGAGTAGCTTAGCTGGATGCTTCTAGTTCAAGGTCTCTTAGGAAGTTACAGTCAAGCTGTTGGCCAGGGCTACAGTCTCTGGAGAAGTGACTGAAGGAACCTCTTCCAAACCCAGGAAGATTGCAAAAGGCATTATTTTGTCACCACGTGGACCTCTTCATAGGACTGTTCACAATCTTGCTTTCCCCAGAGAGGAAAGATAAAGAGAAATAGAGAAAAAGCACACTTAAAATAGAAGTGCAGCTTTTTATGATCTAATATTAGAAGTGATATTCTACTGCTAGAAACAAGTCACTAAGTCCAGCCCACTTTTGAGAGGAGGAAAATTAAGCTCTACCTCTTGAGGAGAGAAATATCAAAGGATCTGTGGACACATCTTTAAAACCACCATATTGGTCAGGCGTGGTGGCTCACGCCTGTAATCCTAGCACTCTGGGAGGCCGAGGCGGGCGGATTGCTTGAGCTCAGGAGTTCGAAACCAGCCTGAGTAAGAGTGAGACCCCGTCTCTACTAAAAATAGAAAGAAATTAATTGGTCAGCTAAAAATATATAGAAAAAATTAGCCGGGCATGGTGGCACATGCCTGTAGTCCCAGCTACTTGGGAGGCTGAGGCAGGAGGATTGCTTGAATCCAGGAGTTTGAGGTTGCTGTGAGCTAGACTGATACCACGGCACTCTAGCCTGGGCAACAGAGTGAGACACTGTCTCAAAAAAATAAAAAATAAAAAATAAAACCACCATATACACCCGTATATGTATGCCTATAAAAATAGTTCAATACATAAAATATTTCATAATATTTTATGAACACCCAACACATCATCCCAAAAACGTGATTTAAAAATATCATATATATTATAAAAATTATCACATAATTATAAATGTGTGTGTGTAACAAAGTACTGTCTTGTGTCAACCCCCACCCCCAGTAATGTCTAATGAATTGCCACAGAGAAGAGGCACCTCCTGGGAAGGTGGGTATTTTGAACTATGTCTACAATTGGGCTGCACACATATACAAAGATCACCCTCAGACTATGGGAGGTGCAGGGATGATAATACAAAGCCCAGATTTCAGGGATGAACTATGGAGTCTTTGAGACAGCCCTTAGCAGGGAAGGAGCTTGGTAAAACAAACTGCCCTGAGCTCCCAGTTGGGAGAAAAGTAGTGGGTCCTAGAGAATGATGGCAGCCAGTACTGCCCCCACCCCCAGGGTCCCTGGAGGGACGTGGCCTATTAGGTCCTCTCGTCTCAACACAGTGCACCAGAGAGCTGGGACCAATCAACAGTGAGCAGCACGAGTGAAATCAGTCAGCATTCCAATGTGAGGAATGCCCATAAATAATTGGAGAGGGCAGGAATAGGAGAGAGAACTTCACAGAGGACTGGTGTTCTGTAGCTAGTGAGATTTGTGTGTTGATACTACTATGACCTCATTTCCATCCAAAGACTCATAGATTCAGATTGAATAGTTACAAAGAATGATTTTTTTTGCTAATGTACATCTGCTAATTTTTTTATAATTCATACCATTTTATATTATAGTAATAAAAAGTTAGGTTTTTAAAATATTTCTTCAAATATGAAAAAAGACCAAAATATAATAGAAAGTGAACACAGGACAAAAAAATATGCATTAGAAATCCCATTCATTTTAAAATGCAGCTATATGATAATACAATGTATTAATGGGGTTAAATGTGTTTGTATATGCATATATATACTTACATACATAGATACAACTATCTCTATGTCTAGATCTATATCCATCTCTCTATCTATTTCTACTGAGCAAGAGAAAAACCCAGAAGGAAACATACCAAAATAGAGGTAGGTCTTGTTCACAGGATTACAAATGATTGCCATTGTCTTCCTTGTACTTTTCTGCATTTTCCAAATTTGTATAATGAGTACATATTCCTGTTACAATCAAATTTTTAAAGCTAATATTTTAAACAAGTAAAAAGAGAAATAAATTATGATACTTTCATATGATGAAATAATATGCAACTATTAATATCACATTTCCAAAAATATATAATGACATGATTAAATACTCATGACATAACTATGAGTAAAAAGGGTTAAAAAGTACTTCACAAGCGATGTGAAATCAACTTTGTGTGTGTGTGTGCGTATGTATATTTATGAAACAGGAATTTGAATAGAACTCTTCCTGTTGTCTTAGAATTTTGGCTGAAGCCCCAAAACTGAAAACAATGGGTTATAAATAACCCACATTCTAAAGAGAGATGCTAGACCTCTCCATGAAGGATTCCATGAAGACAGCAGAACTGGTCCAGCAACTATCAACCCCCACCACCCACCTCTAACCTACTTAAGTGAAGTATAAAGTTCAAAAGTTAATTAAAGAACACCTTGAAGAGGGAAGAGTAGTCAACCTCAAAGGAAGTACAGTAGCATTTTTCCTCCCCTAAAGCCCTTCCTCAAATGCTCCAAAAAGAAACATCTATAGAGGGACTGGATATCCTCATGAGCCCCAACCCTGTGCAGCCCACTGCTGCCAAGGACTGAGATAAAGTAGAAGTTCTTGACCGAGCTCAATGCATGTTCCTGGGAATGGGGAGAGACTGGAGCCTGATTCACAATCATAAAACTGAACAGAGGCAATGGTTTGGAGTCACTTGACTTGGCAAGATAAGGACAAAGGACAGCCATAAGGCGTAGCTCATACTTCAACCATTTAGAAAGGCAAGAATGCACAAGATTCCTGAGGGTACTATGTGTTGAGTCCTCACCCAACAGAGACAGTAGGAGGCAGCTGGGCATTCTGATAAGGCGCTTTTGGTGCAGAGAGGAAGAACATCTTAAGAAGTCAGCCAGAGAGATGTCTGTATCCGGGAGCAGTATAGAGCAGAAGTTAAAGTGTGTGCGTACGTGTGTGTGGTTGTATACACACATGCTGTTGCAGAGTGGTTCTAAAGAACTGTAAGTCCATCCCGATTAGTGTAAATATTAATATTTGGGCACCTTCAAAAATGGAGAACATGGCTGACAGCCAGTATTAGTTAGGGGAAAGCTAAAATAGTACCAGTCATCTAAGATTTTGTCTCTTTTCCTCTTACTTCCCCTCTCTTATTTGAAGCCTGGGGTCTAACAAACAGCAGGAGGAGAAGAGACAGATGAAATCATGCCCCTCTCTTCCATTCTAGGTCCTTGAGCCATAATGAGTCTGAAACAGGCTGAGTGGATGGGACAGCTTTGATTTGGATTGGAAATTAAAATTTTGATTTAGACATTATTGGACTTTCAGGACCTAAAAGTGAATATTATTTTTCAAAAAGGAATATATTATAATTGAAAAGATACATATGAAGACATGGGACTAGCCAAAAATATTCTTTGTATTCTTTTAATTTTGTTCATTTAACAAAATGGTTGTGTGTGAGTGCTTATATGTGTATGCATGTGTATGTGTGTTGAGAAATAGACAGATGGTTAGATGATGAACAGATAGAAAGACAAATAAAGGTATATAAGTCTGAACACATAGATATCCACACCCTCAAAAAAATTTTGAAAGCAATATATCACAATTTTTGCAATGGTTATCTCCAAGAGATAGGATTAAGTGATATCATTTTTTTCATCTATTCTGGACATCTTTATCTTTTCCTGTATTTTCCATTAACACTATGTATTCATTTTATACAAAGTACAAAAATTTATCTAAAAACATTCTGATAAGGAGGCATTGTACTGTTTATACTTCAATTCCACTAGACTGAAAATTCTACAATGACAGGAATCATTATTATAATACCTTACTCTTCACTCCCTCCCCAGCGCAGTATCTGGTACAGAATAGGCACTCGATAAATGCATATTGTATTCATTCATGAATTAACTAAATAATCAAACATCTACCATGAAAATTAAAGTGGAAGAAGTGTTTTTTCCCATGCTACTTCATAACTATCTCTCTGTGATTATTAATGAAAACAAAGATTGTCAAAAAGGGATGCCAAATAGAATATGGACCAAAAACGTACATTTAACACAAGCCAGGGATATTTTTAATGCTTCCTTACATTACAATCAAACTACCTATACAGAAGTTCAGATAATTATTTAAATAGCCACTGTTCTCTAGAAGAAGAATCATTTTTGCAAGATGTAGAATCTGTCATAAATATTTGCATCTCCATTTATCTAATATTCTGATTTTATGCTGATTTTGGTTTGGTTTGGCTTTTAAAATTGTATTTCACCTAGTTCCAGAGAAGAAGTTTCTAATTATGTTCTATCCCCAAATTTACTTTCACCACTCTTGTGAATTACCATGCTCCTTTACTGTCCGTCACATTTTCATCCCTAAAGAGTCCCTTGCTGGTCTCCTTCAGTGCTGCCTCTGAGAAGGTGCACTCTTTATGCTAAAGGAAGGACGGGATATAGCAGAAAGACCTCAAGGCTGAGAGCCAGAAAGTCGCCCTTGGAGTACCAGCAATGAAACAAGAGCTAACTTGTTTGACCTCTCTGTCCTCATTTTCCATATCGAAGTCCCTATTTCATTCTTTCACACTACCGTGTTCGGAAGTTGTAGGTGGCTCTAGTGGAGCAGTTTCCTGCAGTATAACCTCCCTTCAGTTCTATCTGTGCCAGAGATGAGACTTAGACAGGGTCTCATGCACAAGTGGTTTCTTCTGGCAGTGCTCTTAAAAGACGGATAGCCGGAGCAGGCCGGTGACATGGGTCAGATACAGCCAGGGGGTCAGATGACTGACTGACCGGGGGTGTCTCCAACCGGACACCATTCTCAGAGTGTGAGGGATCCTTCGCCATTTCTGATACCACTATTTAGCCTGGGTCAGTTGCCAGGTGTTCCTTTCATAAAGGGAGTTCTAGGCTATTCTTGTAAGAGTAAGCTTTGTTTTAAGGTTTTTAAAAGTTACATCTGTGCTGAGGTGGCCTTTTCTCCTGGAAATCCCTGTGCCAGGGTTAGAAATCCCCAGGTCAGGTTGCATCCCACTGCTGAGTGACATGCAGTATTGTTGCCAATGACAGGTTCAGCTGCCTGCCACCTGAGAACCAAACCCAAGAGGCAAGTGTTGGTGAAGGAAAGGTTGGTTTTTCAAGCATGGGCAGCCTGAGGAGATGGCAGAGTATTGCTTCAAAAACCATCTCCTCTTTCTCTGCTTGCTGAGCAACCTATAAAGGGAAGGGGGTCAAAGGGGTTGGTAGCAGAAAGTTTTGTGCAAGTCATCATGAGTCACTCAATGGTTATCAGCGAACAATAGGTGGATCTTGTCATCAGCAGTGTGTGGGTGGGTGGTCTATTCCCGACTCTTGATCTGTTTTTCCTCAAGGTCATTTTCTAACCTTGTGCCTAGTGCCTTTGTTAATTCTTTTAAGACAGAACAAACTGAAAACATACTGGCTCCCCTTTAGCTAGCCTAGCATTATAGTCTGAATGGCCCTAGGGGTACGGTAATCATATAGGCCCTGTAAGATGCTTGGTGGACCTTATGTTATCATTAATCTTATAGCCATGATATCAGCCAATCTGATAGTACACTCCACACACTCCTCCCTTGAAATCCTATGTTTAATAAAATTACCCAGACATGTATTTCTGCTTGCTAAGCTAACAATTTTCCCCATTTTATCGAGGCCCTTCCTTGGTGGACCTCATTCTACATTAGAATTTTACAGTAAAACCGAACACTGCCTTTCTGGCTATAATTTTCGTCGATGCCAAAATTCCAACATGTTGAAAATTCAAGTCTTCCTAAGGTTGTTGGCTCAGGAATTCATTATGGTCTCATTCTTTATACCGTAGACTGATCTATTTCCCAAAGTGTTGTTAGATCCACTGCACACTGGCAGACCTATTAATGGAATCACAAAAGGGAAAATTGGTTCAGGTTTCATAAATGGAATCCATATGAAGTTGAACCCATCAGCAGTATCTAGTGAAAACATAATTGATGCACATGTTTCATCAGTTTGTTTTCCCCAACCATCAAAGAAGAAATGTTTTGCCTTCCTTCAATATCAAATGACCTAGAACAGTTTCCCTCGGTAAATCACTCATACTTTTTTTTAAAGTTCTTTACCTCTTTTTCAATGTAAATTGGAAAGGTCTCAACAGCTTCACTGGGCATTATTATTCCCAATTTAAGTTTGCATTTTCTCTCAAGTGAAAACCTTGACTTTCTGGGACATTAATTAATGGTGTCAAAAAACAAGAGCCATCATTCCTATTCACATGACAAACACTTGCTTCCTACCAACTGCTGCAAACATGATAGGAATTCCAATGACTACAAGTAAACTGCAGGATCAGAGTTTATCAGATTAAGAATAAGCCTAGTCCAATGAAAACATAACAGCTAATAAGTGAAGGGTATTTGTTCCTTCGGGAGGATTTTTGAAGCTACCAGAATATGAAACACTCTAGGAAAAGCTCCTGTACTAATCTTCAGAATCTGTTTTATTTCCTCTAATTTTTCAGATCTTTAAGATTCTCTGAAAAGAAATAAATAGAAATGCACTAATATCTTACCCTAGGTCTTTACTATCTGAGAGAATCGTATTTACATCTAAGCAAATAACATTGTTAGAAGTTGTGTATTTACAGTCTTCCTGACCTCAAGCTGTACTATAAAGCAATAATAGTTAAATCAGCAT